>OX030949.1:143985499-144080499 GCA_943735915.1 Pherbina coryleti | reverse complement strand
TTCTTGCAAGTGTTGCTGAAAAACATGACGAACTTAATTTCTTTCTACCACGACGTTTTATTTTCCATTCGATTGCCATATGTTATATATGCCAGTCATCTTTCCAATCCAATATAAGTATTTTGAGTTTAATCGCGTATAAACCGTTGGATAGCTCGAGCTACACGAACCATTCACACTGAATGACAACAAGCCAATAAGATAACCAGACGATTCAGCTGGACCACCAGAATCACCACGACACAAACTTGCTTCTGAGGCTTGTAAACAGAACTGATCGCTAGTGAGTTCTCTATTAATTTTGTCCATGCAATAATCGTTAGAAACTACTGCAAATCGATTCCATTGTAAGTATGATGTTTCATAAGTAATGTTTCTTGCCAAATGGCCCCAACCGGCAGCTTGAACAGTTATGTTTTCATAGTTTAAACCATTAACAATATTCAGTGGAGGTAATGTTAACGGCGCTGGAAAATAGAAGGCATCGATAGATGGGTTAAATACAACATAAACCAATGCAATATCGTTTTTCACATCAGCATGGTTAAACGGAGCGTAAAAAGAACAATTGTGGGCAAGACCAACAATTCCACTGTTGCGAATATTAGAACCCATGAAGACTTTGACTTCACTTGGAAGAGGATATGAAGGATTACTAAAGAAAGTAAGAAGAAAACAAAAAACAAACAATGACAACAATTAGAGTAGAAAGCATTCACTGCCAGTTTTAAGCACACGCACGTACTTAGAGGAAACACAGTGGGCGGCAGTCAAAACCCAGTTTTTGCCAATAAAAGTTCCAGTGCACGAAGAATCAGGAATCTTGGCGTATGGAGAATATTTTATTGAGAGCAGAACTACATATCGAAAAGTACCAGTAGGAGCACTATATCCATTGACGATGGCTTCGACAATAGCTGGAACATTGGACACAGCCAAAAATAACACGAGAGCGATTAAAAATTGCGACATTGCGAACACTTTTGAATCTATATTGAAACTACAGAATTTCTCAAAAGAATAAAGGCTTTAACAGTAAAAATTGTACCAAAAAAAATAAAAAAAAAAGAAACAACACAAAATAAAATAACATTAACCACGACTTAGGCTAAACTAGAGTGAAAACAAATTTTCACATTTTAAAAATGCTGTGTAAATATTTGCATTTTTATTGAAACAGACACTTAAGCTATTTTTGTTTTCATTTGTTGGTCTTCAATGACATAAACAATTGAAAACAGACAAAAAATATTCATTTTTCTATTATATAATACATAGTAGTACAACAACAGCAAAATTGCCAAAGCTCAAAAATGGCTTGCTCAGTTTTTTTTTTTTCTAAAAGATGAACTTTCGAAACTCGTTAAATCACTGGTGTATGTTCTTGCTAACGACAGAAAAGCTTTTTTGCTAAATCTGAAAAGAGCTTTTTAATTTGAGGTTTTAATTAGCATGTTCAAACCAGTGATCTGCAACGGGTAGCTTTTTTGTGACTCTAAGTCAGTGATGGGCAAACTAACACATAAACATCCATACTTGTCTGTGTGCCCGAGAGAGCGTGGCAGCTCTGCTTCAATTTACACTGTGAAGAAAAAAAATCGTTGAAAACAGTACAATAACTGAACTGCAGATTCTCATGCTACCCAATAAACATTTTGTGAACCCTCATAAAATATGAGTCGTTTTTAAGCATGTCTTATGATACTTCAGGACTCATAAAACACTTATAAAAAGAATTCATTAAATAGTAATTTTTATAATATCTCAGGTTGGGAACTTAAAAAAATGCTAGTAAGAAATGCTCTCCGAATAGGCCGTAGTAAAATACCCCCACTACCGAGCCAAATTATAGCAAAAACAAAAAAAAAAAATTATAGCCAAATTTGCATGACAAGTGGAGTAGTGTCTTTGCAAATACATATTTACAGAACGACAAATAATTCGTTCGCAAATTAAGCATTGCGCTTCATCATTTATATTTTCTATGAAAAAATAATCGCATTCCCATTGTTCGTTAAACATTTTTTTTTTTTGTGTGTACGTTAAACAGATTCGTAAAACAGTTGCGCAGCGAGGTTTTGCCTTCATGAATGCTTAACGTCAACTGACATGCTTTGTGCTGAGAGAATTTATCTTACTGTGCGGCCGAATGCCATTGTTCGTTCCATGATACAAAAAATAAAGGTAGATGCAGACCTGACTGTGCTTTCTTTTAATACTGCCGTAACTGTCAAAATCCATACAAAAAAATTGTTTGTTTACATTTAATTTCTATGAACTTTTACATAGCTTTGAGATTTTATATATGTTGTCAACTTCGTGTTGACATTCGCGGCAGTACGCTGTCATCTAGCGAGTCTACCTGTATTTATTGTATCATGGTTCGTTCATTGCTCGTACGTTTCACCAAATTGCTTACAGCATAGGTGTGATAGCAGTGCGTCGGTAGCGAAAAGCAGCCTATTCACGCGTGAATAGGAAATTCGAAATTGCCCGACACTGCTCTAAGTATATCCAAAAAAAAATAAGTACAAAAACCTACTCAACCCATATCGCACGCAACCCGACTCATACTCACTTATACGAAGCTGCAATGCAGCGGCTCAAATGAATATAGGCCAAAGCACATGAGGCATGCATGCTTCAAGCATCTGACATTTGTGATTGAATATACATATTCTTATGAAGTAGCCCACATTAAAAGCATGCACGCATGCATGATGCTTGAAGCATGCCTGAAGTTGGCGAACTTTTAACTTTTTGCAGGCATCAAAGCATTGACAGAAGACATGTGTGAAATAAAAGCAATATCAACACAACCAATAAGCATAAAATATCCTCAAATTCCATTTTTAGTTGTTTTTGATTAAATTTAATGTATTTTCACTACTTTTTCTTTAAAATTTCTATTCAGTTTAACATATTTGAAATTTATCACATAAGCGATGCATGCTTTCAATGTGCTTTAACCAAGCATGCTTCACAGGCATGATGCATGCTTGAGGCATGCATGCTTTCTATGTGTTTTGGCCTTATGAGTATCCTAAATCACGAGTCGGATCGGGTAAAGTTCGGGTTTTTCAGTTCATTAATACTTATGGTTGTTGTCGTCTTGTTGATACTTATTCTACCCAGTAAGTACATTCATGCATGCCGCATTGAGAATATATGCATGCGTCTGATGCTCTGCATGCATGCCAGCATAAAGGCATGTTCATTTCCTTTTTGCATGGCGATGTCATACAAGAGCATGTGTACAGTGAACCCGCACAATTACTAATACTGCATGCATGAGGAATTAGTAATACTGTATGCATTCGTTAATACTAATCCTGTATGCATACAATATCATGAATACTGTATGCATGCGACAATACTAATACCGTATGCATGAGTAAATACTAATGCCGTATGCATGCAATATTATTTGGTGTGGCTGGTATATTTTCGTAAAAATATTGTGACATTTTGTGCAGCTATTTATATATGTATTTTGTATTGTTTATTTTAATTTGTGTGGTGGTCTGATCTGTGAACTGATCTGATCAAGACTTCAATTGATACTGTAGGTCATTGATGTTTTGTTAGAATTTTACAGTTTGTTAGAATTCGCCGAAATAAGTTTTGTTTGGTTTTTACGCCTCAGAATCAAGGACACTGCAATTTCGCGTTTGCTTGTTGTTGTATTTGTGTGTTTTTTGTTGTTGGTAATTCTGGGTTTTCCACTAATTCTTCGCTGTTTTGTTTTTTCCGAATGCATGATACGCTGTGCAAATTACATGTATACTGTATGCATACAAAATCGGTTTAACCAACATTTATCGGAATTTAATAAAATTTTTTAACTACGCATGCTCGGTACATTCGTTAGTACTAATACAGCGTGCTTGTTTTAGCATGCATGCTACTTTATATAAACAACATGCATACTGTTAGCATAAAATAGCTGCAAAATAAGAATTTCAGTGATTCTGATGAATCTTTGTTTTTTTTTTATGACAATGCATGCCTTGTCCATACTTCTGCATGTGTACAGCATGCATATTTCGTGTATGCATGCTACTCTGGACTTACTGGGTACTTACCCAAACACTCGGGTTCGACGCATATACTCAAATCACTTGGGTCATTCTACCACTGATATGAAGCAGAGCGCAGTAGAGCGTAGCAGTGAGAATGAAAAAGTTTTTTTGTATTTGCTTTGTGCTTGTTTTTCCTGAGCTCTTAGTTAGAAACAGAAAAACACGTGTTCGTGTTCGTGTTCTGTTGTTGTTTTTTCTTTTTGTTTATGCAGTGCTATGTGTTGTTTTTTAACCGACTTCAAAAAGGAGGAGGTTCTCAAGTTCGTTGGTTTGTCCGCTTGTTTTTTTTTTTTTTTTTTTAATGTATGTACATCGATAACTCCTAAAGCACTTGCTCGATTTCCGTAATTTTTTGTCAACAGATAGATACCATGAACGCGGAGGTCCTTTTTTAAAAAAGTGGGCATATTCGACAAAGGGGCGTGTCAATATAAGAAAAACACTGTATTTCAGTTAATATTAACACTAGGGTACTGAAATTTACAGTAAAAATACTGGAGTAGGCACAATTATTACAAATTACGGTCAATAAAGGGGGCGTTATTTGACAAAGGGGTGTGGTCATATTAAAAAAACACTGTATCTCAAATAGTATTGACACTAGGGTACAGCAATTTAGTACAGGGGTAGACACAATTTTTAAAAATTACTGTAAAGAAAGTGGGCGTTATTCGACAAAGGGGTGTGGCAATATTAGAAACACACTATATATCGAATAATATTGACACTAGGGTGCTGAAATTCAAAACTATGAAAGCCATAGTTATTAAAAATTACAGTCAATAAAGTGGGCGTTATTTGACAAAGGAGTGTGGCAATATTAGAAACACACTATATATCGAAAAATATTGACACTAGGGAGCTGAAATTAAGTACATGGGTAGGTAAAGTTAATACTAATTACGGCCAAAAAAAGTGGGCCTTATTCAACAAAGGGGCGTGTCAATATTATAAAAATACTATATCTTAGTTAATATTGAGACTAGCGTGCTAATATTTGGTATGTAGGTAGGTGGGTAGGGAGAATCATTACAAAAGTGAGCCGGATTGTACACAGGGTGTGTCACTTTAAGAAAAGTACTATATTACGCTTAATATTGATACTTGGAAACTGAAATTTGACACCTGGCTAGGTAGAATCATTATAAGGTACGGTAAATAAAGTAGGTGGGATAAGAGAAAGGGCGTGGCACTACAAATTGTAAAGAAACAGAAATGGAAAATACCCAAAAAACCTTCAGGAATTAATAAAACAAATTTTTTAAGAACAAAGAATACTAAATTTTATTTCCTCAAGAATACTATTACATTAAATATTTCATATTATCTAAAAAGGAAGAAATAAAAACTTTTTAACAAAAAAAAAACCGACTTCAAAATCACTACAAAGTAAAAAATAATTTTAAATAACTTTTCCCATTCATTTCTTGGTCATATTTTAAAAGCTATTTATATGTATTATAATATTGGAAATCTTATCATTTTCATTTTTTCTATTTTGTTTTATTATCATCAATATACTAATTGCTTTATGAACATAAAAGCTTTGAAGTCGGCGCTTATCTTACTATGTCAAAATCTTACGTGGAATTCCATCGCCAATCGAAATACATGGAATACGCTAGGATTAAAAGTATGATACACCAATAAAGCCCAAATAAGTATGATTACCAAATAAGCCCTCACAAAAAAATTAGACAAAAAATTGCTGACGTCATGAGGACCCAGAGAGCCTCTCAAAGATCGACAATACAACCTAACATTCATGCAACGGCATTGCATTGAATTTTTACTCTGTGAATATATAAGCTACGATTAATGTTTAAAAAGGAAAATGAAGGATTTATACTTGGCCTAACGACAAAAATAAAAAAAAATTCTGACTCCACCAGATCGTGAATATAGCAGCTTTTTTACTTACTTATCTGGCGCTTACAACTAGGTCCGTTTTGACCTCGTATAAGAAATTGCGCCAGCCATTTCTGTTTTGCGCTTGCTGGCGCCAGTTGGAAACACCAAGCGTGGTCAGGTTATCCATCACCTGATCCTTCCAACGAAGATGGGGGCGTCCTCTTCTGCGTTGACCACCACCGGGCAGCGAATCGAATATTTTTTTCGCTGAAGCGTCGTTTTCTATTCGCTCAACATGACCTAGCCAGCGGAGCCGTTCGATTTTGATGCGCTTAACTATGTCGATGTCAGCGTACAGCTCATACAGCTCGTGGTTCCATCGAATTCGGTACTCACCATTGACGCAGATTGGACCGAAGATCTTACGAAGGATCTTTTTTCTCGAAGGCTCCCAAAGTCTTTTCATCAGAACTGCTCAACGTCCAGGTTTGTGCTGCATATAATAGGACGGGCATGATTAGTGGCTTATAGAGCGTGAGTTTTGATCGTTGAGAGAGAGCTCTGCTTCTGAATTGCCCACTCAGCCCAAAGTAACACCTGTTGGCAAGAGTTATCCTCCGTTTTATCTCAATACTGACATCGTTAAAAGAGTTTATGCTGGATCCCAGGTAGACGAAGTCCTTAACAACCTCGAAGGAGATTTTGTCAACAGTGACGTGGTTTCTTAGACGCTGGGACTGTTTGTTTGTTGACACTAGGTATTTCGTCTTATCTCCGTTCAATGGAAGACCCATTAGACTCAACTCTTCCGCTAATCTGGAGAATGCTGCACTGACTTCGCGCGTATTATGGCCAATGATATCGATATCATCAGCATACGCCAGCAGCATAATACTTTTGTAGAATATCGTGCCGCTGCGTCTCAAATCAGCTGCTCGGATGATCTTCTCCATCATCAGGTTGAAAAAGTCGCACGATAAGGAATCACCTTGTCTGAAACCTCGTTTGGTATCGAACGGAGGAGTGAGATCCTTCCCGATCTTAACTGTGCTGCTGGCGTTGCTCAGTGTCATACTGCAAAGACGGATGAGCTTTGCAGGAATACCAAATTCAGACATGGTGGAGTAAAGATGATTTCTTATTTAACTGTCGAAGGCGGTGTTCTATTCGACAAAAAGATGGTGTGTGTCGATTTGTTTTTCTAGGGTCTTCTCCAAGATTTGTCGTAGCGTAAATATCTGGTCTATGGTGGATTTGCCAGGTCTGAAGCCACACTGATAAGGTCCAATCAGCTGGTTTACGATGGGCTTCAGTCTTTCACATAGTACGCTCGACAGGACCTTATATGCGATATTCAGAAGGTTTATCCCACGGTAGTTGGCGAAAATTGTGGGATCGCCTTTCTTGTGGATTGGGCAGAGCACACTGAGGTTCCAATCGTTTAGAATGCATTCTTCTGACCATATTCTGCATAGAAGCTCATGAATGTATTTAAATAGAGCTTCACCTCCATTCTTGAAGAGCTCAGCAGGTAAGCCATCGGCTCCTGCGGCTTTGTTGTTTTTAAGCCGAGCTATAGCTTTCAAGACTTCACTATGGTCGGGCAGAGGAACTTCAACTCTGTCGCCCAAAATTGGGGTTTCCGGGATATCATCTCTATTGGCGGGATTGTTGTCGTCATCACCATTTAGAAGCCTAGAGAAGTCTTCCCTCCACATCATCAGTGTACTCAGGATATCTGTCACTAGATTCCCGTTTTCATCCTTGCAGAAAGAGGCCCCGGTCTTGAAACCATCGGTTAGGCGTCTTATTTTTTCGAAACATTTTCGGACCTCATTCCTATCATTCTCAATTTTCTCGCACTCACACATTTCCGCTTCTCTTTTCTTTCGCCTGAAAATGCGTCCCTCCTCTTCTCTTTGTATCGCTCTTTAGCAGCACACGATACAACCGACTGCAGGGTGGCTTTGTAGGTGGCGTCTTTTTCTGCAGTGGCGTCGCGACACTCCTGGTCTTGCCACTGCTTTCGGCGAGGGAGGTGATAGCCAATCACCTCGCATATATCGAAGGTCAAGTAGCGAAGAGTAGCGAAGAGTAGCGAATATAGCAGCTTATGTATCAGAAATGTAATATCGTTGCATGGAATTATTACTCACTCATGGGACGTGCCGCGGTAAATTTTGTTTTACAACAGCATAGATGTGTTATAACGCCTCAACACTAAAATACAAAAAAAAAAATTCTTATAGTCATGATTTTAAGATGGCTAACATATAATGCAGTAAAAATGCTACAACAAGTGTGTGGCCGCTATGTCAACGAACATGAAGACCGAGGTTCGAACCCCAGCAGCGAGAGAAAATTAATTGAATGAAAATAATTTTTCATGTTAAACATGTAGGTCCGGTTCTCGGTCAATTGTGTACAAACTTAATAACACGCACAACACAATTGATCATAAGAAGCTAGGTCAAAGTCCTTTCAAGGGCTGAAATGGCCAGTTATTTATTTATTTTATTTAACTTTTAACTAAAAGCAGTGTTATTTTGTTTTAATGATTTGTGAGTAAATATTTAAATTTATATATTACTAGCGATACCCGGCGCGCGTTGCTGCACCCGGCAAGTATGTTGGAAATAATAAGTAAATTCAAAACTTTTATTAGTCCCTTAGTCTGACGCCACACTCATGTTCCACTGCCCGTTACAGTTTCCCAGTAGCAGAACATCACTCCCAGGTGACAATTCCATTATGAGTTTCAATGTCCTGTGATCTTAGCTTCCATAGCTATTCTGTATAGAGAATCGGGCCACACCCCCTTTTCTAATGCACATATGTATCAGTTTTCCAGTAAAAAGACTTTGGCAGTTAGTAACTCCATGCTGAGTTTTATTGTCATGCGACGTTTAGTTCCAAAGCTATTCAATATCAAAAATTTGACTTATGTGGTCGAAGCCATAACCTCTTTTCCTATGCCCGTTTCAGTTATCTTGTTTATTTATAAAAAAACTTATTGAATCACACAATGTCAATTCTATAAAGTAAAAAGTCACTCGTTCCTTTTCTTCATTTATAAATTACAGGAAAACCACCGTCAAAACATGTGTAGAAAAGTTGCATGCAGCGAAACAAATAAACATACGTACATACATACATACATACATACATACATACATCAAGTCGGATTGAATCTCATTCTCATAAAAAAAATCCTCAACATGCTAAAGGTGGTCAGTGAATCCCCTTTTAACAAAACTGTGTTAGATTAAATCTACGCATCAAAACTTCTTTGGACATATTGGAATGTACTTCGATCTAGTTAGCTTTAAGCGCAGCAAAGTATGTATGTATATGTATTTGTTTATTTGTTTTGTTGTTTTGTGCTTGCTGAGAACAAAAAGAGTATAGTAGAGAGCAACATGCAGTTTATCGAGGCTCTCGCAGCACAAACGCATGAAAGCTAACGATCAAGCAATGCATGGCATTGTGGATGATTTTTTAAAAAACTTAACACTTTAATTAAAGATACTTATTATTGAAATTTCGAAAAGAAAATAACCAATGAACCTTTTGTAGCACAAATGTGATATTTTAAAACTTATTTCAAAAAAATCGGACCAGTACTTTTGGAGTTTTGCGGACACAAAAAATGTTCACTTTCATTTTATATAATAGTATAGATATAGATATAGATATAGATATAGATATAGATATAGATATAGATATAGATATAGATATAGATATAGATATAGATATAGATATAGATATAGATAGATATAGATGTACATATATGCACGTCAAAACTTTAACAATTTTTATGACATTTATCACATTGTATTAACTTTGTGGAATGCTCTGAACAAACATTTCTTTTACATTTATCACAAAGTTGTTTTGACATACGACCAATTTTAATTGGGCATATATAACAACGTTTTTAGATTTTGCGCCGCTCGAATTGGATGATTCTCCGGGACTTGGAATGCCGAGAAATTCATCTATGACAGATATATGTGATTTGGTAATACCTTTTTTTCCGCGAGCAATGATTTGAGGTTTGATCAATTCTAATGCGACCTCACGTATGAATATTTTTATTTTAGAACGTGGTTTGTTTGCATTCCACTCCGGAAATAATGAGTTCCAAATCACCAAAGCTTAAACTCCACACACATCAACTATGCCACTGGCCACCGGTTTGTTTTGCGCCGCACAGAATACGATTGGCACAGCTTGTCCAATGTATCTACACCTCCTTTAGTTTCATTATAAAAAAGAATAATGTCTGATTTGTTTTTATTTTCAACGTCCTCAGTTGCTGAATGGTGTTTCGTCGAAAGCAATAATACGCAGCGGTTCTTTTAAGGTACATACGAATTCAACGTCATCGTATTCCGAAATTCGAACAAATTGCTTTCAGCCGCTCTTGATCGATGTGCTTTTCAATTCTCTCATTTTGGCATAATTATTGCGTCATCTAATGTACAGAGCATTTGCTCAATTATTCATTTTTTGGCTAGTGAGGAGAATTCCTTGTAATTATTGCATCAGCTGTATTTACAATAGCTAATGTTGTCTCTCTAAAAGAAATTGCTCAATTTTCAACAACCAAATTAAGTTAATTTTGTTTGTATTATTATAGAAATCTTTTAAAATTGCGGTTGCATTGTGACAATAATACTCTTATTGCATTGATTTTCAATACGGAGTCTCTTAGACTCTTTTGAGCTTTAGTGTTGCTTTTTTATATTTAATTTTTTTATTATAATTTGAAATATTTGAAATTATTTCAAAAGTATATTTTTCAGTTCATTATACTTAATTTTAAAAGTCTGCTACGAAAAATCGTTAGATTTGAATCCATAACTTAGATTTTATTGATTTACAAAAAAAAAAATGAGTCTGAAAGACTCTTCTGGGCGGATGAAGGTTAATAGAAATTAAAATTCATTCTTGTCGGAGTGCTTTGAAAATTTTTTTCTTGTTTTTTTTTTTTGCGACGATTAGCAAAAGCAATAATGAGGACAATTTTGTGTTTGTTTTTTAAGAAAAAAACACATTGGCCCACCAATTTATTTTCCTGCTCATGACTGTTTTAAGGTAACGCCGGTGTTTTATCTGTTAATATTTTATACTTTCAATATCAAATCAATCCTTTTAAGATGCGATTTTATGTGACTCAAAACTATTTTTTGCATTCCAAGCATAAAGTGAATATTTGAATCACATGTAAAAATTAATCCCTGCAAAGCCAAAGAATGACAAATATAGCGTCCAAGCATTCGGACGCAGAGAAAAGATTACAGACCATTCTAATCTTTACTCATGCAAAAGAGTAAAATAAGAGAAGAATAACAATAACTGTTGTAACACCACAACGCGCAGTAGCTACGCTGTGCTACTGAGTTGTCAAAGGGGAACACTTTCCACTTTTTAAGTGGTGAATTTCTGTTTTCACATTTTTTTTTTTTTTTTTGTCAGATACCTTCTATACAGAGTTTTTTTTTCTTTTCTTTTCTCAAACATCATGCTTACATGCATCAGTGTTTTTTCTGTCGGTCTTTCTGCCTGTCTGCCTGTGAGTCGGTTCCATTCCGTCAGTTAAGACTCAGACTAGTATACTGAGTCTTAACGGGGCTTGTTTTTTGTTACCTCTTTTTTTTTTCTTGACTCATTCGATAGTGCAAATTTATACGATATGTCAACATGTCATTTTCATGGGATTCAAGTGTCAGAGACGTCTTTCTGGTGTCGTTTTTCTGTATTTGTCGGATATGGTTTGTCAGAGTGAAATGCTGCATATATTTTTTTTTAATTTAAATTAAGTTAAGGCACATAGAAGATTGAAGTAATAAAATAAAATTAGTGTTTATTTGAAAATTTAACAAAAATTTAAATAAACTGGTGTAAAATGTTATTTTCTCACAAAATATCTTTCAATAAATATAATTCTAACCAAGCAGCTTAACAGTTATATGTTCATCATTTCAGAGGAAAAATATTTTCAGCACAACTCTAACAACTGGACCCTTACAGAGAGATTTCCAATGCCTACTAACACCTCTAGGTATGTCTAAATTACAACATTTTGCGGCTTACTACTTGGTGATTGAGTCCAAACATTAACTGTTGCACTCTTTACTTCAACGATTTCATTATTTCTTTCGCAATAACATAAAAATCTATCCCAATGATCTTGCTTACCGCTCATAAAAAGTAACATGCCTATATTTTTGCCTAAACAACACCGTTAACACAATTTCAAATTCAATTACAGAACGTTGAAATTTCATCTTCCAATTTTATTTGGCTCTCAAAGTAATGGTTAATGGCTATACTGTTTCGTTTGGGTTGTAGTCTAGAATGAAATGAAATAATTTTATTTTATGTAAAACATGACTTTAACAAGCAATAAAAATGCACAAAAATCCACATGCGGCTAGCTGCAGTATGGAATGCCGAATACCGAATGCCGAGACGTGATAACGGAAAGCTACCATTTTAAGTACACATTTAATTGCATACATTACGGCGCGCCGCTTGTTGGCGGGGGCCTCAGAGAAGTTTTAAGCATTTTCAAAAAACAAGAAAACGAGAAAACAAATAGAGGAAATAAAAGCAACGGAAATAATAAGAAAGCATTAACCATGTAAAGGCACAGAGAGAAAAAGGGAAAGAGAGAGAAGGAGAGAGAGTGTAAGAGTAAGCAATACAAAAGCAAGCCGGAAGTGCTTGAATCATTTATGTGGCAACTAATGCCTCATTTGCAAAACAATGCTGCCACCGGGCGCCATTGTTTCCATTCGAGGAGGTTTTAATTTAATACCAAGGATACCGTCAAGTGTTGGCAAATGTTTTTTTTTTTGTTTTGTTTCTTTGTTTCTTTTTTTTTTGATTTTTAGCTAAATGAGTGTTGAGTCAGACAGACAGGATATCCGTTAGTTATCCGTGAAGCATGCTTAATGTGCTCCAATGGCATGATGTCTGGTGGTATTTTTTAAAAAACTTAGTTGATTGTCCGTTTCGTGGATAGAGTTGCCACACTTTAACGAGGCACATTTTCTGTTAACTAGGCGCTTGATGCAAGTGATTTTAAGGAACATCTGAAAGAGGTTTGTTCACTTGTTCATATGGCGTAGAGTTGCCAACTTTATTTAATACAATTTTTCAACTAAACCATTTTTAACATTTTTTTGACGTGATAACGTTGGG
The DNA here is from genome assembly GCA_943735915.1 of Pherbina coryleti. Classification (NCBI taxonomy): domain Eukaryota; kingdom Metazoa; phylum Arthropoda; class Insecta; order Diptera; family Sciomyzidae; genus Pherbina; species Pherbina coryleti. The sequence continues at coordinate 144,067,354 of OX030949.1, read as the reverse complement.
TTTTACGGTGAAGATTTACAAAAAAGTTTAAAACACATCAGCGTTGCATGGAATTGTTACTTAATGAGTAGTGGTGTTATGACAAAAGTAATGACACGAAAGTAATGGATAACCCTTTGAAGCGTAGGGAGCTGCCTCAGCAACAAAACTTCAAATTTGTTATTGAGTCTATAACTTAATTCGTGCGGTTTTCTTTTTTAAATTTGAACGTTTATTTAAGAAAAACATGTACAATAGTAGTAGAGCACACACTTCTGATCTCACCAAATACAGAGCATTACCTTGGCACCATGGATATTTGACTTTGGCTGGGAACGTCCTGGTTTTCCGGGCTTCACATATGAATGTTTGCATTTCGGGTTGTCGTAATGGATCTTTTTTTCATCTCCAGTCACAATCCGATGCAAAAATAACTTCTTTTTGTAGCGTTCAAGCAGTATTTCGGATATCCAAAATCGTCTTTCCACATCTCTCGGCTTCAAATCAAAGGCCCGTGCGCAGGATTTGGCCCTGGGGGGGGGGGGGGGGGGGGGTTACGTCTGACTAAAAAATAAGGAATTCTAAGTACAAAGAACACTATCAAAAAATGGATGTTCTGAAAATATATATTGGATATAAAACTATAAGATTTCAGTTATACATTTTCAGATTATTTTTTAGTATTCCAAGTAAATACAAATACTCTATACAAAACTATTCCCTCAACAAATTAATGCGTTGGAGTACAGAAAAAAAATCGTCCAATACTGTATCTACACGAACTTCAACGTCGATATCTACATGAACTTCGACCGATTTTCGCTCATTGTAGAACGCAAGTAATTTTTTAACCGGCGCACAGTGGGGCCAAAGTTATGAAAACATGGCAGAAATTATTTTCAATGCAAATACAAAGGGAACTTAAGACAAATAATGTGATATTACAACAACAAATTTCGGGAATCTAACTTTCCGATTCACTGTCACATGAAGATGAATATGATAAAAAATGGATTCCTATACGGAAGTTTACGTCTGGCGATTCTAATAAGCTTAAAGCATCTTTTGTTAGTGCTTTACGATTACTTTTTGTCGGTTTCTGCAAGCTGGCAATAACGGGATCTGATGATATTAGCATAAAATTTAAGATATCCGTGTTCGTGTTTACTCTAGATAATTTTCTTTAAAAGTTTTATCATTAATTTTTTTAAATCTTTATTGCGTGCTTTTTGTGCCTCTTTACTTAACTGGCCAATTGGAAGCAGAATTTTCTCAATTACTTGATGTCTGCGTTTTAATATTTTGTGGACTGTGGAGGGCATAGGAGGGAGGGAGGGAGGGCATGAGGGAACCATTTGTATTTTTGAACAAATATTTGTGCAGTTTCTAAAGCGAAATCTCTATGTTTATCAAGATTTATTTTGAAACCATTAGCTAGAGCTTGCACAATTGTTTGAAATATTTTTATTATAATACCATCAACACCCGTTATCTGCGAAGATATGTCTGGGTCATCAAAAAATCGCCTGGCAGTGTTCTCATCATTGCTACTGCCGAAACCATGCTTTGGATTATCTACATTTAACCCAATTCTGTGTTTAAAGCTTTGCTGAATTTTTCTTTTGGTTTCTTCTATTATCGCGTCATTTACACCTCGAGTTTGCCATTGTTTTATAGGAAGTTTGTATCCTAAATACAGTACTTATTCAAAAATGACAAAAACAACTTCATATGCGCAGATCCTTCGGATCGTATAGACATGTGTCCCAAGTTTAATGAAATTGTCTCATCTCCTTCCTTCAGTCCTGAGTTCAAGGACAACATACAGATGGACACACAGACATGGCTAGACAGGCTAAGGAGGTAACGCTGATTAAGAATACATATTACTTTTCTATACCGGAGGTCAAAGCCTCCTCTGGATTTTACAAACGTTTGCACTAAGTAAATAAATTGTTCAGATATGGGGTAGCTCCTTATTAAAAATGCTTAACTCAAAATGGCGCAAATTTGCACAATTTTTTTTTGTTGTTGCTAAAAGTCAAAACTATATAGAATATTTAAACCGTTAAACAAGTACCCGGACTATCCCGGAAAGCTACTATTTTTTTAACGATTTATTTTTTTTTAAATTAAATTGTAACATCTTTAAGGAACATATAAATAATGATATAACTTTTTTACTAATTTGGTTATAAATATAAATAATATGTCAAAAGTTTATTAATATGATGGTCAAGTTGCCTTGATAAATTCAAGCTAGTGGCTTCAACCAAAATGTAGAAAATTGAACTTGAAAACACTTTTAAAATCACTTATATTATTGTCACCACGAGCATTTCATGGAACATATAAGTTTCAATTAAAATTGCAACTCAGTGCGTGGTCACAGCGCTCTCATTTCCACGGTACTTTGTAGTCATCTTCATGCTATTTATACAACAATTGCTCAGTATTGCCGACTGTTATTTTTTTATTTTGGTATTTTCGCCACATTTTATTAGAATAGGCCCCAATGTACGGCGTAATGTTGAAAAAGAGCGTTTGTTCGGTGATGTCGTTACTGATAACGTAGCCATTACCAGCAAGATTGGGTGAACATTTGGAAAAGCAGTTGTATTGCAGATGTCAAGAGCTTCGATAGGGCTGTTGATATTTTTATCAAAAATCCGTCTTCGTCAAAGTTTCACTTCATTGGTCCATGCTACGAAAGAATCGTCTTGCAAAATTGTGGAGTATTTCTCAAATAATTGGTTGCAGGCTTCTTCATATAGGGTTGATATTTTTGATTGAGAAAGATATCTAAAATTCGATAATATTCCACGGTTCTTAAGAAACGATCTTCAAGGTAAGTGACGAATAAGTCTAGGTATGATAGGTAGGTTGAAATTCGATAAAAATCTTCAATTGAATTAGTCTCGATATTCCAACGACGGTTTGACTTCAATACCGTGTTCTTCACAGATCTTGCTTACTTTTTGGAAAATCTTACGAAAGTGGTCCTCCGCTCTTTCTCATCTTTCCAATAATTCTTTTTTTACGCCATCTGCCAACTGTGTGGCTTCATCGAGATATTGGTTTTCAATTTGAAGAGAGCGACTTAACGAAAAAGCTACGTACTGAATCGAATCAAGCAAATGTAACGAAACCTAAAAATCTAAGGTCCTTATCGCTGTAAGCAACTGAAAAGCAGCAGAGGTTATTTTTGTGTCTGACCACATATTGGAGATGTTTTCGAAGGCGTCCATAACTGCTGGTTATAAGTGCAGATAAATTCCTGCGGATTTGTGTCGTTCCACCCATCTCGTCGCACAAGATTGTTTCAGTTTCATCTTCTTATCGCCTTGAAGGTTTTCGTTCCTAAAAATTGCTTCTTGAATTGCAAGCAGGCGTTGGGGATAGTTGAAAAAATTGTGCACACTCTGGATGATGCCTAGACCATTTCTTAATGGTACAACTTTGCCATTAACAACCAAATTAAAACTGCGAGTTGAGTTACTTTTCAATACAGTTACCATGTTTAATTTAACTTTGATAGGGAAGCCTCAATGATGAAGAATTATAATATATCGTAATAAATATAACTTTGCTTCATGGAAATTTTTCATAATCAGACAGTTCTTTGGATTTCAAAAGTATAGTTCGAAACCCTGTTGGGGGGGGGGGGGCGGGGGGCGGGGGGTTTGAACCCCCAAAACTCCCCCCATGCGCACGGGCCTGTCAAATCATATGGCACCCAATTTCTTTGCTTTTGAAGGTATCCGGCTGCTTTTAAACGTTTTGAAATGGCTACTTGAGTGACTCCCAGCGATTTCGCAAGTTCTTCTTGGTTTGGCAACAATCTTCATTGAGTAATGCTTCTAATTCTTCGTCTTCAAACTTTTTTGGCTGACCTAGACGTTCTTCGTCTTCTAAGCCAAAATCACCATTTTTAAATCGTACAAACCACTATGGGCACGTTCGCTCAGCTAGAGCATGTTCACAATAAACTTCCATCAAAATACAATGACTTTCGGCAGCAGTTTTCTTTATATTAAAGTACTGAAGAAGAACTCCCCGCAAAAACACTTTTTCAGGCACAAAGTTTGACATATTTGAGTGAAAAAAACAATGTTGTTTACGCTTCAAATTATTGAAATATACTGAAAAAGACGCACAATGACAGTAGCTTTCCAACGCATGTTCGGAATATTGAACCGATGGAATAATAATCAAGTTACGCCATCTCTTAGCAAACCGCACGAATTAAGTTATAGACCCAACATTGTATTATAACTCCTTGATTATAGGTGCTACGGTAAAAAATTTATGTCATGTCAGTAAAGACTTGTTCAGACCGTGAATAGAGCCGCTACAAGATCGAAAAATATATCAATTATGCAACGGCGTTGCATGAAGTTTTTACTCGATAGATATATGCGGCACATTAAATGTTATAAAACAGAAATGAAGGTTTTATATTTGACCTTACGACAGATATAAAACAAAAAACTATGTCATCATCAGACCGCGTAGCTAGCAGTTTATGCAACAAAACTGCAATATTGTTGCTTAGAATTGTTACTCGCTGAGAAAAAGTGCTATGAAAAATTTCATATAAAGACAGCGAAAAATTGTTTTTTGAACTCATAAGGAGAATGGAAAAAATATTTGGACCCACAACACTACGGAGGCAACCACTTAATGCAGTCGAAATGCAACAATAATGAAAAAACGTTGCATGGAATTATAACACCGCTACCATTTTGATTCGCTTGCAGGGAATTTGTTCCATAATTTTACTGAACGACTAAAGGATTAATTGTAACGGTAATGTGAGGTTTTATAGGACATCAAGGCAACGATATATCCTGATGGCTATACCACGCACTAATGACGTCAGGTCATTTATCTTCCTTAAACACTCCTCATGATATTACCTGTATAGAAGGCTAAGGCAACCAACATTGCCTCGATGCCCAAGAGAGTTGACAGAAGATGATATATTTTTATAACCTACGGAATATATAGCACGTCGTTGAATTCGGTCCTTAAACTCCAAATAAACCATTTGAACCCTCCCCCAAATGTGCGGATTGTACTCTATATTCGGGCCTGGCATATAAAGTGTAGTCCATGCGATCATGGAGTGGAGTATTTCTTCCAACGTTTTAAAAATACCTCCTAGGCTCTTGGCCTCTTCTTTTGTTACATTGAAAATGTCTGATCATTCCACCGAAGATCTGATTGTATTGATATGCCCAGAACTTCAAGAGCATCTGACTCCACAAGATCTACAACGTTCATATTGAGGGGACCTAAGAAGCAATTCATTCGCTTGTGAGTTAACAGGCAACATTGAGTCTTCAAACAAATCACAAAACAAATTGACCATTTTAGCCCTAGAAAGGAGTTTGACTGAACTTGTTAGGATCAAATTGTGTTGTGCGTTTTATGAAATGTTTGAACACAATTGATCGAGAACTGGACCTACTAGTTTTATGCCAACTTCGAATGGCTCATGTGCATGTTCTCAAGAAGCTTTACATGGCATTATTTACTCTCTGAGGTTTGCCACTGTCTGCAGAGAGGTGCTGGCCGAACAGAAAAATGAATTCAATTGAAAAACTTTCCGTCTCAAATGGAAATTGAACCAGGGTTCTTTGGCCTATGTGTCACGCACTCTACCCATTACGCCACGGCCGCCACTCTCAAGAAGCCTTACATGACATTATATACTTTCTGAGGATTATTTATCAGAAAAATTAATTTCTATTGAAAAAGTTTTCTGTCTCAGTTGGAATGCGAACCTGATCTCGAATTGGCAACGAATAGTTCATGCACTGTTTAACGCACTCGGCCATGGCCACTACATTCGGTCTTGCTCGCATAACACTCTACTCTATTAGCAATTAAGAGTATTAAAATTTAACGGCCTCGGTAGTCGAGTGCTCGACTGCCACCCCAGAGGTCCTGGGTTCGAATCCCAGCCAGGCCATGGTCCCACGCTTTAACCTTTCGCATTTGCAATTTTCTTTCCTTATTTCTAATCAACTGAAATTGAATACTCATCAATATTTACGGCTTGAAGTCGTAGTTGGTGGTAGAGAAGTTTGTGGATGAATTTGCCTTATAACTTGAATTGACTGAGGTAAAAGCATAACACTTGCCTCAGATTCAAATTCACACTCTTCTACGGCTTTTCACCACGCTTAGAACATCCTATACATGTTTCACTTGATTGCCCTTTCCCTCCCACTAATCTATCACCCCATTTCAAACCAAGGCAGACTTGACTGAATGGGTATTACACCTGAAATCCTTGGTTCAAAGGTAAAAAAAAAAAAAAAACAAGAAACAAAGTTGGCTTCAGGAGTGAATCCCGCGATACTCCAGCACCAATGACATGTTCACTGGACAAAATGCTATCGACCATTACACAGTTCTATCTGTCGTCTGGGAAACACGTGATCCGAGCTAAGTGAGTCAAGGCATATTGACGGTCACTGAACAATTCGTTACGCCCCAAGAATGATAGAAACAAGATTATGCGTTCCGCAGTCCCGTTATCTAATGCTCTAGTTCTCAATTGAGTACTTGACATCACGCAGCGCTTCTGCTTAACGGAAACGAATGCAAATGTGTGATAGCTTAGGCAAATTAGCAAAATTGAAAATAAATTCTTGCGGAAAAGTCAAGTAAAAATAACTACTCTTCTCTATAAAATATACCAAACCATAAATGGTATACATTTTATACCAAACCATTCAAGACCGACAAAATTTTATTGCACCAATAGGTTAAGTAGGCCCATATACATATTATAAAAATAAGAAAAAAAATATTTAGACGTTGGCCCCAAAGGTAAATTATTCCAAAGTCTGACAATATCGCTGGATGACGTCATGCTATCTCTCTCTCTCATTTGCGGAATGCGTAATCTTGTTTCTATCATTCTTGGTTACGCCCTATATATCTTATAAGGTGCAAGTTTATTACACTCTCCACGACTTTGGAGAGCGTAGAGCATATCGCAATGAGTCAGTAGGTCTCTGGGTTCGTGGCATCGCTCTTCTTAAGTACCGGCTGAAGATTTGCCACCTTTCAACAAAATGGAAATACTCCTGTCCTGTAGAAGATATTGAAAAGTTTACGCAAAGGTCGAGCCAGTGTAAAAGCAGACTACTTGAGCACAATTGGTGGTATACCATCGGGTCCTGAAAATTTATTTATGTTGATGTTTGCAAGGACTATTTTAACTGCTCTTCTTCGCAAATATAACCCTTGTATTGAAGACCCTTTTTCCTATCCCGTTTCTATAGAGGGCGGTAGCTGATTGCTAGCTGGGATTGTGGAATTTTGTGCGAACAATCCAGAAATTCAGGTTTGCTTTATCGACCGGGTCAGTGAAGATTTGATCATCCTTTAAAAGAGGAAGAATCGACAAAAATGTCAGATTTTCAACTCATTTAACGAATGTCCCAAATGAGCTCCCTTTGGGTCAGATTCTGTTTATGATTCTGTCAAAGGTTATTACCATCTTAAATAACGTGCAACCTAATTAAAAATAAAAAAATACTACCGCACTTTCCAAAGCGAAGCTATCCATAAAATATCTGATACTCATTTCAAGCTATTTCGTACAATTTCAATATCTCATATGATGAACCCCTGACCAGTACAATTAAACTGCATTTATATTTTAACATCCGCATGTGCGATTGTAAGCCACAGTCAATATTGACACATCCAAGCGGGATCAGTATATTGCCAACTTCACCCCAAACAGTTACAGCTCTCTAATGAAGCTTGTTTTTGTTTTCCTGCTATTCTAATCAACGTTGCTCACGTTGCTGGCAAAAATTGAACATGAACCAATGTGGTCACTCATTGTTTACTAATGTGATTAGCGTCAATCACAACGGTATGTTTTTTAGTGCGATGCTTCCATTTTTGCCGGATGCTAAAATGTTTTTGTTTTTCTTTTAATGCTGCTTTTTGAATTTAATGAGCCGGCAGTTTTAATGTTTATTTCGCCGAAAATTTCATGAACATCGGATATACTTTATGTACTCAAGCGTAAAGAACCGCCGGATAGAGGGTCGCACAAGAAGACAAACGGACTGACAAAAAGACCGACCAAGAGGATAAGGATCCATTAAAAACCCAGCTAACTCTGGGTGACACACGAAAATGGTTCATTTTCAACTCTAGAGCCTAGAGATTAGCAGGGGATTTCTTATTATTTGTGGCTTGTGTGTGCATTTCATGTGTTAATTAGCTGTTTAAGCTTGCAGGTTAAGCTTCGGCCATAATGACGGTTAACAAATGAGTCGTGACAGATTTTAATGCGTTCCCATTCGGAGGGTTTGTATGAAGGATAATAAATTTAAATGTAGAAATTTTGTGACTTCAGGCCATAAAGAATGACAAACACTAACTAAAAAAAGCTAATAACCTTTCTGCATTTTCTGTGCTCATTTCAAATCAACTGAAATTTAAAATTCATCAATATTTGTGACTTGAAGTTATAGTTGGTGGTAGAGAAATTTGTGGATGAGATTGCCTTATAACTTTAATGGACTGAGGTAAACCTGAGGTAAAGACACTTACCTCAGATTCAAATGCACATGGTTCCACAATGGTTTCCACAACGCTTAGAACGTCCTACACATGTTTCAGTTGATTGCTTCTTCCTTCCAACTTATCTGTCACCTAATTTTCGAACCAAGGAAAATTTGACGAAATAGGTATTACATCTCAAATCCAAAGCTAAAAAAACAAAAAACGTTGAAATACCTGAACAGTCAACTTTTATGTAAAATTAACATTCACTTGATTAGCAGTGATGCTAACTTTATCTGGAAAACAACATCTTTACCATGACAACAACATATAACTATGACTAACGTGGCCAGGAACTCTAATGATAAACTATTAGGAATACCTAAGCACCAAAAAAATTCAAACCCATTGATTATTTGCAGAAATGAAAATAAACTTAAGCTCAAATTGCTCAGAATTGCAAAATTCTCAGTTAAAATTGTGCTGATACTGAACGCGCAATTGTTCATTTCTCGGCATAATTCTTATATTTCTAATTGCGTTAGTAACAGTATAAATTTGCAAATTTATGGAGGTTAGTCCTTAATTGCTTGCTACTAAAATTACCTTAATTATTTTTTTATTACAAAAGTAAAAGTTAACTTTTCGGAGGATTTGAACCATGGATACCATGGATTTGTTTTCTTTTTTTAAGAAAAAATTTTGTCTGAAAACTTGCTTTTAGTAACAGATATTAAAAGTTCATAAAAGTTATAAAAAAGTTTTTTCTAAAAAAATATTGTTTGTTTTTTGAATTGGTCAAAAATAAATATTTTGGAAATAAAAATATGCCGATATAAATATGTCGGATTGTGTGCCGAGTGAATTGTTTTTATTGGGAAGGTTATATTATTACTGAGTAAATGCGTCGGAAGTAGTTTTAAAGGTATTGATTTCGACTTGCAAGACCAGGAATGACCTGAATAGCCGACAAAAAGATTTGGCTGTGTCTTGGTCACACCCGTAGATTTTCACGTGACAATGTTTCTTTAATCTTGTCCTTATTCTTGTTCCTATTTTTTCTTTTGTTCTCAAACTTATCCTCTTCCATTATTTTTTATTTGTCCAAATAATTTCTCAACTTCATGTCTGAACTCTTGTTTTAATCCGTGACCAAATTTTTTTATTTCCAAATTCTCTAATTTGAAAAGGCGTGTCTTAGGTATGTCTAAATTTTCGTCCTAATCCATAACTTTGTTTTTGTTACTTCTGCTTTTGCTTTGCTCTTGCTCTTGCTCTTGCTCTTGCTCTTGCTCTTGTTCTTGCTTTTGCTTTTGATTTTGATCTTGATTTTGATTTTTGTTTTGATTTTGAGTTTGATTTTGGTTTTGATTTTCATTTTGATTTTGATTTTGATTTTGATTTTGATTTTGATTTTGATTTTGATTTTGATTTTGATTTTGATTTTGATTTTGATTTTGATTTTGATTTTGATTTTGATTTTGATTTTGATTTTGATTTTGATTTTGATTTTGATTTTGATTTTGATTTTGATTTTGATTTTGATTTTGATTTTGATTTTGATTTTGATTTTGATTTTGATTTTGATTTTGATTTTGATTTTGATTTTGATTTTGATTTTGATTTTGATTTTGATTTTGATTTTGATTTTGATTTTGGTTTTGATTTTGAGTTTGATTTTGGTTTTGATTTTGATTTTGATTTTGCTTGTATTTTTTCTTTTAATTTTGATTTTGCTTTTGCTTTTGCTTTTAATTTTGATTTTTCTTTTGATTTTGCTTTTGCTTTTCCTTTTGCTTTTGCTCTTGCTTTTGCTTTTAATTTTTATTTTTATTTTGATTTTTCTTTTGCTTTTGCTCTTGCTTTTGATTTTGCTTTTGCTTTTGCTCTTGGTTCCATATTTATACCCATATCTATATCTATTTTCATATCTATATTCCTATCCATATCCATATCCATATCCATATCCATATCCATATCTTTATCCATATCCATATCCATATCCATATCCATATCCATATCCATATCCATATCCATATCCATATCCATATCCATATCAATATCCATATCCATATCCATATCCATATCCATATCCATATCCATATCCATATCCATATCCATATCCATATACATATCCATATCCATATCCTTATCCATATCCTCATCCGTATTCATATCCATATCCATATTCATACTCATAATAAATAAAAATAAATAACTGGCCATTTCAGCCCTTGAAAGGACTTTGACCTAGCTTCTTATGATCAATTGTGTTGTGCGCGTTATTAAGTTTGTACACAATTGACCGAGAATCGGACCTACATGCTTAACGCCGACTCCGAACGGCGATGAACGGAATTTTCTTGTTCTCAAGAAGCTTTACATGGCATTTTGATTACTCTCTGAGGTTTGCCATTGTCTGCAGAGAGGTGACGACCGTACAGAAAAATTATTTTAATTCAAATAATTTTCTGTCGCTGCTGGGGTTCGAACCTGGGTCTCCAAGTTCGTTGACATAGCGGCCACGCACTTTAAACAACTACGCCACGGACGCCACTCACTCAAAGAAGGCAGAGGCCTTCGCCACTCAAAGAAGCAGTGTTGCCAAGTCAGTGCTTTTAGCACTAGATCTAGTGCTTTTTGATGTTCCAATACGCGTTTTTTTTTTAAAAAAGCACTAAATGAAAAAGCACCAACATTAGTGCATTTTCATTTTCAGTTTAGTGCTTTTAGTGCATTTTGATTATTAAACTAGGAATATTTTTTTGCAGCCCTGAATTAAGAAATTAATATGAATTTCGGAACGCATATTTCGGAAATATGGTTTATTACTAAAAACTAGATGTGTTGTGATTCTTTTAATATATGTACCTGCTGAAATTCTTTGTGAAATTAATTCTGCTAAAACTATAAAGTCAGATTATTATATACCAAAGAATCTAAACTTTGGTCAAAAGATTATTCAGCTGGTTATGATGAAGCAGAAATGCTGTATTCTTTGATTTATTAAAAAAATAATAAGTAAGATTTGTGTTCAGTCCTCTTTTGTCTGTTAAAATTGTTCTTTTTGTTTTGTTGTTTTTTAGAAACTAAAAATAAATTTCGAAAAATTATAACTAAAAATAAACTAAACTAAATATTTTTCGAAAAATTATATGAAAACTTTTAAGTATTTTTTCAGTTTTGTTTTAAAAATAATGTCTATTAAAAACCATGAGTTATAAATAAGAACATCTTTGAAAAAATTTTACATAAAATGTTTTATTTAATTGTTTGTTAAAAAAATACTTTTAGGAACGCATAGTTTTGTAGCGTATCAAAATACTTTTTGCAGATTCATAAAGCACTGAATACACTTAACGAAAAACATTTAAAAGTTTGTAAGTCAGCTTAGTTAGAAAATTTTGTATGAAGCCTACTAAACTTGAATAATACAACAAAGAAAATTTTCTATATTTACCAAATCGTATTAAACAAATATCGAGGTAAAACAAGATAACTTAAGGAAATTGCATTTTGTATGAAAATTCGAAATTAAAATTATAAGTTCACCAAAAAAGAAAACAAAAAAATTTCATAAAAAATTTTTAGTTGAATCAACAAAAAAAACTTTGTAAGTAAAAAGAATGCAAGTTTTTTGTATCATATACTCGATACTCAGACAACTTTACATAAGTTTTTGCTGTTTATAATAAGTAGTAACTAATTTAATCTACTTTTATAAAAGGTTTCTTTTTTAGTGCTTTTTACTCAAAATTACGCGTTTTGCTTTTCAAATTGGTGCTTTTTGGCTTGGAATTGTTGGCAACACTGCAAAGAAGGCAACAACCAACAACAACAACAACGGCTCTATATAGAGCAAATCACACAGCTGACTATACAGACTGTTTCGTTGTTGTTGTTGGTTGTTGTCTTCATGTTGTCTTGTTGTCAACATACTTGGCCTATAGCTCAAATTTGTTTTCAATATAAATAATGAAAGGTCATATTCAAAATATTAATAAATGAAAAATATGAAATACTAGCGACCACTGGTGCGCCTTGCTGCACCCATCAACTATAAAAATAATAATAATTTTTCTGACTTTCATTTTGTTGTTAACAGACGCTCTATAATGAAGAGACAGAAGAGAGCGAAATGTGAGAAGCGAATAGTTTGCTCTGAGTTTGATAACATTGTTCTCAGCTGCTGTTAAGAAAAGAAAAAGCAACATAATAACAAAAATTATATGCAATTATATGAAAACTTAAATAAGCTATATCTTGAAAAATATAAATTTTTAAGAAATAAAAAGTCCAGTTTGCACATCTACAGGTCTAAACCTACCAAGAAATACTAAATTTATTAAGATTGGACTTGTACTTAAAAAGCCTTACGCCGGACAAAATTTGAGCTTGCGTAATATATATAAGATAGTTTGGGACGAACTATCTTCTAATCCAAAAATACCCGGAATTTCCCATTCAAACAAACCGTTCTTAAGATATTGTCAAAGTCTTTTCTTTTCTAGGATGGTACATCTGTCATTTGGTGCTCAAATATCTATTTGTCCGCCATTTGTCGGCAATTCTGTGCGTGATAGCTTTCTTAGTAAACAACTGAGTGTTTGTTGTGTTCTGTGAATTTCGCAATGTTGAATGTAGTTGAGCAAAGAGTTTGTCTGAAATTTTGTGTTTCTAACAAAATATCATGTACGGAAGCGTTGAAAATCTTAAAGGTTGCCTACGGGAACTCGACAACGTTGAAAAAACAAATGAACGAGTGATACAAAGATTTTAAAGCGAACGAACTGTACTGTGGTTGATGGTTTGCGTCGTTCCGGTCGTCCAACCACAAGTGTGACCATCGAAAACAACGAAAAGAAAATTGATACAGGAGAATTCGAGGAAAAATCTGAAGGCAATTCCAAAATCAGCCTATGAAAAGTGTTTACGAAGGAAATAAATTAATATCACTGAATAATAGAATAATTTTCGTTTCATTGAAGATTGCTGGTATTTTTTGATCAGAAGGTACACATTCGGGAGTATTAGGGTTATTTTCCTCCCGTTTAATGAACATATTACTGATGCTTACACGTTCCATCAAAAACGTCACAAAACTTATCTCAAGCTTCATCCGTTCCTTCCCTTTATAGAAGTAAAAAAAAAATATGGCGAAAAACCATAGTTTTGTCTTCCATTTTGAAGTTGGTGTAAACTTTCTAACAATTAAAACAAATCGATTGCTTCTTTTTTGTCTTGTACAGTGATTTGAAAAGGGACATTATTATAATATATATGCAAAGATGCAGCTGAATCCATTAGAATTTAAAATACATAAAAATTATCTATTGCAAAAAAAATTCATTACAAATGTTCTGTTCCAAATTTAATAACTCTAGCGTGAATATTGGCGGCCAGTGTAGACCCCTCGATGCCAATACGAAACCAGGTTCGAACCCCAGCTTAAAAAATAGAAAATTTTTTCCTTTGAAATTAGTTTTTCTGATCGGTCGTCACCTCTCTACAGACAATGTCAAACCTCAGAGAGTAAATAATGTCGTGTGGAGCTTCTTGAGAACATGCACATTAGCTGTTCGGAGTCGACGTAAAACTAGTAGGTCCCGTTACTGATCATTTGTGTACAAATATTTTATAAATACGCGCAACACAATTTGATCATAAGAAACTCGGTCGAAGTTCTTTCAAGGACTGAAATTACCGAGTTTTTTTTTTTTTTTAGCGTGAATATTGGTCACTGAACCAATAGTATTTTTCAAAGCGATTTGTATCAATATACATGGGGATTTTCTTTAAAATCTTTTGGACTTTATTAAAACTAAAGAAAATGCTATATTTAATATTCCTTTATCCTTCTGAGCTCAACGAATCTGAGCTCATTCACCCCTTCTAATGAAACTACATTTGTTTTTGTAAATTTAATATTGTAGGCTTTGGCCGTATAAAAATTAAAAAACGAAGTTTTTAGTTTTTTGTTTATTTTAATTTTTCCAATATTTCGGTTAAAAATGTTAACCATCTTCAGGGAACTATACAAAAATATAAAAACATTTATCACAAATCAGGAAATCACAATGAAATAATTAATTACCCCTAAAAAACTAGCACAAAGAATTACTTTGTGTGGCTTAGAATGGTTAGAGATCTTAATGTCAACTAATTTTGTGTCTAATAAGATTTTTGTAAATATGAGCGCAGTTATCGGTGTCCGTTTTGTAGTTGAGTCTTTTTTGGGTGGGAGTGTTGAGTATATGTAGCAATTCTATTGTGTATCTTCGTTTGTAATTATGTTCTTGTTGCAGAATTCTTGTGCCTTCCCAATTCGGAGTGTGTCCTCGCTGCAGACAGTGGGCTGCAAGTGCCGTATTGTTGTCCTTCTTGTTTTTTAGGTCTGATTTGTGCGCTGATATTCTTGTCCTTAATTTTGATTTTGTCGTTCCAACATATACTTGTCCGCATAAGTTGTCTCCGTCTCCTTTACATGTAATTTTATAGATTAAATTAGATTTGTCCATATCCTCAATTTTTGATTTTGTGTTGCTGAAAATGTTTTTTAATGTGTTGTAAGATTTTGGAGCAAGTTGGTAAAGATTTTTGTTGTATATGTCTGTTTTTTTGAGGTTTTCCGTAAAGCTTTCTACATATGTGACTCCTTTGTATCTTTTTGGTTCTTTATTGTGGTTTTGTTGTTTACCAACTTCTTTGAGTAACCTGTGAATTGTTTGTTTTGGAAAGTCGTTTTTGATTAATATGTTTATAATTTTGTGTTTATTGTTTTTGTGGTAAATTTCGTCACTGATGTCTAATACTCTGTTGATAAAATTTTTTGCCGTGTTAAGTATTGTTTTTTTCGGGTGTTTTGAGTGAAAATTTATAAGTCGTCCTGATGCTGTGTGTTTCTGATGCCAATCCGTTTTCATTATATTGTCGTTTCTTGTTATTTTGGCGTCTAGATACGAAATTTGTCCTTCATTTTCTTCTTCTTTTGTGAATTTTATGTGTCTGTGTATGGTGTTTAAGTTATTTAAGGTTGTTACCACGGCATCTGTTTTTAGAATACAAAAAATATCGTCCACATATTTTGTCAATAATCTTGGTTTTTGTTCATTTTTGTCCAAAAATTTGTCCAATTTTTTGTATTCTAAAAACAGATGCCGTGGTAACAACCTTAAATAACTTAAACACCATACACAGACACATAAAATTCACAAAAGAAGAAGAAAATGAAGGACAAATTTCGTATCTAGACGCCAAAATAACAAGAAACGACAATATAATGAAAACGGATTGGCATCAGAAACACACAGCATCAGGACGACTTATAAATTTTCACTCAAAACACCCGAAAAAAACAATACTTAACACGGCAAAAAATTTTATCAACAGAGTATTAGACATCAGTGACGAAATTTACCACAAAAACAATAAACACAAAATTATAAACATATTAATCAAAAACGACTTTCCAAAACAAACAATTCACAGGTTACTCAAAGAAGTTGGTAAACAACAAAACCACAATAAAGAACCAAAAAGATACAAAGGAGTCACATATGTAGAAAGCTTTACGGAAAACCTCAAAAAAACAGACATATACAACAAAAATCTTTACCAACTTGCTCCAAAATCTTACAACACATTAAAAAACATTTTCAGCAACACAAAATCAAAAATTGAGGATATGGACAAATCTAATTTAATCTATAAAATTACATGTAAAGGAGACGGAGACAACTTATGCGGACAAGTATATGTTGGAACGACAAAATCAAAATTAAGGACAAGAATATCAGCGCACAAATCAGACCTAAAAAACAAGAAGGACAACAATACGGCACTTGCAGCCCACTGTCTGCAGCGAGGACACACTCCGAATTGGGAAGGCACAAGAATTCTGCAACAAGAACATAATTACAAACGAAGATACACAATAGAAATGCTACATATACTCAACACTCCCACCCAAAAAAGACTCAACTACAAAACGGACACCGATAACTGCGCTCATATTTACAAAAATCTTATTAGACACAAAATTAGTTGACATTAAGATCTCTAACCATTCTAAGCCACACAAAGTAATTCTTTGTGCTAGTTTTTTAGGGGTAATTAATTATTTCATTGTGATTGTAGTTTTATTTATTCATTTGTCATTATAAGTGTTTCCTGATTTGTGATAAATGTTTTTATATTTTTGTATAGTTCCCTGAAGATGGTTAACATTTTTAACCGAAATATTGGAAAAATTAAAATAAACAAAAAACTAAAAACTTCGTTTTTTAATTTTTATACGGCCAAAGCCTACAATATTAAATTTACAAAATCACTCAAAAAGGCCGACAACAACAATAACGAAACTACATTTGAATTAATTTGAAAGGTGTAAAATGGCGTTTCTATTTCTAAGTCCCTCCTAAAAAGTTTTTTAATATATGCAACTGCACCCTGTCTATTTTCGCATGCGATCAAGAATGCGCTTTTAAGTAGCTGCTTCTATGCCGCATACGATGATATCCTGACGAATTTACTTCATTATGCATTCGCCTTCATTTTGCTTGATTTTTACTTATTTTCCCTTAAATTAAACTCATTAACTCGCTCAGTTGAGTTCTTGAATTAATTTTAACTCTCTAACAGCGTCATATGTTGTGGCCTCTTGTTTTATTTTACAATTTTTTTTTTTTTTTTTTATCTAGTCCCATTTTCTATGTTGTTCATGTGTTTGCACCGAGCTCATCGAGTCAATGAGTTGGGTTCAAGTTGTTTGTGCCTGGCTCATCGTGCTGTACTAAGCATGATTGGATAAAATGTTCGCATGTGAGTGAGTGTTGAAGAGAGTGTGTTAGTTAATGTGTGTATTACTGGGAACTCTAGACTTACTTTGTGTTCAAATACTTATTTAACCACTTTGCAGTATACCGGAAAAGTTGGAAAGTTGTGGCCTGTGGCAAAGTGAATTTTTCATAATGTCCATTATGAGCACATTTTTATGGTCATAACACCAACAAAATAAAAAAAAACCCTTACCTTAGCTTAAGCTTCAGTACTCTAAATATTATCTGAAAATTATTTTATAAGTTGCTTTTGTCTATTTTGCATCATCCTCATCACAACAAGTGTCCAAAAAATTTCATAAAATTTTCTCAATTCAACATTTTGAAATCTTGCAAAACTTTCGCCCATTTTATGCAAGACCATAACAAAAGTTTATTCAGTATTCATAGCATCATCGAGCAGCGCCCATCGTGAGCATCTCAAGCGCCATCTAGCAGGCTGTGTATACAAGACATATCAATTATATTCTTGTTATGCATTTAAAAAGCTTTTCTTGCTGCCTTTTTTTCACGCTAGCCTTGCGCTTAGCAACAGCGATTTCAAGATTATCCATGCCTGACACCAAGCCATCCATCATGGCCTGACTAAAGATGTGTTTGTATATTTATACACATATATCAATGTAAGTAAGCAAGTTCTGCACTTGTACACACCATTGTGAAAAATGTCTTTCCTTCTAGCTAAAAACATTGACAAATTGACTAAAAAATTTCACAAAAAACCCATAAAAAATAAAATTATCATAAATTTTCTATTGTTTAATGGCTAAATTCAAGATTCGGCGGAGTGAGGTATCCATTAAATTAATTTTCTTATTAATGTTATTTTTTTCTAAACTTGACTGAAATTATCACCAAGCTTCGCTTCACAAATAACGAAGATTTGAAGAATCCAAATTACTATATTTTTAAAAATCTACAGATTTCTGTCTATGAGACTATCCGTCAAATAGTTAGATTATTCAATGCTTATTCCAGAAACAACTGTATCATTTTGAATGTTAACTCAAAATTAGATTCAAAATTGGTAGGATGTAGCAAAGGCATGGCTATTTTTTATACGTGTACACTTTGCAATCCACAGTGAATTTGATAGCCACATGTGACAGCCACATGTGTCATAGATGATGTTAATAAAATTTCGTTGTCATATACTAGTATAAGTATAAGTATACTAGCAGGCCTCAGTGTCCGAGGCTTCGCTACGGATGTTTTCTCTTTGTCAATAGTTTATCTTTATCAATTTATAGAAAAGTTATTGAATCACACAATGAAAATTTAATAAAAGTAATAAAAAGTCAGCCGTTTGTTCCTCTGACTTTTTTATAAATTACAGGAAAACCTCGGTCAAAACATATGTATTTACTATACACCAAATCGGATTGAGTGCAGAGAGTAGAGTGGAAAAACTCCATATAAAAAAAAAATCCTGAATATGCTGAAGATGGTTAGTGAATCCACTTTTAACAAAACTGTGTTGGATTAATTCACCACATCAAAACTAATTTCAACATATTAGAATCTACTTCGATCCAATTGACAATTGGTGTGGTGAATTCATTTGAGTTTTACTACTGAAATTTACAGTAAAAATACAGGGTTAGGCAGAATTATTACAAATTACGGTCAATAAAGTGGGCGTTATTTGACAAAGGGGTGTAGTCATATTAGAAAAACACTGTATCTCGAATAGTATTGACACTAAAAAAATAAAAAAATAAATATAAAAAACTGGCCATTTCAGCCCTTGAAAGGACTTTGACCTAGCTTCTTATGATCAATTGTGTTCTGCGTGTTATTAAGTATATACACAATTGACCGAGAAATGGACCTACAGGCTTAACGCCGACTCCGAACGGCGATGAACGGAATGTTCTTATTCTCAAGAAGCTTTACATGACATTTTGATTACTCTCTGAGGTTTGCCATTGTCTGCAGAGAGGTGGCGGCCGTACAGAAAAATAATTTTAATTCAAATAATTTTCTGTCGCTGCTGGGATTCGAGCCCGGGTCTCCAGGTTCGTTGACATAGCGGCCACGCACTTTAACCAACTACGCCACGGACGCCACAACGGTTTCTTTTATACGAAAAAATATTTTCAGGTAATTTTTTCCGATGAAAAAAAAATGAAATTTGGATGGTCCAGATGGTTTCCAAGATTATTGGCGCGACTTACGCAAGGAACCCATCTATTTTTCTAAGTGGAACTTTGGCGGTGGTAGCGTTATTCTTTGGGGGGCATTTTGCTCACCTGGATGCTTGGAAGTACAGTTCACTTTCAGCAAAATGAATAGCAAAGTGTACACTGATGTACTCCAGATGAGTTTAATTCCCTTTCTAAGCAGAAATCATAAAAAAGCTTCGTCTTCCAACAAGACAACGCAACAATCCACGTAAGTCGAGAGACAAAAAATGGTTTTCAGAGCGAATATTTGAAATTTTGGATTGGCCAGCTTGCTCACCCGACTTAAACCCCATCGAAAACCATTGGGGTATTCTGGTCCGTTGGGTCTACAAAGAAAACAGGCAGTACGAGTCGGTGGAAACCTTGAAAAATGCCATTGTCAGAGAATGGAGTGAAATTGATGAAAACTTGCTGAAAAATTTAATAGATGGTATGAATACCAGGATATTCAATGTTTTTTTAAAAAAGGGAGGCCAATTACACTGACTCTTAATAAAAAAAAAATGGATTAAAGAAAATTAAAAGGGTTTTATTTTCGGTTTCTTTAAAGTGGCTTTATACTTATGAAATAGAGCGAATATTGTTTTTTTACTCTCAAAAGTAACGTTAGTGAAATATGAAGTCGAGTTGGGGGGAATAGTTCTCTCTCAATTAAGTGTTAATTTGAGTTAAACATTATAATACCCTACAGCCAGTATTTTAGGAAATATCAACAAATCTTGGAGGGTTTTATAAATCTGAAACAAACCTTATAATCTAGTTTATAATTAATGCTGTTGAATTTTGAGAAACATAATAGCAAATGGTACACAAACATTAAAATAAATAGTCGTCAACAACATCTGATTATTATATAAATTAAGTTCTACTTAATATAAACCTTTTAAGGCTGATTAAAAATAATATTAGATTATATGTAAGTACCGTCAATGACTTGAATATTAATAAAAAAATATTTGTGATGTTCAACTGTGCTATTACGAGTCGCAAAATGTTATTAAACGATGAATAAAACATGTTCATTAATATGTTTCAATTGACCCCAAGCACTGTTTCAACGGACCCTGACAGGGGACGGTTGCAACAAATTAAATTTTTTTTAAATATGATTTTACACATAAAATACAGTACAGTGATCTCAAATTACATTGCCCGATAGTAGTCAGATATATGGTCCGCCATCGCTCGCTTAACTAATCCCGATGCAATGGACGATAAACCCTCAAATGTTTCAACCGTACCCAGTCTACCCTACCAAAGCTTAAATGAAGTGATATTTAAAAATTTTTCGCTTTCATGGTCACCATATTGGATCCGCCATTTTTAACTTTAAAATTCTACCCAGGGTTCGTATTTCTCCACTCATGAAGCCGCATGAATATGAGGAAAATTTTTTGTTCAAAAAATAAATCTGCTCATTTTCATTTGCGTGAAGAGCTGAGCCGATTTTTTTGATCATGAAGTGAAGAAAAGCAAAACAGTTGATGAAGAAGAGTGTATTTTTCTTCATTTGAAGATACTGTTGTTACTCACCTCCTTATCATTGCTTCACTTGTAGCTCATTGAGTCCTCATTTATTCATGAATTACTCATGATGTGGTGAGGCAACAGATGATACTCTCGTTCGTTTCGAATTATTTTGTTGTTTTCTCTGTTGTATCTACACGACATTTGTGTATGTATGTTGATCAGCATGTCAATAAAAATAAAAAATCCAAAGTGATCTGCGATTTAGTATTCTATGTATTCTATGGAAAGCATGGTATAAAAATACAAGGTAGCATTGACAGTTGCTTGGGAAATCATATACTGTCAAAAAATATACTCAAAAAGAGAGCGCTCACAATCCGCCATTGAAAACACAAGCAATGTTGAAAACCTTGAAGTGAAAAAAAACAACAACCACAGCAGCTGCTGATGTATTTCCACAAAAAGCTGTTTTTGACAGTTTATGTTTTCCTGTTGAAGAGAAAATAAGCAGTTGTCAATGCTACCATGTATTATTATACCATGTATGGAAAGCAGCCACAGCTTTGTTTTTGCTACGAATAAACTTATACAGTGCCTCATATGAGGGTTGTTAGCAAATTCACCACTTCGTGAGCAATTCATGAATAAATGAGGACTCAATGAGCGACAAGTGAAGCAATGATGAAGAGGTGAGTAACAACAGTTTCTTAAAATGAAGAAAAAATATTCTTCTTCACCAACTGTTTTGCTCTTCTCCACTTCATGAACAAAAAAAAAAAATCTGCTCAGTTCTTTACGAAAATTATAACTTTATTCTTTACTCATATTCGAGTATGGGCACCACTACATACATTTAAAGCTTCTGTGTTGTTTCTGTGTTTGTCTTTGATGTTTTGTTGCGTTTTGTGTTGCTAGATAAGCCTTTGCTCTCAATTCTTACTCTTAACGCTCCTAGAGCGCTCTCTGCCCATAGCTGCTCATATTCTAAAATAAATGAAAAAGAGCAGAAATGAGCAGTTCATGCATGAGCACCTCCAGATTCGTGATAAGCTACCCTAAAAACTCCTTAGAACTAAATTTAAGCTGAGGAGGTATATTAGAGATTTTTGTACTTTCATGGTGATCATATTGGATTCCCTATTTTGAATTTGAAAAATTTTAACTCGAGATTGGTGGTTGCCGACCCCAACAAGCTATAGGTACTAAATTTTATGTAGATACGAAGTCGTCTTCTAATTCCACTGTTTCCTTCTCGTTTTACCAATGTGAGCCGCCATTTTGTTTTTCTTTTCCATTTAAAAAAAAATTTTGTGTGCATACACTTGAACATCAATGGCAATATATCATCTCTTTCAATGTAATAAATGCTCTCAGTTGTTGAGAAAAAATATTGAAACCCCTGTTGTCTGGAGGGTCTTCCCCCCCTTTAGTCAATTTGATCCATTCGGCTGCCAGTAGGCACATTAGCAAAGCCACATTCACTGCACAGGAACGTTTGAAGAAATCAACGTCATAATTGACTGAAATTGACTGTCTTTATTGACTTAACAACGAAGCAATCTAAACTGTCATAAGGTGGCACATATTGACAACGAAGGTACTCAATTCGGAGCACCACTTGAGGCAAAACCATCAATTTACATAATAACGCTATGCTTGAAGAAGCCCAATAGCAAGGGCAACAGCTGCAACAACAACAGCAACAATAACATCAACAACAACATTACCAGTAACATTAACAACAGCATCATTATCATCATCATCAATATGCTGGCTGCTTGAGATAACAAGAGCAACAGCAATAACAGCAGCACTGTTGCTGTTGCTGCTATTTATAGCAACATAATTTTACTTCAATACTAAGTAAACATAATTGATTATTAATTTCCGCTTCCGCTGTCAGATTTGCGAATTTAATTTGACGAACTTGCTGAATAAATTGCTGGGTGGTCGAATGGAGGCAAGCTCTAACTTTGTTGTTGGTGGCTCTGATGATTGTTATGTCCGTCTGCATCAGTTAGGCTGGCACATTTGTTGCGCGCTGTCTGCATCGGTGGCATTCGAATTCATATTTTAAACAGAAAGAAAAAAGGGTAGAAAAAAACAGTAGAAAGGATGTGCCAAGGACGTGTCAAGCCTGATGTGAGTTTGTGGTATGATGTTTTAGTGCGCCTCATTCACGGTGTTATTCAGGACGAAACATTACAGAGACGCGCCAATGTTTTTGCCTGCTTCTTATGCGATGTTTCTTCTGCTGCTGGTTTTTGCCTGCTTGGCATGTCAATCACACGCAATCACACACAACCGGATGACAAATTGCTCTCGGACAGACAAATGTCAGACAGGCAGTTAGACGCAGGCACGTGTAGACACTCTGACGTACCGTTTGTTGCTTGTCTTTGCAAAAGTGCCAGCACTGAGACTTACTGCTAATGCCTGGAGCTGGCATTGAAAGCGAATGTGTTGAATTCTCAGTATGTATGTGTCAGTCCTTGTAATGCTGTAGGCTATGCAAAGCCGTCTGTCGGTTGGATTGTGTCGGTATGTCTTTCTGCCTGCCTGCCTGACTGTTTGTATCACTTGTGCTGAGTCTGGCATGACTTTAACTCGTTGAAATGCTGGCCGGCCCCACTCTTTCTGGCCCAAAGTCGTTCACTGTTCCATCCAATGTCTTCAGCAGTTCTTGTTGTCGCTTTTGATTTCTTTGCTGTCGCTTGGAATTTCCCAACATTTTCCATCACTGACATAATGTGATAAATGATGATTTTATAATCGCTTTCTTGACAAACACGCACACACTCAGATACACACGTACACACACATAAGCAGAAAAAAAAAAACAAAAAACACACATA
Source organism: Pherbina coryleti (assembly GCA_943735915.1). Taxonomy (NCBI): domain Eukaryota; kingdom Metazoa; phylum Arthropoda; class Insecta; order Diptera; family Sciomyzidae; genus Pherbina; species Pherbina coryleti. The sequence continues at coordinate 144,043,483 of OX030949.1, read as the reverse complement.
CACGCACACACTTGGATGCATTCATATATTTTCAAGAGACAAACATGGCTTAAATACAAAACATGTTGAAAGCTGCAGGCTGGAGGCTCGCTAGCCGGATATTCATGGGAGCCCACTTAAAACCTCACCCCTTTGAAAGCTGTTAGCACTTTGGTGTCTTGGAGTGCCTGTGATTTTTTTTTTTTTCTCTCGACACTTTTTCAATATATTCCATGCCTTTAACGGTATTGTTTCTCTTTCTTTTATTATCGCTATCTCAGTCACTACTAATCCATGCTTGCAGCAAAAGGCAACAGCAGCAGTAGCAACAACAACAGAAACAGCAGCAACACATTAACTTGATTTCTTTGCTGGCAGCTGCTGAGCTTCACATTCTTTTGTTATCATTGTCAGTAGCGTGCGTTGTTGTATATGCTGTGGGTGTAGAGGGTGCGGGTTGGGGGAGGGGGAGGGGATCAGGAAAGGCTTAAGTTGGGCAAACGATGTGTCTCTGCCTATGTAATTTAGTTGCTATTCTGTAGGCAGTTATTGTAAATTGAAAATGAAAAATTGCTCCTAAGTATTTTCCTCAGCATGAAAGAATCATTTGTTTTATGCTATTCATGCATAAACGTAATGACCAAAAGGATTTGAGCTTCCAATTTTACTATTGGTTCCTTTTCGTATATCGTATGGTTCCGTTTCGTATATAGTATAAGTTTCCGTAGAAATTGTAACCGAATTACTTCTGGTGACTAGCTCTTGTTTTCATACCGATGCATAATGTTCCGATGCATTCAAAAAATGTTCCGTGTCCGTTAATTTAAGATGCCCATAAGAGGTGTCCTTATCTTTACATATCAAAATTTCGTCGAGCGCTGGCCTGATTCTTTTTCCTTTAGGTCTAAAACTAAAATACAGGGTGGCGCACGAATCGTGCTACAAAAACAAAACGTAATAACTTTTTTTTTTGTGTGAGTAATCGGCTTATTTTTTTTTTATTTTGCAGATTAGTATTTAGATTTACTAAAATGGATGCTTGGGATACCGAAAAGAGGATTTGGGTAGTGCAGCGGTACCATACTTTACAGTCCATCATTTCCGTCCAAAGGGAGTTTGGCGGCACTCCCCCGTGTAGATGGACCATTATGAGGTTGGTAAACATGTTTGCCGAATCTGGAAGCATCGCACGCAGACCGTACCATCGAGATCCCTATGTTCGGGTGCAAGACACAATCGCGGCTGTAGCATCGGCAATTCAGGCAAATCCACGCCTTTCGACACGAAACTTATCGGCGCAAATTGGAGTTAGCATACGGTCATTACAACGGATAATTCAAGATGACTTAAACTTGTTTCCATACAAACTCCAAATTACAAGCAAATTAAACCCTCTGGATTTGCCTATTCGTCTGGAATTTTGCCAAAAAATGATTCAAATGGCCGAAGAAGACAACAACTTAATAAATTGCTTGTTTATGTCTGATGAAGCCCATTTTGATCTAAACGGCAATGTAAACAAGCAAAATTGCCGTATATGGAGTGAATCTAATCCAGAAATACTCCATGAGACGGAACTGCACCCAGAACGTGTCACTGTGTAGTGCGCAGTTTCATCAAGGTGCATTGTCGGGCCATACTTCTTCGAGGAAAACGGTGTAACAGTAACCGTAAATGGGGACCGTTATTTAAACATGTTGAAGGAGTTTTTTTACCCAGAACTGCGGCGAAGACGTATTCCTTTTAACAGCATTTGATTCCAGCAAGATGGAGCAAGTTCACATATAGCCAGACCGGTCATGGCGGAGCTCCAACGAAAATTTCCAAATAAATTAATATCCAGAAACACCACTTTCCGCTGGCCCCCAAGGTCACCTGACCTAACCGCGCCAGACTTTTTTTTATGGGGTTATGTCAAGCAAGAGGTGTATAAAACGAAACCAAGGAATTTGACTGAATTGAAGCAGTCCATTACAACAATAATTGAGGTGATCCCGACAGCTACCCTCCAGGCTACAATGAATAATTTTCTGATCAGGTGTCGCATATGCGTGAATGAGCATGGAGGTCATTTACGGTCTATCATTTTCAAAACCAATTAGTTAAATAAAATAAAATTGAGTTATCTATACAAAAAAAGAAAAAAAAAATTAAATACATTGATTAGAAAAAAAGTTATAACGTTTTGTTCTTGTAGCACGATATCCGACAACGTCTGATGAACCCAGAAACGATCGCAAGTTCTAATTTAAGGCTATATAGGAAATAAACTTGAGTTTTCAAGTGTTTTTATGTACAAAATGCAAATTTGAAAATTTTTTATGGTTAAAATCGATAGTTAATTCTTGTAAATCAGTATTATAACTTGTTAGTCTTCTTTAATGTTGAAATAATTTGACTAAAAGTTGATTAGCGAATATTTATTAAACATTCTTTTAAAAATAAATTTTGCTTTGAGCGTTTTTAAATATTCTTTACATTTTTCTCATTATTATGCTTTGTTTATAATTCTGTTTATTATTTAATAATAACTTGTCAATGCTTAACACAGAATTATCTTTTATAATTTCAAATACAGTCGAATTTCTCTAAAACGAATTAACAGTTATTATCAATTTTTGTATTTTATTGTTTTGACGTAGAATACGTCATTCTCGGAGGTAAGTAGGGTGGTTGATAGTGATCAGGTGTCGGTATTTACATTACTTTTTGAGCCTTTGGTGGGCCTAAAGTACTGATCGTACAATGTTGATGTTAGCACTTGTTGATCTGTTTGATCCTCAATGCGACAAAAATTCATGTTAGAACTCTCTAACTTATATAAATTTTACACAATTACATGAGATATAAAGCCAACATTTGATGTTTTTGTTTGCTTAAACTTGCTACCTATTTATCGACAGTTTCCGGTTTTATCGACAAAACCATAAAATTTGTTTGGGAGCCCCCCTAAGGAGTGGTCTGAGGGAATAGGTGTCAAAGGCAAAAATGTTCCTTTTGCAAAAGTAATGGGGGTCAGTCATACATATTAACCCTCTCCGGCACTCTCTTAAAGGTCATATGCTCAGGTGTATGGAATAAATAAACAAAAACCATAAAATTTGTATGGGAGCCCCCCTAAGGAGTGGTCGGAGGAAATAGGTGTTAAAGGCAAAAATGTTTCTTTTGCAAAACTAATGGGGGTCGGTGATACATCTTAACCCTCTCCGGCACAAACACAATAAAATTTGTATGGGAGCCCCCCTAAGGAGTGGTCGGAGGGAATAGGTGTCAAAGGCAAAAATGTTCCTTTTGCAAAAATAATGGGGGTCGGTGATACATATTAACCCTTTCCGGCACTCTTTGAAAGGTCATATGCTCAGGTGTATGGAATAAATATACAAAAACCATAATATTTGTATGGGAGCCCCCCTAAGGAGTGGTCGGAGGAAATAGGTGTTAAAGGCAAAAATGTTCCTTTTGCAAAAGTAATGGGGGTCGGTGATACATCTTAACCCTCTCCGGCACAAACACAATAAATTTTGTATGGGAGCCCCCCTAAGGAGTGGTCGGAGAGAATAGGTGTCCAAGGCAAAAATGTTCCTTTTGCAAAAATAATGGGGGTCAATCCTACCTATGAACCCTTTCCGGCACTCTCTTAAAGGTCATATGCTCAGGTGTATGGAATAAATATACAAAAACCATAATATTTGTAAGGAAGCCCCCCTAAGGAGTGATCGGAGGGAATAGGTGTCAAACGCAAAAATGTTCCTTTTGCAAAAGTAATGGGGGTCGGTCATACATATTAACCCTCTGCGGCACTCTTTTAAATGTCATATGCTCAGGTGTATGGAATAAATATTTTGCTAAATAGTTTTTAAAAAAGATGTCATCAAAAGCGAATTAACTAATTCTACGTCTTGTGTTACGACATAGTCGAAACTACTGTATCTTTTTTTTTATATTGAGTTAAGTAATTAGTAAGTTTACTTTGAATTCAAAACTTTCCACTTTTCTTTCATAACAAAATCTTTCAAGACATTAATAGAACATAATACATTAGTCGATACGTTGTTCATCATCTTCTTCTTCTTAATTTTTTTAAAAACACTGACTTCTTAAAGAATGTTTATAAACTGCTACGAGGAATTTCGAACTGCTAAGCAATGTCTTCGTTTTTGTTACGCCTTCACATTCTTCACTTATATCAATAACTTATTTTAAGGAAAAAGCTGCTTCGTTGCGATAATTTTAATTTGATCACTTTGACTTTGACTGAGACTTTGTTTTTGTACAATTGTAATTTTCAACGTTTGGGGAATCCCCTAAATATGTTTTAACTTTTTCTAAAATTTTATTGATTTCGTTGTATAGAAGTTCCTTATAAGGAAATTCGACTGTAATAATAGTGAATTTATATTAAGTTAGCTACAATGGCACAGCCAAATTTCAAAAATATGTAACTCATCCGGTGCTAAAATAGCAGATGTGGTTCATCAACCAATTCGGTAGGATTATCATTTGACACAACTTCCCCAAATACCGGTATTAATTCGGGAGCTGCAGACCTTTTAGAAAATAAGATGGCTCACAACCTCATCAACCTAGCTTGAAGGCATCATATAGTATATGAGATTATGCTCCGTGCGGTTTTCGAAATTAAGCTTTCGTCAACTTCTGGACCAGAAGTTCAGTCCTTCCCTATTTTGAACGATTTTCAAAATCTTGGCTTGGTTTAAACCAGTGGTCATCAAACTCTATACAAGCATACTTTGTTTATGTATAAAAGCTCATTGAAAGCTTTGCACTAAAAAAAAATACCACTTGAGTCTCAGTCCAGCTTTCATGCAAGACGATGCATGAACAAACGTTCGCATGTTTGATTATTCAGTGGCGCCGGAAAAAATTTTCATCTGGTGTATTACAAATCTATGGGAGAGGCTTGAGGGGGAAATTTTTTTTGAAAATTTTGCGATTTACGTATGCTTACTACTGTTCATAATAACATAATTCATTTCGAAAAACCATATTAAAATTCACTATTTTATGCACTGTTACAAAAAAGGAGAAAACTTTAAAATAGTAAAGGTTAATTTTATAATTTAATTTCAATTTTTAAAATTAAATTTGTATGTATGTATGTATGTATATATGTATATATATATTTTATTTTTATGTAATAATTACTATACGAAACTGTGTCTTTTTTTTTTTGGTTTTTTTTTAATTCTTTAGGTTTTTTTCGTTTTTGATTTAACTTAATCATACATTGAGGTTCAGAAAAAATATTTTCTGCAAAAAAGTATTGCAACTCCCATTCAAGTAGAGACATTTTGCACAAAAAAAGCAAAAACTGATATTTTTATGAGTGTAGCATAAGTTGCGTATGCGCAGCAAAAAAAAATAATCTAACAAGCATGCATGTGCCGCAGGTCTATTCTGCATGAAATTTCAATAGATACTGACGCAGTTCAGTGCTCGTCCGTGAGTTAATATCAAGAATGATAGATAAAAAGATTGCGCAGTCCCAGCGTCGAGAAAAAAATCTACTGCGCAGCCTACGTCATCCGGGTTCTCAACTGTGACACTTTATGAATACATACAAAAGAAAATATCTAAAAGCAAATAGCAAGCACAAGCATTTAAGAGCCGCCTCACACTACAAACTTTTAGTCGGCCGATAGTTTGATGCTTGATTGGCCGCGACTGACAAGCCAACTATTAAGTTGGTTGTAGGTGCGCACACTGTGCCCGGATATTTTGCCAATTGCTGGGTTGTATTAGAGAAACATTCTCATGGGGAGTTTTAAAATTATTTGGCTGTTTTGAGTTTTATAAAATTTTCCGTTACTGACATATTTTTTGTTGATTTTGGTGCGGGTATGAATATTAAACGTTTTTTTTATTAGATTATTATGTAACCGGGCGTCTTGTCTAGCAATAATTCATTGCATGCCATCTGTCAAACATCAAATATTGCCAATGGAGACCACTCAATTGCCGAAGTTGACAATTTGCAAGACATATATTGCCAACATGAACTTGGTAATGAACTGTAATTTTTCTTGTTTGGCAGCCATTTTTATATGTGCTGAGAATTAAAGCTACTACAAAAATTAAAGAAATTGAAGTTAGGGCTAGAAATTAAAAAATTTAAACTAAGTTCTTGAAAGAGAAGTGGCATGGAGAAGATATTTATAACATAATGAGTTTATACCGGCAATTTGAGTGCTGATTTAAAAACTTAAGCGCACTCGAGCAGCGCACTAATTTGTTCAGCGCTATTTTAAAAATTAAATAGCATAACATCAAAAACTCACCCTTGATATATTGCCATTGCTTGCAATGGATTTTGAAAGATGGCATCCAATGAATTATTGCTAGTCGAGACGCCCGGTAATAAGCAGCATTCAACATTTTGCTGGCACTAACGCTATCTTTTATAACAATAATTAAAACTTGTTTATCCCTAGTTGCAATCTGCAAAAGGCAACACTTATCCCCATTCATACTGCCAAAAGCAGCACTTTTAAACGAAGGCCGCGTGATATTCGGAAACTTTTTACTTGGATGATGAAATTTTGACAGTCTGAAAGAGAATATTTGGCACTTGTAAGGTGAATATGATTGTCAAAATTTCATCGTCCTTTTGGCACAGCAAAAATCACAATTTTATTTCAACTACAGAAATTGTATTCATCTCAGTAAATTATTTCCTACCACGAGTGGAAAGTTTTCGAATAGCACACTGCCGAAAAATAAAATTACAACAAAAACAAGCAAAATGTCCACCAGTTGGTAAACTATTTGATCGGCTAGTGTGCGGACTTCCATAGCACGCCATACCCACTTGGCAGTCTGCAGATAGTTGTCAGACTTTAAAATCAAGTGGAAATCTGACCTCCCATTTGATTTTTTAGTTGGGTTTAATTCAATCGTTAGGAGTGCGCACTTCTACATATAAGATACCATGCCCACATGAAAACAAATCAAACTATCGGCCGACTAAAAGTCTGTAGTGTGCGGCGGCTCTAAGTCTTTACGAAATAGCAAACAAGAAGAACATAACAAAATGAAAATAAAGAGGCAATAGAAGTGCTGTCAAACACATCAAGCGATGTAGGTGATTTTTGTGTGAAACGGTGCAAATGCGAAAACACACCCCTATTATAGGTGCATTTTTTTAAGGAACAGTACTAAGAAATATATATGTATACTTTAATTTATTTATGAATATATTTATAATGACATTAATTCCATTTCGAGTCGCCATGTTTCAATAAGAAAATGTCGACTTTTTTTCATTTTTACAAATAAATTACCCCCTATAAATAAATTGTGACTTGTTAAATTGTTAAATTGTTACATTCAGCCACTTTGAAAAACCCGACCTACGTCACGATTTTTCGCAGCCAACTTCATAACAAAGATGGACGACATGCGCAATGCGCAATCTGGTAATATATCATTCTTGAGTTAATATGTATACAGAAAGCTTTTAAGCACAAAAGCTCAAATGCCCGCGGGCATAGGCTTTGATGATCACTGCTTTAAAGTGTTGTTAATTTTTATGCAATTTTATTCTTTTGCAAACAGAAAGAAATTATGAATTGAAATAACCATGAGATTATTTCTGTTCGTTTTCGTTACCTACTTTTAACCCTTTTACCCTATTTTAACTCAATTAGAAAAAATTCACAAATTTTTCGATTTTTTATAGCTTTGTCAAAATACTTGTATATTAATATAAATATCTTCTTTTCGATAACATATCCTTACTTTCTTCAGTCATTTTAAAGAAACACACCTCATTTCCCTTGAATTAAAACAATTGACTGATTGATTTCACCACTTTCACTAATCCATGGCTGCGAGAATAAAAAGTACCTCTCCTCGAGTTAACCAATATTTCTTGATGTTTTACGAAAAACTGTTAACTTTAGGAGAACGGGTTACATTCTTACATATGGTATGAGTTACATTACTTAGCTACATACAGAGAAATTTCTACCGATAGATTAAGTAGAGCGGTCGCTATAATAATGTAGCTGGAACATAAGCCATTCTATAATGTTTTAACTATAGCGGGCAATCAAACGATTCAGCTTCAGTGTATGCTCGGAATAGTCATAGTTTAAAGCTCAAAAACTCGAAAAGGCGCAAGTAGTCGCAAACAAAATTGGTACCACCAAAAAGAGGAAAGTTCGAAATGTGGGTTCGGAAGGTTTTTCGTGGATTTGACTGGATTTAAAAAAAAAACGCACAAATTCAAACATGCTTCACCTAAAGAACAACAACTCAAAAAAAAAAATGCACAGAACTGACCCTTGTTAATTAGCTTTCATTGTGTAAAGTTCCTTTGAATATGTTTCATAATTAAAGACTTTATAGGCATTTTTATTGCGTGAGGTCATATAAAAATAAAATAAATAAAAATTTTTTCTAAAAAGTGACATCTTAAGTTGACCGTGGAGACTCATCATATGATAATTTAACAAACAAAACCTATTTTCTGCATAGGAAATGTGTCTAGATTACAAAAAGAATTGAAAAATTGAAACCCCGTAACTTTCCAATAACCCCTAATTCTTATTTCGAGGCGAGAGTTCTGCCTCTCTTTTTTCCAACGTGCGGCGTTGAATAGGGTTAAAAATACAAAATCAAAAATTCGTATTTTCAAAAAGTTGGTAACCAAAACAAAAGCTAATGGTTCAGCGGCAAAAATTAAAAAGTAATTTTGTAAATATCTTCTTTTGGAAAATTTTAAAATTTTGGGACAGTTATTAAAAATCACTAAAATATTTGGTTTTATCAAGATATTATTTTGCAAAAGAAATTACTTAAGCCTTAAAACTCAAAAATAACCAAATTTTTGAGGTAGAAAATAGTCGTTCTCATCAATTTTCATAAATTCTAAATATATTGGTTATAAATGTACAGTTGCGGTCAAAATAATAGTAGTGTTATTATTCAATGAGTATGAACCCTTGTATTTTGTTTATTTGATTGATTTTTTATGTCTTTTCTGTTAGATCCCGTTACATAAAGACAGCATGTGCAAATTGGTCCCGTTATGTTCATATGAGTTTGTTGTTGTTGTCATAATTTAACATTTTTCAAATGTATTCATTATTTAGTCAGTCAAAAAAATTGTAGTGTTTACAGAGATCACGTGAAAAAATTCAAGTTACATAAATCAATAGCAATAAAAGCTTGCAAACAGGTAAGAATTGCAGTTTTCTTTCTATTTCTTTCATAGAATTTACTTTTATTTTGTTTGGCATTGGGATAAGGTAAGCACTGTACGGCTTATCAGCGTGATCTTATTAAAAAAATAATTTCGGAAGGAAAAACGTATGCAGAAGTTCAATATGTAATTGGTTACTCTTCAATGATGTAAAGCCTTAAAATATCAACCACAACAAAAAATCGTTTACGGCATCCTGCAATGACATCGAAATTAATAGAGCGAGTAGTAGGATATTCGAAGAAGAACCCATTTGCAGCTGCTACTTTAAATAAAAGATGAGCTCAATGTAGAGGATACCATCGACACAGTCCACAGACGCTTGCGAGAACATAACCTGGCAGCTCGTAGTCCAAGAAAAGTGCCCCTTCTTACAAAAAATCATGTGAAAAATAGGTTGAAATTTGCAAAGGTACATTCGAATTGGCCCGCAGAAAAATGGAGGAGCATTTTGTGGTCAGATGAGTCAAAATTTACAAGAAAAACCATTAAACATGGTGGATCCAACATCATGACATGGGCGTGCTTTTCATTTTACGGAGTTGGACCAATATACCGGATCGAACAATTAATGGATCGCTACCTGTATGTGCAAATTATGCAGGAGTTATGCTCTCTTATGCCAACGAAGAAATGCCACTACCTTAGGTCTTCCAGCAGGGCAATGACCCAAAGCACACAAGCAAAGTCGCGCAACAGTGGTTTCAGACTAACAAGGTTAAGGTCATGGAATGGCCGCCGCAGTCAACAGATCTCAACCCAATTGACAATTTGTGGTATAATGTGAAGACAGCAGGGACTCAATCCAAACCTACAAATAACTCTTACGAAGCTTTGGGACAAAGTACAGAGTGCTTGGAATTCAATACCTCCAGAAAGATGTAAAAATCTAGTCAACTCTATGCATCGACTCTGTGCCGCAGCAATTGCAAACAAAACCTATGCAACCAAATACTAATTTCTTAAAATAGTTAAGTTTTGTTCGCTATTATCTTATATGTATGAAAAATATAACTAATTTTTATATTTTTTTATTGAAGTAAGCCTTAAAAAAAAAATAAATAACTGGTTATTTCAGCCCTTGAAAGGACTTTGACCTAGCTTCTTATGATCAATTGTGTTGTGCGTGTTATTAAGTTTGTACACAATTGACCGAGAACCGGACCTACATGCTTAACGCCGACTCCGAACGACGATGAACAGAATGTTCTCGTTCTCAAGAAGCTTTACATGGCATTTTGATTACTCTCTGAGGTTTGTCATTGTCTGCAGAGAGGTGGCGGCCGTACAGAAAAATTATTTTAATTCAAATAATTTTCTGTCGCTGCTGGGGTTCGAACCTGGGTCTCCAAAGTTCTTTGACATAGCGGCCACGCACTTTAACCAACTACGCCACGGACGCTACAGTAAGCCTTACTACAATTTTTTTGACCGACTTTATTTAAGAATCTTTACTATTTTTTAGTTATTTCCTACTAATATGATTTGCTTTCAAAGTTTTTTTGACTTGACGAAGTTACATTTTACCGCGCATGTTTCCAAAAAATTTCAAAAATGCATTTTTTTCACAATTCATGAGCGTTGCATTGAATTGTTACTCGCTGAGTATAAGAGCTATGACTAAAAAGATACGGTACGACCGTAAAGGTTAATTCTTTGAATTCATTTCAAAAACAAAACAAAAATTCAAAACATCATCTAGGACTAAAATTATGATACACCAATAAAGGCCTACTGTAAGCCCTCACAACAAATTTAGACAAAAAATTTCTGTCGTCATGGGGACACAGAGAGAGCCGCTCAAAGATCGACAATGCAACATTCATGCAGCGGCGTTGCATTAAATTTTTACTCGGTGAGTATATAAGCTACGATAAACGTTAAAAAAGACAAATGAAGGATTTATACCTGGCCTTACCATAAAAATAAAAAAAAAACATCTAACGTCACTACGTTGCAATATAGCAGCATATGTAACAGAAATGTAATATCGTTGCATTAAATTATTACTCACTGAGAAGACGAGCTGCGGTAAATTTTGTTTTACGACAGCATAGGTGTGTTATTACGCTTCAAACCTTAAATACAAAAAAAAATTCTTATCGTCATGATTTCTGGGTGGAAACCACATAAAGCAGTAAAAATGCTACAACCATGAAAAAACGTTGCATGTAATTTTAACTCTGTGACTACTGGCGTAATGGTAAATTTTAAGGACCGAAAATGAAGGTGAGGCCTTCGGGCATATGATAAAAATACAAAAAAAAATTGACGGCGTCATGAGGCCTCTCATGAAACCGCCTAAAGTGACGCATATACATCACTTTTGCTGGATTGATTGCATATAGTTAAGGAAAAGTTAATGCACCAAGGAAAAGCACAACCAATGGAGAAGGAATAAAAAAAGCAATAGAAAAAGCAACACCAACACCAACATCAACACCAACGTTAACACCAACACTAACATCAACACCCACATCATCACCAACACCAACACCAACACCAACACCACCACCAACACCAACACCAACACCAACACCAACACCAACACCAATACCAACACCAACACCAACACCAACACCAACACCAACACCAACACCAACACCAACACCAACACCAACACCAACACCAACACCAACACCAACACCAATACCAACAACAACACCAACGTTAACACCAACATCAACACCAACATCAACACCAACACCAACATCAACACCAACATCAACACCAACATCAACACCAACACCAGTATCAACATCAACATCAACATCAACATCAACATCAACATCAACATCAACATCAACATCAACATCAACATCAACATCAACATCAACATCAACATCAACATCAACATCAACATCAACATCAACATCAACATCAACATCAACATCAACATCAACATCAACATCATCATCAACATCAACATCAACATCAACATCAACATCAACATCAACATCAACATCAACATCAACATCAACATCAACATCAACATCAACATCAACATCAACATCGAGATCAATATCAACATCAACATCAACATCAACATCAACATCAACATTAACATCAACATCAACATCAACATCAACATCAACATCAACATCAACATCAACATCAACATCAACAGCAACATCACCAGCACCATCAACATCAACATCAACATCAACATCAACATCAACATAAACATCAACAACAACAAAAAAAACTAACAACAACACAACAACAACAACAACAACAACAGCAACAATAAGAAACACCGTCACGTCAAAACCTACGGATGTGTCCACGACACAGCCAACTCTTTTTTTTTTCTTAATTTTAGTTTTTAGTGTTTGATTTGAGCAAATGATGCTTAATTTAAAGTTTTCTTTGATCAAGCAAAATATTTGCTCAACATAAGAATACTTGTTCTTTCCATGTATATACATTAGAGTGGGTCGGCCTCTATACAAAAAAAAAAGTTTGAAAAAACCACCCCCTTTTTCAAAGCTGATCTCGAACGGATTCCAAAATAAAATAAAAAAATTTTTTTGGACCATCGGAAAAACAGCCGAAATAGTCTTTTTTCTATAACTTGAGCATAAGATATCTGATCTTGAAAAAAAATATGTCGCTTAAAAGTGCTTTACGAGTACTACATTTTCCTTCAGAACATTTTTACTTTCAAGGTCATATTTGAGTAGTAAACCTCGTTAGCCCGATTTACCTCCCCTAAAATTGTTTTTTTTCTCGTAAAATTAAAGTCCTAAGAATTTGTTTACATTTTGTCCAAAAAAATTATTCAATAACTTTAAAAACAAAGAAGTTAGAATGGTTCAAATATTTAGTACAATGCTTTTGTCATTATGTATGAATTACTTTTTTTTTAATCCAAACAAAATTGAAAATAACTGAATTATTTTTAAAAATTAAGTAATAAAATTAAAATAAAATATTTTTCTTAAGGTATATAGGTATAAAAACGAGTTAATAACGTTAACGACCCAAAACGATCTGAAGTATCAGTCCTATCCAAAGCCAACGAATAATTTTTAAGTGAAATGTCCGATACTTTTAGTTTTTCTTCGATAACGTTCGAAATTTCCACATCACTTAACTCGCACTCATCTTCTTCGCTTGAGCACGGAATACAAAAATGGTCCAAAAAAAATTTTTTTTTTATTTTGGAATCCATTCGAGGTCAGCTTTGAAATAGGGGGTGGTTTTTTCAAACTTTTTTTTTCGACCCACTCTAATATACATACCTCCCATATAAAAATATGTTAAAAATAATATAGATGCATGGTAGATACTCTTAAGGTCTTATTTTGACTCGTGATCGATCGTAAGGATCAGTCACCTTTTGTATGTACTTCCCATACAAAATCATGTAAAAAAATTAACATAGGTCCACGGGAGGTACCCCAAGGGTCTGAACAATTGCAAAAATTTTTAAAATTTTTCTTAATTAACTAAAATTTAACAAGTATACAAAAGTTCATTATCAAAAGAGCACTCCTTTTATTTTTGTCCATCGTTTGTATAGGATAACTGCACTGTGTACCATAAGGAAAAGCTGTTAACCACTTGTAAATCGTTCCAATCGATGGAAGTCGAAATGTCTACGTAATTTTTTAAAAGTGATGCTTTGGCATGCGTTATATTTTTCCACGTAAGAATTAATGTTTAATTAAGAGATGAAATTGCCCTTTTCCAGGCTTAGAAGAATCATTTGGGTTGATTACTTTCAAGCAAAACAGAACAGAACAGAACATCTGTATGAAAATTTGAATGCGTCCCTGTTAAATTATGATACAAATATAACATGTGAATTGCGATTGTGGGGCCATCTCTTATATTTTCAGGGGGTTTTTATCTTATCCTCGTAGTTCATGTGACTCATGTTACATCTGAAGCTCATTTTAAAGCATTCTACAAATAAAGGCGATGAGTATTATCAGTTGCATTTCTTTGCAATCGATGGGAGTTTTTAGGAGATAACAAACTATATTCACATAAAACAAATTTCCAACATCAATAAGAGCGCCATGGCTCTTATATCTATTGACAATGATCATTCTATGAAAGCACATTTAGAATGCTCTAAAGAATGCTCAAAAGAATTTTAATTAATGCAATGTTAATATGTAGAAAACACACGCTTCAGCGACAAACGATTGTATGTTAAGAATGTAGGTACAAACTGTAGAACATATGTACATAGACGACATTATCTGTGAGTCGATAAAAACCGAGGAGACAACATTTAATCAACCGACTTTGAATGCATTCGGGATGTTGTTTGAGATCCTTTTAACGATTGATGTGACGACTTTGATGAGGTTTCTGCATAAAGTCAATTATAATGTCAGAAAATCAACTCAAACACGACACAACTTGGCGCAAAAGGATGTGTGGGTAAAATCGAAACCTTCAACTTAGACTTCTTCGCCCATCGAGCTCACTGCAATTCACAGTTTTTATCGTTTTTATCGCTTTTTATCGAGCAGCATTCAAATTCGTAGCGATAAACAACATTTTGTCGTTTTAAGCGCAACACCATTGATTGCCTCACTTGACATGAACACACAGAGTTGCTAGTCTGCTGGTCTGTCCGTCTATGTGTCTGAATGTCTGTCTGTATCCGAAAACTGTCGCTCTTGCTGATACATACGTTGTTTGCTGATGATTTTGGCAGCAAATTACTTTCAAATTGCTCTTGCAGGCTAACGCCCACCCACCCATGATGGGGTACAAAGTGACTGCATGCAACCAGCAGCTGCTGCAGATGAAAGCAGCGACCAGAGTGACGCACCACCAGCTTCAGCAGCATCAGCAGCAGTAAGTTTCTGTGACAAACTTTTTCGACATCGAGCTATTGAAGGCAACGACGACAACATGCGATGCTCTGATGTGGCAGCATTTAAAATAAGTGAAGCATTTCGAAGCAAAGAAGTATTCCATTAAATAAAACTTAACTTGCAGCACTTTGTTTGATAAGTTGTTTAATGGGTGGCAGTATCTAGAGGTTTTTGTTGTTGGTTTTATTGTGTGGGTTGGAGTGGTGGCTGATGAGCTGACTACACATGGTGGTTGCACAACAAATCGGAAGACAGCTGCAATGTGTGCTGATGCGAAGAGATCTCAAGTAATTTAAGATAAACTTTATTCCATTAACCTTACGCTCTAGAAATATTCAAAATTTTTCAAGTATTTTTTGAGTCAGACACTGCAACTCATCGAGTGCAACTTGAAGTCATTTCAAGCTGCCTGCAACAAATTAATATGGCACAAAAAGTAATGGAAAACGCATGAAGTGCTGGTGATATACATGCTGTTGAAGGGCTTCAACAGATATCTGCTTTATAAAGTGTCAGTGAAGATAGCAGCGATGTCTTTGTTTACACTTTTTGTAGAACTGTCTCAACATCAACTTTGTTCAGAGTCTATTTTCATTTTTTTTTTTTTTGAGTTATTCATAAAATTATGTATTTTATGCTAACGCTAAACTCAATAAAAAAGGCTTATATCCGGATTTATAAGCACTGTAAATACAGGGTGTTTTTTTTAGAGGTATAGAACTTCGAATTGAAATAAAACACAAGAAAATCTTTTTAATGTCCATCAATTTGGCTTTATTGGAAGGATAATTTTATGCCATTAATGTTTAAATATGATTTCGGGCATGTGGCCGCCGCGGCTGGCTCGAATAAAGCCAATTCTACAGGTCCAATTTTCAACCACTTTTTCGAGCATATGGGGCCGTATGTCGGCAATAACGCCACGAATGTTGGCCTCCAAGTCCCCTAACGTTTCTGGTTTGTTGGCGTAGACGAGCGACTTCACATATCCCCAAAGAAAATAATCCAATGGTGTCAAATCACACGATCTTGGTGGCCAATTGACAGGTCCATTCCGCGAAATTATGCGCTCATCGAATGTTTCCTTCAATAAATCGATTGTGACGTGCGCTGTGTGGCATGTAGCGCCGTCTTGTTGGAACCACAACTCATCCACATTCATGCCATCCAATTCGGGAACAAAATAGTCGGTTATCATGGCTCCATACCGGTCTCCATTAACGGTAACTGACTCTCCAGCATTATTTCGGAAGAAGTATGGCCCAATGACTCCACCAGCCCATAGAGCACACCAAACAGTCAGTTTTTGTTAATGTAATGGCGTCTCAAGGATTGCATGTGGATTCTCTTCACTCCAAATGCGGCAATTTTGCTTGTTGGCGTAGCCATTCAACCAAAAATGAGCCTCATCACTGAACAAAATTTTGCGATGAAAATCAGCATCGAGATCAATCTCATTTTCGGCCCATACACCAAAATCACGACGCATTGCATGGTCTTGCGGCTTTAATTCTTGCACAAGCTGGATCTTGTAAGGTCGCAAGCCAAGATCTTTGCGCAAAATCTTCCATAAAGTTGATGGACAAAGCTCCAATTGCTGTGCACGGTGGCGAATCGATTCATTCGGGTCCTCTTCAACATTTTGCTCTACAGCGGCAATTGTTTCTTCGGTGCGCACTGTTTGACGTCTCTGCGGATGCGTATTATCACATAGAGTAAACGTAGTTCGAAAAAGACCCATGGTTAACCGAATTAATTGCTCTGATGGACGATTATGTCGACCATAAAATGGACGGAGCTTGCGGTAAACTTCGCGAACTGAACCATTATTTTCGAAATAAATTTGCACGATTTGCAAGCGTTGTTCTTTTGTCAACCTGTTCATGATGAAATGGCAAACCAAACTGAACATAAATGACATTAGAGTTGCCAGATTTGACCACAAAATGCCAATTTTATCTCTATTCGAAAAACAAACCCCTAAAAAAAACACCCATTAGAATAGACCGAATCGAAAATTTAATTCCTCCATTTGGGGTCTCTGAAGTGAGAGGACCTCTTAAACACGATTTCTGCGTAGTTTTTCACATTAACTTTACCTTTTTGATAATATCTTTCCAACAAACCACTTGCATTATAATACAATGCGAAATAGGCCCATTAGAGCGGTTTAGCAAGTTTTTTTTTTTTGTTGACCAAAAAAAATTTGTATTTTTTATCAAATTTGGATATAAGTGCTATGCAACAAGTAAAAAGTTCCATTCAAATAATATATATTTTTTTTTAACGTATAATACGTTATACGGGAGTGTTAATCTGGAGCACAAGATTTTGAGAAAATGTTTGTCACTTTCATTATAAGTTTTTAATACTTTATGCATGCATTGAAGAAAATTCAAGTATGGTCGTAACATATTTAATATGTCTTCTTTTGATTTGTATTTAAATAATCATATTGCTACATATAATTTTTTTGATTCTATAAGTAAATCAAAATTTAACTCCTTCAAATTTTGTATTAATTTTTATATGCTTTGTATTTTATGTATTATAACATCATGTGTAAGAGCAGTACGATTATCTGTGTGTTCATCACAGAACCAGTGTGAGAAACGTACACACATATTCCATACAAGCAAGCAGCAACAGCATCGCACACGTACACACATATTCCGACAAGCAGCAACAGCATCGCACTCTGTTCTCTTGCAGTTGCAACCTTAGTTCTTATAATTCTCATTTCGTTTTTGTTGCAAGAGTTGTATAAGAGGGATATTTGGCCGTACGTATTAGCGGTTGCGTGCTGAAATAATGCAATTATGTGGGGTGGAGTGACAATTCGACATTTTCCCACGAATGTGTCGCACTGATTGTCATTTGCCTGCATATTTTGGTTTATTAGTTTGCTTGATTAATGCCATTAGCATGGTTACTTTATTTTCTTTTTTCGTTCTATAGTTTTTTACTATTTTTGACATATGGTGTCATAATTGCACCAACTGTCAAAAATAGTATAATATTAAGGAACGAAAAAAGAAAATAAAGTAACCATGTTAATAGCATTAATGGGCGCAGCTATTTTAACATAGAATACGTTATACGGGGGTGTTGATCTGGAGCAAAAATAATAGAAATCAGATTACGCCATCAGAGGCAGAAAAAGTTGCACCGTTCTGCGCAAGACGTTAGGTCTTTCGTGACGTAGATAGGAAAAGACTCTTTCTCTGTTCTTCTCACTGATTTTCTGTTCGTGCAAGAAACGACGAAAGATAGTGCGAAATAGTTCTGTACGATTTTATTTTTTTCAGCTACAGTTGTTTTTTATGTTTTGCTCAGTGAAAAACAGCTGATTTTGACAATGGGTCGATCATGACGTAGGCAGACATGCGCATGGCATAATCTTGTATTTATTATTTTTGAATAACAATGTTAGCAAGGTTGCATAGAAGCTGCGTAAAGCCTTAAACAGTGCGTAACTAAACAACCGTTTGAAGGTTGTTTAAGGAAATCTATTGAATAAGGCTGTGAATCACTAACGTATTCTACGTCTGACCTATGCGCCCGTGTTATCTAACACAGGCTTGAGCTTTTTTTTAAAAGAACCCTCAAAATCACTTCGAAGAATGAACTCTAAAAGAAAAAAAGAAAAAAAAAACAATTACGGAAATTATTTTTTGGAGTTTATCTCACTTTCCAATGGCTGACCTTTTAGACATAACAACGTTACGTGAACCATACATCGGCATTGCATTTCAGTGAACCAAAACTACCGTTTTCGAATTCATTTATGAACCTTTCTGAGTAGAAACGTTCATTTTCGGCATTCATAAATGAACCTTTTTGTGTCATTTGTCGGTAAGAACATAGACTACATCACTCAAAAACTTTTATTCCACAAAAAGTTTGATGTATAGGGTGTTTTTTTTAGGGGCTTGTTTTTCGAATTGAAATAAAACACAAGAAAATATTTTTAATGTCCATCAATTTGGCTTTATTGGAAGGATAATTTTATGCCATTAATGTTTAAATATGATTTCGGGCATGTGGCCGCCGCGGCTGGCTCGAATAAAGCCAATTCTACAGGTCCAATTTTCAACCACTTTTTCGAGCATATGGGGCTGTATGTCGGCAATAACGCCACGAATGTTGGCCTCCAAGTCCCCTAACGTTTCTGGTTTGTTGGCGTAGACGAGCGACTTCACATATCCCCAAAGAAAATAATCCAATGGTGTCAAATCACACGATCTTGGTGGCCAATTGACAGGTCCATTCCACGAAATTATGCGCTCATCGAATGTTTCCTTCAATAAATCGATTGTGACGTGCGCTGTGTGGCATGTAGCGCCGTCTTGTTGGAACCACAACTCATCCACATTCATGCCATCCAATTCGGGAACAAAATAGTCGGTTATCATGGCTCTATACCGGTCTCCATTAACGGTAACTGACTCTCCAGCATTATTTCGGAAGAAGTATGGCCCAATGACTCCACCAGCCCATAGAGCACACCAAACAGTCAGTTTTTGTGGATGTAATGGCGTCTCAAGGATCTCATGTGGATTCTCTTCACTCCAAATGTGGCAATTTTGCTTGTTGACGTAGCCATTCAACCAAAAATGAGCCTCATCACTGAACAAAATTTTGCGATGAAAATCAGCATCGAGATCAATCTCATTTTCGGCTTATTTGCAAGCGTTGTTCTTTTGTCAACCTGTTCATGATGAAATGGCAAACCAAACTGAACATAAATGACATTAGAGTTGCCAGATTTGACCACAAAATGTCAGTTTTATCTTTATTCGAAAAACAAACAACTATAAAAAACACCCTGTATCAATCCCCTCCAGATACGAATGGGAGATTGGAAGCCCTCCACCAAACAATGCCACTAGAATCTACACTGATTGATCAAAACTAGATGGCAAAGTAGGGGGAGGAGTCTACTCTGAATCCCTAAACATTAACCATGCCTTTAGGCTCCCCGACCACTGCAGTGTCTTCCAAGCGGAAGTCACTGCCATACATGAAGCAGTCACTTGGCTTCAGATGAACGAAATATTAGCAAAAGATATTTGTATTCTATCTGATAGTCAAGCCGCTTTGAAAGCCCTGGAATCTGTTGAAATAACATAAAAAACAGTCCTAAGTTGCCGCAGATCTCTAAATGAGATGGCAGAGCAGCTCAATGGATCCCCGGACATAGAGTCTTCCAAGGTAACTGCAAAGCAGACGAACTCGCTAGAAACGGTACCATCAAACCCCTATCGACAGATAAAGAACAAATTGGAATACCTCTCGCAACATGTAAGCTACTGATAAATGAGCTATCCCTTGAAAACACCAACCTCAGGTGGTCAACGGGTAGTACATGCAGTATAACGCGTCAAGTTTGGCCAACACTGAACTTAAGACGCTCAAAAGAACTAATATCCCTTAGAAGGGACCAAATAAATATCGTAATAGGCGTTCTAACAGGACACTGCCTGATTGGAAACCATGCCCGAAGACTGAATATTCCCCATAACGACTTCTGCAGAAGCTGCAGAGATGAGGAGGAGGTTGAATTCACAACACACCTTCTCTGCACATGCCCAGCGCTGGCCAGAAAGCGCCATCTCTTCCTAGGTAACTGGTTCTACAGTGACCTAGACGAACTCTCAAAAACTTCGGTCTACCGAATACAAAGCTTCATAAATAGCTCCAACTGGTTCAGATAGAGTGGGAATAATTTACCCCTGGTATCACAACGGGCCAAACTGGCCTAAGTGTGTCTCATAGGAGACAACCACGTCAACCTAACCTAACCTATCATTTGTCGGACTAAAATGCCTCTCAAAAATTAACCTTATTTTGTTCGGAAATGAGTTAAAAAAAGAACCATAAATTGTACTTTTTTTGTTCGCAAATGAGTTAAAGAAAGAACCATATAAAAGTTATTTTTCAGCACTTGGAAATGAACTCTTTTTGAATCAATCGCCAGACGAAAATGCCTCTCAGAAACGACCCCTTTTTTCTTCGGAAATAAGTTAAAAAATTAACCATAAAAAAATTCTTTTTCGGCACTCGGAAATTAAACTTTTTTATATCAATCACCGGTCTGAATTGCCTTTTGAAAAAGGGAATTTTTTTGTTCAGAAATGAAATGAAAAATTAACCCTTTTGAAATATAAATTTTTTTATTACATAATATTATTAATTTTTACATATCGATAATTTGTATCAAAAGAAATGATTATGATAAAGATTTATGACTCATTTCTGAATTCATTTATGAGCAAAAATGGTTCATTTAAGAGAAATTTTTACCTAAATAACTAAATAAACTGGCCATTTCAGCCCGTGAAAGGACTTTGACCGAACTTCTTATGATCAAATTGTGTTGTGCGTGTTATTAAATGTTTGAAGACAATTGAGCGAGAACGGGACCTACTAGTTTTATGCCGACTCCGAACAGCTAATGTGCATGTTCTCAAGAAGCTTCACATGGCATTATTTACTCTCTGAGGTTTGCCATTGTCTGCAGAAACGTGACGACCGAATAAAAAAATTCAATTGAAAAAACTTGCTGTGTCAAATGGAATTGAACCAGGGTTCTCTGGCGTATGGGTCACGCACTCTCCTCACTACGCCACGGCCGCCACAACTTTTGCCTACAAAAATGATAAAAAACTGTTTCTTTTTCAATTCAAAAGAAGTTTTTTTGAATTTCGTAAAAGAATTACAGTGTTTATTTATGGGAAAAGTTTTCAAGAATTTCCCATACGTTCATAAAACACACACCTTACGTAAAACCTTCGCTTATGGTTCAGTGGGATGGAATTGTTACCCACCAAGGGTAGGTGCTAACAGAAAAGTTATGTAATATTGTATGATAGTAAAGGTTAATTTTGTAGTACGCGGAGGGATCTGCTTAAGCAACGAAACGAAAAATTTGTTGCATGGAATTATTACTCGTTGAGTATAGGTGCTACGATAAAAAATATTACACGACAGTAAAGCCTGCTACTAGTGGTTCTAGTGGCTGAGTGACTATGCGTTATACAGTGCATATTGGTACAAACAGAAGAAAAAAATTATTAGAAGATGACTTCATATCTACTTAAAATTTGGTATCTTCAGGTTTTTGGGATCGACAATCACCAATCTGGAGTTCAAATTTTAAAATTCAAAATGGCGGATCTAATATGGCGACCATGAAAGGGCAAAATTCTTTGATATAACTCCCGAGACTAAGTAATAAAAAATTTTTTTTGCAAATATTCTTCTTTATTCATCAACATAGGTTCCTTCAAGAGCAATACATTCATTCCACCGCTTTTCTAACTTTTCAATACCGGTTTTGTAGAACGATTTGTGATTTGCCTCAAAATACGCTTCAGTTTCAGCGAATGAAGAGGTCTCAAACTGGCTCATTGGAGCCAAATCTCTTGCCGGCAAGCCTTTTTTGAAGTCAGCAAAGAGCCAGTAGTCGCTGGGGACCAAATCTGGCGAATACGGTGGATGAAGTACAATTCAAAGCCCAATTCGTAGATTTTCGCCATCGTTTTCATCGATTTGTGACACGGTGCATTGTCTTGGTGAAAAAGATTTTTTTTTTCTTCTTCAAATGGGGCCGATTTTTGGCGATTTCATCCTTCAAAAGCTCCAACAACGCTATATAACAATCGCTGTTGATAGTTTTTCCTTTTTCAATATAGTCCATGAACAAAATTCCATGCGCATCCCTAAATACAGATGACATAACCTTTCCAGTCGACTGTTGTGTTTTTGATAGCCTTGGTCTGCTTTCATCGGTTGCTCTCCACTCAGCTGACGACCGTTTTGATTCGGGTGTGTAATGGTGGATCCATAATTCATCCATTGTCCCATACCGATGCAAAAATTCATGTTTATTCTTTGTAAACAGTGCCCAACAGCTCTCCGAATTATCGACACGTTGTTGTTTTTGGTCCGATGAGAGAAAACGCGGCACCCATTGGGAAAACAGCTTTCTCATCGAGAAATGTTCCTGTAATATTGTTCCCACACTGCCTTTCGATATCTTCAGAGCCTCAGCTAGCTCGCGCACCTTCACTTTACGGTCGGCTAATACCATTTTGTGTACTTTTTTATGTTTTGTGGAACAATTGTCTCATTTGGGCATCCTGAACTGCTGAACGTTTGTGTCTGTACGACCAAATTTAAACTCAGCATACCATCGGCAAATGGTTGATTTTGACGGAGCAGAGTTCGAATAACACTTTCGAAGCCATTGCTCAGCTTAGACGGTATTTTTTCCCGTTAAAAATCAGTGATATCTTCACGGAATTGCTTTGAATCCATTCTTTTGAAAATATCAACAGTAGCGTCACTTAAATCACTGCAACTTCTGTACTAAACGTTAAATTGTCATGAAATTTTTACACGTATTGTTTGAAGGTTGTTCAAACTAAATATTATATCGATATTTCATTAGAGGCGCCACCTAGTAGTTAGCTCCAAAACGGAGCTGGAACTCTTTGAAGTCTTACAGAATACCTTTTTTTTTTTGGAATTTTGAAATTTGATTGCTACAGTTCCGTAATTTTTTTAACGATCCTATTAATTCTAGTACCAACGATAAAGGCATTAATCTATATAATATTTTTGTTTGTTTGTAGGTATGTATGTATGTTTGGAATTGACTCCTAAACTACTTAGTATATTTTAATAAAACCTATATCAAATGATGCCTTTAATTACTGCGCTGAACATAGGCTATATTAATTGTGCCACGTCCCCTTTTACCCCCCACAAATTAATAAAAATACTATATTTCAAACGGTTTCTGCCGTATACGACTAAAATTTGGTAGTTTAGTTTGTATGCTGACTGTCGGAAACTGTACGAAAAATGGGTTGCCACTACCCCTTTTACCACCCACAAATCAATAAAAATGCTCTATTCCAAACGGTTTTGGTAGTATTTGACTAAAATTTTGTAATTTAGTTTCTATGTTAACTGTAGAAATTTTACCAAAAATGGCTTACCACGCACCCTTTTACAGCCTCAGATCAATAAAAATTGTATATTTCAAACGGTTTCGGTCATATTGCACTGAAATATACTTGCACTTACTATCAGCAAATGTATTAAAAATGAGTGTAGTCTCACTACAGCTACGCCTACTATTCATAAATAATTATTATTCCTGAGATGTAAGGTGTAATATGAAATGATAAAATTCATTATGAAGGTGCAATGTATCAAAACAACCCATTAAGAGAAATGTTGGTGCGGCTTGACCTAATCCACGCCCACTAGGATCAATTTCTATAACTTTTCTTCCACTTTTACCGCCCATAAATAAATAAAAATAAATAACTGGCCATTTCAGCCCTTGAAACGACTTTGGCCTAGCTTCTTATGATCAATTGTGTTGTGCGTGTTGTTAAGTTTGTACACAATTGACCGAGAACCGGACCTACAGGTTTAACGCGTTTCCGAACGGCGATGAACGAAATGTTCTTGTTCTCAAGAAGCTTTACATGGCATTTTAATAACTCTCTGAGGTTTGCCATTGTCTGCAGAGAGGTGGCGGCCGTACAGAAAAATCATTTTAATTGAAATAATTTTCTATCGCTGCTAGGGTTTGAACCCGGGTCTCCAGGTTCGTTGACATAAAGGCCAAGCACTTTAACCAACTACGCCACGGACGCCACCGCCCATAAATCAATAAAAGTGCTATATGTCAGACGTTTCGGTCGTATTGGATTAAAATTTGGTAGTTTAGTTCGTTTCTTTACTGTCAGCAAATGTACTAAAAGTAGGCGTGGTTTCACTATAGGTACTACCACTTTTCTGAAATCATTACCTACTACTATTACCTACTACTATTAAACAATGCAGCTCTCTTAGCTTGTTTCTGAAACATTGTAAAACCTGGTTGTTTAGTTTTAATTTTAATGAATTAGAATCGTTGCTCTAGTTTAAGCATTATTAGCCAAACTTTTTCAACTTTTTATCTCTTTCTTTCTTCTTCTATCTTTTCAGTTTCTATTCTTTCTTTTCTACTTTCATAACCTTTACAGGAATTCCTTTTTAATTTCCTGTTGAATGACAATGAACACAGTATTTTAATACTAATGTTTGTCATCACCATTTCTCCACTAGAATATATATTAAGTTTCTTGAAATATTTTAATTATTATTTTTATTTATTGGAATGTATCTTAAATCTTAATGATATGTCACTTTTGGATTTTTAAAATAGTCTGAATATTGTATACTAGTTTAAGATGGAGGAATGAGAATAAATATTGAATTGAAATATATTGAATTTTAATTCCCGAGTTGTACAGGTTTTGATGGTGAAACTTGGTATGTGGGTGCCATGAGTACAAGTGGCGAAAAATTTTTAGTTTTCTTTTACTTTCAACACGAATTATTAATTTTTACATAACTTTAGGCACAAATAAAATTTTCGAAATTGTTATCCTTTTTCTAGCTATAAATTAAGAAATAGATACATCAAATATTCAGTTAAAGCAAAACAACGTTTGTATGGTTAGCTTTTTTTCATAAAACACTGATGAAACATAAAAAAAGAACTTAATTGACTTTTTACTCAGATAACAAATATATGGTAAACTTAGTACGTTAAACAGAGTTTCCAAGACAGAGTAAATAAGCTTGAATAAATTATTTTTTCAAACAAAACTTATATCATTTTATCCAACTATGAAAAACGAAAACAGAATCTATTTATCCTAGAAGAAACTTATTTTTAAAAATTAGTTTTTTTTATGCTAATTTAATTCAACTCAAGTTAAGGGGGATTATATATCCAGAGTCCGAAAAAAGGTCATGTTTGTGAATTTTTTTAGGAAATCTAAAAGATATTTTCAAATGAGGGTTTTTATACCTTAAAATATATACATTCAAGAGAGTTTTTTTTTTATTAAAAAAATTTAATATTATGGTAAATACAGCATTTTTTATAGAGCGCTGTGAAAAAAAGGTAAAAGCGGTGACCTAGATTACTTCTCCAAACTTTATATGAAACAAAAAAACGAAAAATATTATTAAACTAGATGCTAAAAACTCGTACTTGTCATAGCCGATTTGGAAAATATTGACTTTTTACAAAATGGCGGACTGCCGAACATAAAGTAACGATTTTCGACAAAAAATTCGTCATTATTTTGCCTATAACTAATGAACGAAGCTACGAAAAAAAAATTTTATGGGAAGTACCAGAAAAAGTACTTTTACAAGTAAGAAAAAAATTGAAAAAGTTCCGGGTATATAATCCCCCTTAAGCCAATCCGAACAAGGTCGGGTACTCTGCTAGTTTTGAACATATTTCCGTTTGGCCTTTTATTTTCAGGTTGTGTACAAAAATTTTTTGATAATAACCAACAACAATAATTTTTTGACTTAGTTTGATACTTTGTCAATTCAATAAGAAAAAAACAAAAACCGTTTTTCGATGTGTGGTATAACTTTCGTGTAATCCTTTGATCCCTTTATATGATGCGAAACAAATAAAAGGAGTTGTCTGATTTAAATGAAATTTCCCACTCACATGTGTGACATTAAAATACAGAAATTTAGTAAAATTTTTTGGACGCTCAAGACTTTTTAAAAAACTCAATTTAACAAAAATTAACATTAAAAATTTAAATTAAAAAAAAAAGGGAAAAATGGGCAATATACTATGATAAATCTTTGAGAAATATGATTCATATTTTTTAAAGTGGGTGTAGGAACGTCTAAAAATAAAAAATGAAAGGCATAAAATTCCACAATTAATAGTTTTCATAATTTTTATCAAATAATTTTTTTCATACAAATAAGGACCACTCTAATATATATATTTTATGTATCATATAATATGGATGTTAAACATCATTTTTAATAAACGTGTGCCTTATGCCGAATTTATGATAAAATGCAAAATTTTGTTGAAGACTCTTGTTAGAAATGTTACACGCAAAGAAATTTTTCATTTACCACAACTGAAAAATTCACCAACTATACTTCGTTTGCGAGCTGTAAAATATATATACTTAAAAATATATCTTATATACACGCAAAGAAATTTTTCGTTTACCACAACTGAAAAATTCACCAACTATACTTCGTTTGCGAGCTGTATTTGCCGTAAACGAATATTCAGTTGTCACAACTTAAAAATATATCTTATATATATAAACCGCAAGCTATTTCGGTCATAATTATTTATTATATTAATATGTTTCTCATTATGTCCGTCCGTCTTCTTATGGATTCCACCTCTGTTGCTATCTTCGTCCGCGTATTAAGCAAACTACCAATTTCCTTATATAGTAACAATTTGTCCAAAAAGTTACTCTAAACTATAAGCGTTATGTTTATACAGGGTGCGGCTAAAGTTACTATATGATGTAAAACAATTGTAACTTCTTTGCTTGCGAGTATTTAACTTTTTCTTTTTTCCTATTTCAGAAATTAAACTTGGGAGAATATTTAAAAATGGAACGCTATACAATTGCGCAAAGAACTAAGATTGTTTTTCTATTCATTGAAAATCATCGTTCGATAATTAATACTCAACGTGCATACAGAAGATTTTATGGTGTAAGAACTGCTCCAACGGGTCCAACCATTCGTTCGTTGGTGAATAATTTTGCTGAATATGGGACTGTCGGAGATTCAAGACGTACGGGCAGACATCGAACTGGCAGATCGGCCGAAAATATTGATGCTGTGCGACAGAGCGTCGAAGAAAATCCGGAGACATCAACGAGAAGACGATCTTCCCAGTTGCAGCTTTCTGACCGCACTCTTCGGCGAATTTTAAAACACGATTTGCACCTCTTCCCTTACAAAATCCAAGTAGTCCAAAAACTAAATCCTGAGGACTTCGTATTTCGCTTGGAATATGCTAGAGCAGTTTTAAATCTCGTTGATCAAAATGAAAATTTTATGTCAAATTTAGTGATGACCGACGAAGCGCATTTTCACTTGAACGGTTTCGTAAATAAACAAAATCCAAAAAATCTTCATCAGAAATCTTTACACGCAATTCGTGTTACCGTTTGGTGTGGCATTACCGCCCAAAAAGTTTACGGTCCTTTTTTTTTGAAAACGATCAAGGTGTATGTGAAACAATAAATGGAGAACGTTACAGAGTAATGCTACAAAATTTTTTATTTCCGCAATTGCCACCAAACGCCAATATATGGTTTCAACAAGATGGTGCAACAGCTCATACAGCCCGTGCAACGATGGACTTATTAAGACAACAATTTCCAAATTGGATAATTTCTAAAAACGGCGATTTGAGATGGCCACCACGATCGCCAGATTTGACTGCACCGGATTTTTTCTTGTGGGGCTATCTCAAAGACAAAGTTTATGTGAATAAGCCCCAAACCTTGCAGCAACTAAAGGACAACATTCAAGAAGAAATTGATCGTATACCACAAGAAACACTCAACAAAGTTATGGAAAATGCCATAAAAAGAGCACATTTTTGCGTTAGAGAAAACGGTTCTCATTTAACTGATATTATTTTTCATAATTAATGTAAAAAAATAATATAAAATAAACTTTCTTTTTATCATAAATTTTTTTGTTTTTTTCATTCCATTCAATAGTTATTGAAAAAACAAATCATATAGTTACTTTAGCCGCACCCTGTACAACGAAGGGAAAAATAAACAAAATTTTCAGTTGGGAATAACGAAGTTTTCAATTGCTGCAATTTAAAAATAACTCGCGTTTATGACAAACGAAATTCATTTCCTGCAACTAAATGACTCGTTTCTCACAACTGAAAATTTTGTTTATTTTTCGTTCAACGTTTATGACAACTGTTGAAACGTTTGCAATAAACGATTTCAAGCACGACAAACGAAGTTCGTTTGCGGCAAACTGGCGATAAACGTTTTTTTTTTTGCGTGTAGTCATGACTCAAATATGAACTAACAATAATTTCAGTCTTTGTTGTCCTGGTTCGTTTTTTATAGGATGTTATCTATAGGATGTCCGATGTTGCCTTTGGGCAGTGGTTGGAAACTAAACACTTTGAAATGTTTTTTTTTTTTTTGTTTTTTTAATAAGAGTTATTCTCTCTGATCTTTACTTATTTATTTTGTTCACTTAATTTGGCAATAAAAGAATTGTTTTAATGTTTTAATGTTTTTAAGAACGATCTGGATTTTGATTTTGACAATTTCACTCTGTGCAGAACGGCTACTAAATGAACCCGTGCACAGCTTACAATAAAACAAATAGCTGTTAGCCTGCACAGTCCTAAGGCTACATAATGCAATAAGCCACATTATTCAATAAAAAAGTGAAAATAACTGAACTTACAAGCCCATAAGTTAAATGGCCTGAAGTGAAAGGTTAAAGAGAAATATAAATTTTGAATCCATTTGGTAAAAAACAAGGTCTTTGCAAAACGTTCTATAGGTAAAATTTTTTTTCTTAAATACACATATTATGCAAAAAAGTAAAAAAGACACATTTTTAAATCCTTTTTTCTTTTAAAGTTGCAGCTTTTGTGTTTTTTTTTTATTTTTTTGTGCTTTAAAAAGGCAACGAGTTATATTTTACTACACTCGGAAAAAACCCCCTATCTTTTTGTGATAAAAATCTCTATTTCTGATAATAGCAATTTTCTCTTTTTCAAATAAAATTTCCCTCAATTAAAAAAAATGTTCACATATTCGAAGAAATATTTCTTCAATTGTCGGAAATGAAAATATGTCAAGTCTCTAATAATGATAAGTATTTTTCTAAAAATTTCTGGAAAATGAAAAGTTTTCTCTATTGTAGATAAACAATTCCCTATGAGAAATATTTTCTTCAATAAAAACAAATCCTTTCTCAAAAATAAAAGTCTTTTTCTCTAAGAACGATATATTTTTCTTATATTTCTCTATTTCATGGAAGCTTTTTACCATTTTTAGGGAAATTTTGGTATCACATTTAGAGAAAAGCATTTTGTAGGACAAACTCTATACCATTTATCTCTAAATATGATGCCTTTTTGATCATATTCCGAGAGATTTTTTTCTGAGTGTACCCTATTTAAAATTTTCCCTGTAAGTATCGTGTTCTTTTTAAAAGTCTACTCTAATTTTACAAGATTTTCGATTATTTTCAAGAAATAATATTCCTTTACTTTTAAAAAAAAAAAATCATGATTTGAATATTTGCTTATTTGTTCAACAGAATATTATTTTCTATTATTCAATAATTTCTTACTTATTCAGCATTAAACCTATTTTTGGTGATTTTTTTTACCATAGAGACTTTTTTGCTACACAAACATATACAATTTCTATGCAAAATTGGTCAATTTAAAAACAACACAGGACAAGGAAAAAATTTCTTAGGATTTTCAATTTTAAATACTGTTAATATATGTAGATCATTAGAGGACGATCCTCACAAGGCACCGCATGACGGTCAGGAGGGCAATCTTTACATGGCAACGTGTCTGACTGCCTCAACCTGGTGAGACCAGCATTATCCATGTCGAACTCGTCTCAAGTCGACTCAGACCTCTACGTGGTGTCCTCTAGAAACGGCAAACTGGCAACCGTTAGTTTGACGGCTGATCTGAGCGGCAGGCTACCTGCTTTTAAACGGTTGTGCGTTGGGGTTAAAGTCCACTACGTAAAAAAACATTTCAATAAAAATTATAAGAAAAAAGATACGAATGATCCCCAAATCTGATGACGACTATCGCAAACGAAAAACTGACAACGATTTACGGATATGCACTTGGAACGTCCGAACCCTTAATTGGGATGGTGCCTCTATCCAACTGATAGATATCCTAGAAATATACAAGGCTGATATCACTGCAATCCAATAAATGCAATGGAAGGGACAGGGTTGCTTACGGCAAGCATCCTGTGATATCTATTACAGCGGCCATGCGGTGAAGCACGAATTTGGATGCGGATTCGTGGTTGGCAAGAGACTACGGCATCATGTCCTGCGATTCACACCTGTGAACGAACGACTTGCCATAATCCGTTTCAAGGCAAGATTTTTTCAACATACGTCTGATTTGTGCGCACGTTCCGACAGAAGATAAGGACGATGAGATCAAATACAGCTTCTATGAGCGCCTTGAAGAGGCCTATGAGCGCAGCCCCCGCCACGACTTAAAAATCGTGCTTGGTGACTTCAACGCCAAGGTGGGTAAAGAAAATATCTTTGGTCCAACAGTCGGAAAGTTCAGCCTCCACGACAATACCTCCGATAACGGAATGAGGCTGATTGACTTTGCCGCAGCGCGAAACATGGTCGTTAGTAGCACTAGAAACAAATATCTCAATATTCATAATCATTATCATTATCTTGTCATTATCAAGATCATTATCAAGATCATTATCAGGATCATTATCTTGGAGCAGCTAAGATCCGTACATGTCTGTGCGCAACCAAGAATGCGCGCAATCCAGCACAGAGAAAGCTTGACGTCGAAGAGCTGCAATCAAGACGAACAGCCGAAGACTTCGCTACTCGACTCTCACTCCTGCTTCAAGAAAGCACTCCTCCGATCGACGATAAATGTGCGCAGTGGAATCACATTTCCCACTCTATGGGTACGGCTGCCGAAGAGGTGATTGGCTATCACCGCCCTCGCCGAAACCAGTGGCACGACCAGGAGTGTCGCAACGCCGCTGCAGAAAAAGACGCCGCTTACAAAGCCACCCTGCAGTCGGTTGTAACGCGTGCTGCTAAAGAGCGATACAAAGAGAAGAGGAGGGAAGAGAGGCGCATTTTCAGGCGAAAGAAAAGAGAAGCGGAAATGCGTGAGTGCAAGAAAATTGAGATGCATGGTGACAGGAATGAGGTCCGAAAATTTTTAGAAAAAATAAGACGCCTGGCCGATGGTTTCAAGACCGGGGCCTCTTCCTGCAAGGATGAAAATGGGAATCTAGTGACAGATATCCAGAGTACACTGATGATGTGGAGGGAACACTAATCTAGGCTTCTGAATGGTGACGACGACAACAATCCCACCAATAGAGATGATATCCAGGATACCCCAATTGTGGACGACAGCGATGAAGTTCCGCTACCCGACCATACTGAAGTCTCAAAAGCTATAGCTCGGCTTAAAAACAACAAAGCCGCAGGAGCCGATGGCATACCTACTGAGCTCTTCAAGAATGCAGGCGAAGCTCTATTTGAATGCATTCATAAGCTTCTATGCAGAATATGGTCGGAAGAATGCATTCCAAATTATTGGAACCTCAGTGTGCTCTGCCCAATCCACAAGAAAGGCGATGCCGCAATTTGCGCCAATTACCGTGGGATAAGCCTTCTTAATATCGCATATAAGGTCCTGTCGAGCGTATTATGTGAAAGACTGAAGCCCATCGTAAAGCAGCTGATTGGACCTTATCAGTGTGGCTTCAGACCTGGCAAATCCACCATAGACCAGATATTTACGCTACGCAAATCTTGGAGAAGACCCTAGAAAAACAGATGGACACACACCATTTTTATGTCGATTATAAAGCCGCCTTCAACAGTCCAATAAGTAATCATCTATACTCCACTATGTCTGAATTTGGTATTCCTGCAAAGCTCATCCGTCTTTGCAGAATGACACTGAGCAACACCAGCAGCACAGTTAAAATTGGGAGGGATCTCACTCCTCCATTCGATACCAAACGAGGTTTCAGACAAGGTGATTCCTTATCGTGCGACTTTTTCAACCTAATGATGGAGAAGATCATCCGAGCTGCTGATTTGAGACGCACTGGCACTATATTCTACAAAAGTATTATGCTGCTGGCGTATGCTGATGATATCGATATCATTGGGTATAATATGCGTGAAGTCAGTGCTGCATTCTCCAGATCAACGAAAGAGTCGAGTGGAATGGGTCTTGCAGTGAACGCAGATAAGGCGAAATACCTAGTGTCAACAAACAAACAGTATCAGCGTCTTGGAAACCTCGTCACTGTTGACAACATCTCCTTCGAGGTTGCTAAGAACTTCGTCTACCTGGGATCCAGCGTAAACTCTTTCAACGATGTCAATATTGAGATAAAACGAAGGATAACTCTTGCCAAAAGGTGTTACTTTGGGCTGAGTAGGCAATTGAGAAGCATAGCCCTCTCTCGACGAACAAAACTCACGCTCTATAAGTCACTAATCATGCCCGTCCTATTATATGCAGCACAAACCTGGACGTTGAGCAGTTCTGATGAAAAGACTTTGGGAGCCTTCGAGAGAAAGATCCTTCGTAAGATCGTCGGTCCAATCTGCGTCAATGGCGAGTACCGAATTCGATGGAACCCCGAACTGTTTGAGCTGTACGCTGACATCAACATAGTTAAGCGCATTAAAATCGAGCGGCTACACTGGCTAGGTCATGTTGAGCGAATGGAAAACGACGAAGACGACTCCCACATCTTCGTTGGAAGGATTAGGTGTTGGATAACCTGACCACGCTTGGTGTTTCCAAATGGCGCCAGCAAGCGCAAAACAGAAATGGCTGGCGTAGTTTTTTATATGAGGCCAAAACCGACTTACGGTTGTAAGCGCCAGATAAGTAAGTAAGTAAATAAGTAAGTTATATAGATCATTACCTTTAAATTGATACTAAAATATTCAATTTTTGCGAAAAAAGTTTTTTCGAATTTTTCCATTGGCACACTGTGCCCTCAAAATAAGGGATTTAAAATCATGTAAAATGCAGCAAGGCACTAACGAGCGACTAACAATATTAAAAAAAAAAGAAATCAAAACTTTCATATTATTTCAAACAACAAAAAACAAAATTTTGCTAGTGTCATGCTTACAAAATAATGACAATATTGTTGCCTTTAACACAGAGCACAATTAGTGTCAATTGCATTGCTTGTTGATACAGTTGCCTATAAATAAGCTTGACATTAATGCCAAAACTATGCCAGATTTTAAAGCCAGCTGTTATTTAGTTAATCTCACATTAAGTAGGGATTAATTTAAATGTTTATTTTGAATACGAAACTTGCGTAAATGCTGTGAGAACGCAGTAAATATTTGTATTAAATTTCCATACTTAAATGCAACAAGGATAGCAGCAGCAGCAGCAGCAGGAGGAGAGAAAGCAGCAGCAAACGCAGCAGGGCTACTAGCCTGACCCAAATAGAATGTTTAACTATGTATGTGTGTGAGTTTGTTTGTGTTTATGTGTTTGAGTGTGTTTGTGTTTACTTCTGTTAGTGTGTGCTTATGTAAAATTAGCTGCGTGCTAGTGGTAATGGAAACTTCGCCGCTAGAAAATAAAAGTCAAACTTAGCGCCAACAACGCAGTATTTTATGCGTCAAACGATAAATCCTAGCAAGTAACCGGAACAGAACAGCGAGCTTTATAAAGAAAACGAAAAAACATAGACAAAGTGAAGACGCAGTAGAACTAGTGGTAGGCATAGCAGCAGGGCGCAAAAAAAAGAGTGGGAGTAGAAGGCAATTCAGCCAAAGAATCCATGAAACAATTGCTACCAACAACGGCACAGCACGGACAACAACCCGACATCTTTCCATTGTTTTAGCTGCACTTTGGCTAAAGTTTATTCAACATGGCGGCGCAGACAGGATGAGGTCGCGGAAAACGAAGTCACCGAGTCACTGAGCTAGCGACGCGTACCTTTGAGGCAATGCGCACGAATTAGCATCATGCAGAGTGCAAAGTTTGTGCAAATAAGTTCTAGCTGAGTCGAACTCGAAGGCGAAGGCGTCGTAGTCGTCATCGACTAAGCAGTGAGCGGGTCGCGGAAGGATGCGTCCGCTATGACCTACAACCTGAAGCCGCACTTGCTGCTGAATGTGTATTTCTGTTTGTGTATGTGTGTGTGTGTGTGACACCATTGCAAACAATGCCATAGATGGCTGCAAGTGCAACACTGAAACTCATTCGAGCAACGCAATCTTGAACATCGATCGAATGTTGCTCGTCCTCGCTACATCCTTCTGCGACGCATTCGCATGCTTAAGCCGCTTGCAAGTCGTAAATCACTAACGTATAATCGGCACAAACACACAGTCAGCAGAGAGCTACAGGCTATAAGAAGCGACCGTGCGAGGTTTACCAACTACCACCTACAAAACCGCATAATTTTAATACTAAACAAGCAAAAAAAAAAAAAAAAACACACTGTACTACACACAAACACTAACAGACTTTGTTAAGCTGCCATGTTCTAAAGAGTAGCAAGAAAGCAAAACTCATAAATTTGTCATTTTTTTTTTCTTTCTACAATTTATTGTGTTAAGCAAGTCGTTCCGCCTCAACGCTTACAAGAGCGTTTCCTTTTCTTCTTTCAGCGTACAACTCGCTACTTAGTAGAGCGATCCATACAATTAAGTAGCAAAACAAAAGGTAGCAATGCACAAAAAAAAAAAATAAAAAATAATACCAGGCTTGCTGCCTCCAGGACAACATGACTGCTGGTCGCAACTAAATCGTCCGTTTAATTGACTTTAAGTTGAATAAATTGCAATTTTAAACCTCAGACTTGTTGGCAGTGCTCTCATGTTGGCGCAAGACCACGGCAACACACGGTAAGGACACGGAGTCTGGAGTTTCTGATAAAATGTTTTAAGCCGGAAATTGACAATATTATACAAACCTCGCTGAATACCAACAGCACTGTGTTTGCAGCGCAGTGATGGCAAGTATATAGAAGGCAGTCGGTCTATGTCGGATATAAGATGACACTCTTTGAAGCCAATTTAAATATATGACAGCCGTTCGTGATATACTGAAAAAATTAAACTTTGTTCCAACTTCAGAAAAATTTCTCACTTTCACTTAAAATTTAATCTTCCCATTTCTAGCAGATATAGCCGGTTTTACAAGGGATTTTATGCAAAAAAACTATAGTAGCTGTAATAACCAGTGTTACACTGAATTTTAAACACACAATAGAGGATGGTGCTGAGTATGCTTCTCCCAACTAAAGATTGTCCTCGTGCTTTTTTTATTTTTTTATTTTCATTTTCTTAAGTAAATCAAGTCGCAAGTTCTTAATAAATAATAATGATAAAAAACCAAAACTTCAAAAGGTTTTCTAAATTTGAAAAATATTTAAGTGAACTGAATTGTAAGTTTCTGAATATTCTGAGCATTAATATTAGAAGTGTTTCATCAATTAATAAGTTCAACAAGTTTAAAACCTTGGTTGGTAGTTTTCCGAAATTGCCTGATATAATTGCTATTCAGGAAACTTGGTTTAAAAACGAATTAACCCAATTATATCCAATACCAGGTTATGAAAGTATTCATTGTTGTAGAGATGATGGATATGGTGGTACTTCGTTGTATATAAATCGAGAGATTCAATTTAATGTTGAAATTTGTAGAAGTGAAAATTTTGTGGAAACCATAATTGTCAAATTGTGTAACTTTAAAATTGAAAATAAACCACTTAAGTTAATTTCTTTTTATAGATCCCAAAAATGTAATGTGCCTGAGTTCATTAATATGTTCGACGTTCTTTTGAATAATCATGCTCAAGGTCCGTTAATTGTAGTGGGTGATGCGAATATCGATTTGTATCAAAGTTTGCGTTGCGTTGACTATTGCTCAATGTTTCTAAATTACGATTGTGAAAGTGCTCACAACCTGATAACAAGACCAGATAGTGGGACATGCATTGATCATATCTTTAGTAATGTTTCAGGACAACTTTTTATTGATTCAATTGAATGCACGCTCTCAGACCATAATATGCTTTGCTGTAAGGTTCGTACAACAACTTGTGTTCGAAGTTATTTTGATATGGAGAGAGTTTATTGTGACTACTTTAAAGCCAGGCAAATTTTGCTTGAAAGGCTGCCTGTTGATTGTTTTCCGTTTACTGCTGCTAGTTTAACAGAGGAGGTAATATCTTGCTTAGAGAATGCTGCTAAACAAGCTACAATAGTAACTAAGGATAGAAAGGATATTCGTTTTGTGATGCAACCATGGATTGGTAAGAACCTCCAAGGGTTAATTTTACTGAAGGAAAAACTGCTAAGAAGAAGACGTAGATCTAGAAACAAACAGAATAATGACGAAAGTCTGAAAAGAATTAGTAGAGTTATTCGATTTGCTATTAAAGTTTGTAGGAGTAGTTATTATGAAGATAGATTGCGGAATGTAGGGAACGATTCAAAAAAATCGTGGAATTTTATTAATAAGACGTTAGGCAAAATAAAGACTGATGTAGTCAAACTTAGAGATTCTCAAGGTGAACTTGTGAATTCTGATCAGACAAAGGCAGATACTTTTAATACTTACTTTATATCCTCGATTATTGGTTTGAAATGTCAAATGGGTGCTCAAATTGGAGATACATTTAACTTTTTTCGCACGCTTTCTCAGTCTAGCCATCGTTTTAAGATTGATTATATTGAGACACAGGATATCAAAGAAATAATAATGAATATGCGCACTGATAAGAGTTCTGGTAGTGACAATATTTCTCCTAAATTTGTAAGAGAATGTGTGGATGAGATTGCACCCAGTCTGACGGAGATCTTTAATAAAATTATTAATTCGTCCGTGTATCCTGATGTTCTTAAGATCCACAAGATCGTACCTATCCCGAAGCAGAGCAATGTTTCGACTGTGGATAAATACAGACCAATTTTAATACTTTCCACTATTGACAAAATTTTTGAGAAGATTATTTTTGATAAACTGTTACTTTACCTTGAAGTGAACAATCTTCTATACGATTTCCAGTTTGGATTTAGAAAGGGTTGTGGTACAGAAGATGCAGTATTGAATGTCGTGCGATTCATATGCAAAGGCCTTGATGAAGGATTTAGTGGGGTGGCGGGCTTATTTTTCGACTTTACGAAAGCATTTGATCTAGTAGATCATGAGATATTGTTGCGGAAATTGGAGTTTTATGGGGTTCAAGGGTCTGAACTGCTACTATTTAGGAGCTATTTTACAAACCGAAGACAGTTCGTTCAGATCAATGACTCGAGAAGCTTTATGGGCTCTGTAACGTATGGTGTGCCGCAGGGAAGTGGGCTTGGTCCTCTTTTATTTTCAATTTATTTGAATGATTTGGGAAACTTGGGCCTGACTGGCCAACTGTATATGTTTGCGGATGATATTTGTCTTTTTTATCCGTATAAGCATGATTTAGTGTTAAAGGCTCAGATAGAGAGAGACGTTTCCCTGTTGTTTGAATTTGCTAGGTTAAATGGATTATTGCTTAACCCTGACTAAAATGGTTCGATTTCGCCCGCATTCAGTAAATATAAATAATGGTTTTGGCGTATTTATGGACGCAAATTTCATAGAGGAGACCCACTCAATTAAATATTTGGGAGTTATTCTGCAGAGTAGCTTATCGTGGGATATGCATATTGATGAGCTGAAGAGAAAAATAGCCCCAGCTGTAGGTATTTTATATAAACTAAGGGGGAAACTGGATGAGAGAGCTAAAAGTTTGATATATCAAGCGTTGATACAGTCGCACATTAATTACATGGCCATTGCATATGCTTATAAAAAGAATAACAACTCATTAAAATCTCTTCAAAGCATTCAAAATAAAGCTTTGAAAATCGTGCATGATTTACCAATAACTTTTCCAACAAACATATTATATAAGAATGTAGCTATGAATATATTACCAGTTTATGGAATCCATGAATAGCAGGTGCTTATGTTTGTTTATAAATGTGTTCACAATATTGGTCACCGCACCATTTCTTTTGCACAAAATCAAGCAAGTTTCAACACGAGAAACCAATTGGACTTAAGAGTTCCAAGATGTAGATTGGAGAAAACCAAACAACGCGTAGATTATATCGGTGGAGTTAAATATAACGAATTACCATCTCATTTAAAAGGACTTAATACAGTCTCAAGATTTAAATATTACTGCAAAGAATACTTATGGAATAAAGTTGAAACTTTTATATTATAATATTGCTTAAAATGTGTAACAATATGTTCCTATTTAATTATATTTTGTATGTAACATAGTGTTAATAGAATTTATTTATTTGTATTAAACTAATTATTTAAATTGCCACTTGCCTCTAAAATGCCTCTGAGGCGCTGAGGCCTAACTTTATGAATGTAAATTATAAATGTACAAATAAATATATTTAATAAAAAAAAAAAAAAAAATATTTGTTACACGGTCCACGTTTTTATGATTTATAAAAAAATCTGGAATAATGAAAATAAGAGCTGCCTACTACTTTGAAATTTCAGTGTTAAAGTAACACAGCCTTCAAAAAAGCCAATAGAATCATTACAGTTCTTTTTTACTACTGATCGTTCATCCTTGACCCATAACCCTACTAGTTACAAACTTAATCTTGAAACCTACAGGGTGGGTAGGTCCTTAAAGCTTCGCGATGTTTTTTGGTAATAATAAAAAAAACAAAAACACTCCCAAATTACTAAGGCGTTCAAAATGCTGCCGGCCTAACAAAGAAAACACAAGTTTTGCCAAATTATTGTTTATTCTTTCACATAGTCTCCTTTCAGCTCGATACACCAATTCCAATGATTTCCTTACATTGTGATGCCCTTTGAATAGTAGGATTTCTCAAAATCTCCGAAATACA
This sequence comes from Pherbina coryleti, assembly GCA_943735915.1. Lineage (NCBI taxonomy): Eukaryota > Metazoa > Arthropoda > Insecta > Diptera > Sciomyzidae > Pherbina > Pherbina coryleti. The sequence continues at coordinate 144,003,883 of OX030949.1, read as the reverse complement.
CTTCCGTTTCCAATTCGACCTGTTCATTCGTCGCAAATCTATTTCCCTGGAGCCACCTTTTTAAGTTTGGGAACAGAAAATAGTCGCTGGGGGGCCAAATCTGGAGAATATGGGAGATGAGGAAGTAGTTCCAAGCGTAATTTATTCAATCTGGCCATGGTTCCCATAGATTTGTGAGCTAAAGCATTGTCTTGCAAAAATATGATTTTTTCTTCGGTAAATGGCGCCGTTTGTTTGCGATTTCGTTCTTCAATTGCGCCAATAATTTACATTAATAATCGCTGTTGATTTGTTTTTCCTTTTCTCAAATAGTCCATGAACAAAATGCCACTTTTATACCAAAAAAACAGACGCCAACACCTTTCCGGCTGTCTATCGAGTATTCGCTCGCTTTGTTGCACTTCAACTCGGATCTACCCACTCTTTTGCTGATTCCTTCGATTCTGGTGTATAGTGGTGGAACCATGTTTTAACCTATATAAAAATCAGACGGATTTTGCCTAAACATGTCCGAACATTGTTGGGAAGTACAAACATGTTCATGTTTTTGATTGATTGTTAACGAACGCGACACCCATCTTCCAGTCAGCTTTCTCATACCCAAATGTTCATGTAAAATTGAAACCACCGACCCACTTAATAAGCCTACGGCTTTAGCAATCTCACGCGCTTTCACTTTCAGATTGTCCAATGCGAAATCCATTACATTTTGGGGTATTTTTCCAATACATTCTGGAGTGGTCACTATTTTTGGTGCTCCCCCGGCATGTTCATCAATTGTGCTGATTCGGCCTCTTTTGAACTCTGCAATTCAATTGAATATGACGGAGCAGAATCACCACAATATTTATCGAGTTTTTTTTTTTAATTTAAAAAAGTTATTTAATTGAAAACACTTCAACGTCACTATTCACTGACAGATCGATCTGACATTTAAAGTGTTCATATTAAGGTGTCCACATGTCAAAAATTGCATGCATTTGAAGAGTGTTGGTGTCGTCACTTGAAGACTGGCAGCATCTTGAACGCCCTAGTGGTTCAAAGCAAATGGTGTAATGTGCTCGTATTTCCGCATCACATTTCGTAGTGTTTCTAGCTGAATAGCGATTATTACATACATGTCGAATATTGTCTTTCAAGGCTACCAGGGTCCGTTGACATAAACTTTGAACTTCAAATAAACCCCCACTTCGAAAAAGTCTGGAGGGATTAAGTTTGGCCATCGCGGAGGCCAGTCAAAATAATTTTTTTTTTCAAAATTGGGCCACCGAAGAACAAAGGAAGCAATGAAGCGTTCGTGGCTAGGGCTATGTGAAGTGTGGCACCGTCCTGTTGGAACCAAACATTGTTCATGCCGCTATCAGTCAGCATTGGCATTAGAAAACTAGTTATCATGGTCCAATAACGCTCTCCATTGACTGTTACGTCTGCTCTTACGTCGTCTTCGAAGAATAACGGTCCAATGATCCTTTCCGCACTAATTCCAGTCCAAACTGTCACGCGCTGGTCGTGGAGAGGTTGCTTGTGAATTAATTGGGGATTTTTATTGGCGTATAAACGACAATGGTGTGGTCTGAAAGCGCTCTTCTCAATCGATATTTTACACGATACGTCCGTTGAGTTTTTAAATTGAGAACATGTTTCGAAGGTAAAACAGCATGATAACAGCGCCTTGTGATGACGTGTACTGTTCCATGGAATAAATTTACCTCATACAAATAATTCTTTGTGCATAAATATATCTTTGCATTTTTCCTCCATCTTGAATAGTACAGTATTTTTATGTATGCAGTTTGTTTTTGTAATACGTTGATATTGTTTACCAAATTTTAGCATATAGTTTGTTTTCCATTTAATGTACCGTTACATGAAAAATGTGTCGGTGCATTGAATGATCAGTAGTAAAGAATTATATGTGCATAACGCATTTAATTGGTGTTTGGTTGTTTAATTGATAGCTTCAAGTGCTCGCATTGGAAAAAATTGTTGCGAAATACAAGGTAAGGTGTTTTCCTTTTAAAATCAATAAAGTTAATTTAATTTTTTTATTAAAATAATTATTAAGTTCCTTGCGGAACGAGCCTTTCTGAACATGACTAGGGAATAATACTGGGAATGATTAAAAATGGAGCTGAAATAAAATAAATAGCCAAAAAGCTTAATAACAACAGAAACACAATAACAAATTTTTTAAAATGTCCTAGTAGTTATGGCACAGCTAGACGGAGTGGTAGGAAAACCAACATCGACACTCGGTGTAAACGAATAATTCAACATCTTGCAGTAGTGGAAGCAATGAGTAGCGGACAAATAAAAAGTCAGATGGAGCTTCACGTAACAAGAAGTAGAATAGTTCAAATATTACATGAAAATCCTAAAGTAACACATACTTCCATGACGCGACAACCTAACCTTTTGCCTCGACATATTGACGCACGTTTGCCTTCGCTACCAAGCACCAATTTTGGGATAAGGAATGTAGTAATATTATCTTCAGTTACGAAAAAAAATTCAATTTTGATGGGCCTGATTGTTACAAGAAGTATTGGCAGAATAAGGATCAGTTGCGGCGCACCTGCCACATGTGTGTCCATGGGTTAGGATCGGTGATGATCTGGGCTGCGTTTGGTTATGAAGGGAAGACTCCAGTGTGTTTCATATCAACATAAATGAATGCTGAAATGTACGTTAGTTTATTGGACAATGAACTAATACAATTTGCCGGCCAACTTTATGGTGATAATTGGACTTATCAGCAGGATAATGCGCCAATACACTGTGCAAAGCATACCAAAGAGTTTTTTACAGCCAGAAATATACCATTTATTCAATGGCCAGCAATAAGTCTAGACTTAAACCCCATCGAGGATCTCTGGGGAATCCTTTTTGGATAAGTATATAAGAATGGAAGGGAATTTGAGACAGATAGAGAGTTAAAAATAGTAATAGAGCAAGAATGGCAGAATATCAGTCCACCCTCCCCTAAAATTCTTGATTAATTCTATGCCATTCCGGCCGAGCCAAGTTATTTTAAAAAAACGAAAGCATACAAATTACTAACATGAAATTTTATTTAATTTTTTTATTATTAAGCTTGAAAATAAAGCAAAAAAACACATATACTTGAGTTGTGCACATATTTTCAGAAAGTGATTCTTCCAAAGCATATGACATTTATAGCAAAATTTTGAGCAATCATATTAATAACTGTAGCTTCACTAAATTAGAAAAAAAGGCTTTTATAAGACGGAAACCATGGCTAAGTACATGCTTAGTTCGAAAAATAGCTCATAAAAATAAACTTCGCATAAAATGTTCAAAGCATACTTAGAACTTCTTTCTCAATTCTAAATATAAAAAATTATGTGCTGAGCTAAAAAAGGAAATTCCTATATGCCGTGAACAATTCTATACAAGAAAACTTAACTTAGCTAGTGGCGATCTCAAAATGAATGGAAAATTATTCATGAAATTTTAAATAAATCAAAACATCCTGCAACTTTTATGTTACTAAATGGTGATAGTGTTACCACCGACCCACTAATTATAGCTAACAAGTTTAACAACTATTTCGTGTCCATAGCTGACAAGCTTTCTCCGAACAATAATTTTCCTTGATGTCCTTCCGGTTGTGCATCCGTGTTAGATCAAGGTGCCACTTTTCAAAATAATAGCTTTTACTTTCATCCAATTACGTCACAAGAACTTTTAAAATTGATCTTTAAATTAAGAAATTCGAATTCATGTGGGCCGGATGGTATTTCAAATAATATTTTAAAGAATATTGTTTTTTTGTGGTTGATGTATTGGCTTATATTTTTAACAAAAGTGTCTTCACTGGTGTTTTTCCTGAGTTACTTAAATGTGCCGATGTATTACCTCTTTTTTAAAAAGGAGACAGGAAAATAATAACCAATTACAGACCAATTTCGTTACTTCCTACAATAAGCAAAATTTTTGAAAAAGCAGTTAATGCTAGATTAGTAAAGTTTTTGAATAACACTAACTTTTTTAGTTCCGAACAGTATGGCTTTAGAAAAGATAAATCAACTGAAGATGCTCTTATAGCTTTCTGTTCTATAGTTATGAAAAATTTGGATAGCAAGAAATATACAGCTGGTCTGTTTGTAGACATTACAAAAGCCTTTGATATGGTTCATCATGGTATTCTCCTAGATAAAATGGAAAAAGCTGGGATTCGAGGATTTATGCTTAATTGGTTTAGGTCTTATCTTACAAACAGAGCACAAAGAGTAAAAATATTGGACACGAAAAGTATGCTAAAGTTTCATAAATTAGGAGTTCCACAAGGATCGGTTTTGGGACCTCTGCTTTTTTTAGTTTATATTAACTCGCTGTTTAAACTTCCGTTCAAGGGCAAATTAACAGCTTTTGCTGATGACATCGGTTTTGCTTACTGCTGCACGGATCCCTTAAACTTGATTGCTGACCTCAATTGGGATTTGAGTCTGCTTCGTATTTGGTTTGGTAAACATCGTCTTTTGATAAGTAATAAAACTAAAGTAATATTTTTTTCTCTAACCACACAAAGCATTATTGACACTGAGATATTTTATCATTCCCCAGAATGTAAGCGTTTTAAGCTCTACGACTGTTGTTGCGATTATGTTCCAAATGATATGTCATACTGCCATCATGTAACCTGTGGTGCAAATTGTTTTAAGGTGGAAGCAGTTAAGGAATTTAAATATTTAGGTCTTGTCATTGACTATAAAATGAGTTGGTCTAGTCACACTGATTACTTACAGCAATACTTACGGTCTACTATCAGAAGCTTCTACTATTTAAATAATGTTTGCTCCTCTAAACTTTTGTATTCTATATATTATAGTATTTTTCATTCCAAGCTACAGTACGGCATTACTTGTTACGGTGGCACGTACTTCAATAAAATACAGCCTCTTCTTATTTTGCAAAAAATTGCTATAAGAAAGATTTGCAGAAAGAACCGTTTGTATCATAGCTTCCCACTGTTTGAAAAATTGAAAAATCTTCCTGTACGACACTTGTATTGTTACAAAGTGCTAAAAACCTTTTTTATTAGATCTGGATATTTGAGTTTCAGAGTTTTTTCTGAGCGCAATTTACGAATTAATTATATGCACCGCGTGAATGTACCTTATTATCGCACCAATGCTTTCAAGTGTTGTTATGAGGTGGTGTCTCGTCGTTTATATAACAAAATTCCGCACAGTCTCCGACAATTACAATTTAGCAGCATTTTTATAAAAAATGGTAAACAATGGCTTCTAACGCTTGACTTTTATAGCCTGGAAAACTTACTGGATTAACTCAATATTTTAATTAAAAATTTATTACTAACGTCCAATTTAGATTCAGTTGTTGCAGATATTAGGATTACTTACCATGCTCTCATCTTTGTTTTTTAAATCATTCTCAGAATTTCCACTATTGTTGTGTAATGTTCCTGTCATAATAATTCGTTGTTAAGTCAAATTTCTTTTTTTCGCATTAAAAATTGTTATAGAATATTAAGAACCTTACGTTTATTTAATATTAATTTCTTATTTAATTTTATTTCTTTTAATTTTATTAATTTAATTTTATTCTGTTCACCCCACGTAGTTTATTATACTTAAATAAAAAATTTTCTTCAAAGAAGTGCATTTTATGCTATTTTTTATATTTTAAAAAATAAAAAATGTCACTAATTTTTTACTCATTATTAATTTTTCGTATGCTATTAAATTCTGTTAGATTTTAAGCTCCATTGTATTTTTAATGAGTAAACAATAATAAAAATAAATATAATTACTTACTATGAAAAAATTCTTTATGTTAAATTTTTATTTAATTTAAAGGACGATTGAATAAAGTCGTTGTTATATTATGTTACTGTTGTCATAAATTATATAACTGCAAAAGCAGAATTTTGAAACATTTTTATTTTAGCGCAAAAACAATTTGACTAATGGTGCACATATAATTATTTGTATGAGGTACTTGGACTGAAGCTTCGAACGCGGGGTGTCATAAGCCGATCTGAAAACAAAAGAAAAAGTTATTAGGTTGCGAGATGCTAAAGGTTTAAATGCAAAACATCATTCATCGTTACCCAAGGATTCAACTCAACCCAAAAATGTGCCAAAAATCAATCTAGCATTGGACAAGCCTTAGTCAGTTTTGGCCTCATCCACTTACTTGCACTATGCACTTCTACAGTGCGCTTACTAGCGGCAGTTTGGAACTTCAAGCGTAGGCAGGTTTTCCAACACTTGATCCTTCCAACCCGTGATGTAGGCGTCATCTTCTGCCGCTACCGAATCAAATATATTCTTTATTGTAACATCGATTTTCATTCACTTACATGATTTATTCGCTTGACTATGTCCATGTAGGCGATGTAGCTCATAGGTATATCTCGTTGTTTCAGTGCATTCGGAGGACTAGCTTCTGACGCAGTTGCGCCAAAGATCTTACAAATGAGTAAAGCTGTCAAGAATGATAATTTTCTCGAAGATTACACATAATCTTTACATTAGAACTGCTCAACGTCTAGATTTGTGCTGCATTAAATAGGACGAATATGCATGAATAGAGACTAATGAGCGCGAGTTTTGTTCACCGAAGGGCTCTGTTTTACAACTGCCTACTCAGCCCAATGTAACCTGTGGGTTAAAAGCTATCCTCTGTTTGATACCAATGCTGACATCTTTATAGGAGTTATGCTGAACCCCAGATATATGTACGTGGTCCTAAACAACCTCGAAAAAAGTGTTGACTTTCACGTAACACTTTTACGAAACACGTGGTTTCATAGACCTGACACTTGTTATGTCGTTTTATCTGCGATAACTGTAAGACTCGGTCCGGCGGCCTCAGTACTCGAGTAAATGGCGTACCTGACTGTCATCCCAAAGGGCTCGAATCCCGGCCAGTCCATGGTCCTACGCTTCAAACTCTCAGCAATTCTTCCATATTTCTAATCAACTGAACATAAAAAATCATCGATATTTACGACTTGAACGTTGTAGTTGGTGGTAGAGAAGTTTGTGAATGGAACTGCCTTATAACTTGAATTGACTGAGGTAAAGGCAGAATACTTAGGTCAGATTATAATTCACACATCATTATTCACAAGACATTTCAGCCTTTCAGCCACGTTAAGAACATCCTACACATATTTCACTTGATTGCCCCTTCTTTCCCAATAATCTATCACTCCTTTTTCGAGCCAAAGGTAGACTTGATTGAATAGGTATAACACCTGAAATCCTTGGTTCAAAGTTAAAAAAAAAACTTGATTAGACTTTTTTGCTCTAATCGGAAAAATGCTACACTGACTTCGTTCGCATTATGACTAATGATATTAAAATCAACATTCCCAGTATAACATTATAAAATATCGCGCCACTTCTTCTCAAATGATCTTCAAAACTTAGATGATCTTCTTCATTCTGATCTTCTAGGTTGAAAAGTTGCAAGATAAGGAAACACCTTGACTGAAATCTCATTTGGTATCGAGTGGGGTGGTAGAATTCTTTCCCGGTTTTAACTACGCTGCTGTCATCGTTCAGTGTCATCCTGCAGAGATGGATAATATTTGCTGGTGAACCAAATTCAGATATCGTGGACTATAGGTTATTCCTTATTAGACTGTCGAAAATGGATTTGTGAGACTAAAGTCCAAAAAGCAAGCTTACGATGGGCCTTGCAAATAATATGCTCAATCGGGTCATATATGCGATATTAAGAAGGCTAATCTTACGGTGGTTTGCGTAAATGGTGGGATCGCCTTTTCTTATGGATGGGGCAGAGCAAGCTAGGTCGTTCCAATCGCTTAGAATTCTTCCGACCATATTCTACATAGAAACTCGTAAATGTATTCAGATAGCGCTTTGCCTCCGTTCTTTATCCGGTACGCTTTCGGCTCATATATTTTGTTTTTCTCAAGCCGAACCAAATCTGTCAAGGCTTCATTACAATCCGGGAACGGAACTTCAACGTTGTCGTCCGCACTTGAAGTTTTCGGGATATCTTCTTTATTGGCGGTATTGTTGCGAGCTGCGCCATTTTAAAACCTAAAGAAACGTTCCCTCCACAACAACAGTGTTATATGGATATCTGACACTAAATTCACGTTTTTGTCCATGCAGGAAGAGGCCCCCAACTTAAGACCTCTCTATCTCAATTACTCGAACTCACGCTTCTCTTCCTCTCTTTTCATTACTTGAAAAGGCGTCTGTCTGACCTCTTCTTTTCTTCGTATCATTCCTTGGAAGCACGCGTTACAACAGACTGCTAGGTGGCTTTCTTTAGGTTGTGTCTGTCTTTGCAGTGGCATGTTACTGGTTTCGGAGAGGACTGTGGTAGCTAACTAACTCTTTGGCAACCGTACGCACCAAGTTAGAAAAATGTGTGTACTGTCCGCGTTTATCATCGATCGGAGTAGTACTTTCTTGCGGAAGCGAGAGTCAAGTAGCAAAGACTTCGAGCGTTCATTTTGATTGCAGTTTTTGGCATCTAGCTTTCTCTGTATGATTGCACGCATTCTTTACAGCGCACAGAAGATAACAATCCAAGTCTATATTGGTACGATGGATCGTGCTTACATCTAATATACTCAAAGAATGCCATCCGTTAATCAAAACGCGATCAATTTGGTTGTGTTTCTTTTAATCAGTGGTCACCCAGGTAATCTTATTTTAATGTCGTGACGTAAGCGTGCTCGCAGGCATCTACAAGGCTGACATAGAAACTTTCTTTGGTCACATTATATTTTCTTCTGTTAGAGCGAGGGCACATTAAGCTGAGCTTGAAGAATTTCCTTGCAGTATATTATGGCAGGTCGTTCAGTTACAGGCATGAATCGAAAGAAGCGGTGGTTTAGTTTCTAGTCAACTTAAAATCCGTATACAAACTCGTGGTTCTCTGCATGACCGCTGTAGTAGATATAAAGAGATGCTTGCTGTGAGCAACCCTGCCCCTTCCATCGCATTGGCTAGATTGCAAAGAAATCAGCGTTATATCTCTCCAATATATCAATCAGTTGGATAGAGGCACCTTCCCAATTAAGTGTTGGGGCATTCCAAATGTGTTTCCGTAATCATTATCGGTTTTTCGTTTGTGGTATTCGTCATTAGATTTGGGGATAATTTTAATATTTATTTTTGTACGTTTCATTTTTTACAAAGACTGACGCACAACCGTTTGAAGATAGGAAATTCGCCACTAAGATTGGGACATCAAACACTGGATTACCAATTTGCCATTTCTAGAGGACACCAATGAGAGGTTGATTGGACTTCGCAAATGGATAATGCTAACCCCAAAGATAAGGCAGTCAAACACGTTGCCATATAAAGAATGCATATTCTAATAAGAACTATCCTTCACAAATAATGTATTTAGTTTCATAGATAATCCAAATAGAACTATCGATTTTTGGCAATTGTCCACAGAACTATGGATTTTTGTCCAAGGTGCTCACAAGACTCAAAAAAGTTTCAACGGCCCAATTAGTTTCATAAATAAACCCAGCGAACCGTCGATATTTGTCCAAGTAGTTCATAGAACATAAGACGCTGACGCTGCGTCCCAGTCCCAGCAGACAAATATTTGATTCGGTGCATGGTGTGGTCTACGCAAAAGAGGACGTCTACAACTCGGTTGAAAGGATCAAGTATTGGAAAACTGACTTAGCTTGGTGTTTTCAACTGGCGCCAGTAAGCGCAAAACAGAAAAGGCTGGCGCAATTTCTTAAACGAGGACAAAATCGATCAACGGTTGTAAGTGCCAGATAAGTAAGTAAGTAGTTTAAAGAACCCATTAAAGTTCAAATAACCTATCCAGTTAAATAGGTAGTTCCTCTTGCACCCATCTGGTTCCTGATAGGTCCTTTTGTCAGAGAACATTGATTTTGGTCTAAGGAGCTCATATAAGATGCACAATTTTTCTATGACTCAACTGGGCGCTCTTCAAAGTCCTGATTTCAATCTTGCAATTCATTGGCATGTATGGCTTATGAACGCTCTCATGTGAATTGTCTCATTTGTCTACTCGGTCGTACTTGACCAAGGCTTATGTTTTAAAAATTGAGCTCCCGGAAGCATACGAGAGACGCTATAAAAGTAAAATGAACGTGTACAAAATGGGGCTTTGTCTGGACAGGCTAACGTACATGAGCGGACCTTTGCATAGCTGATTCACAAATAAATTTGCAATATAAAAGCTCCCCCAAAGCTTGCAAGACACTTTCCCCAGAAAGCCTGTTTGTTCGAAAAAAAAAAATCGAAAAGGGTAAATTTAAACTCTTTCCACACTGTCACAGAAGAAACTTATCCGAAGCGGACAAGTTACACCAATGTTGGTTTTTCTTTGTTAAAGTCACAAAATAACTAAACAAATAGTGGTTAAAACTTTGGCTATAAAGCCAAAAGCTTTCTCAAGTTCTACCAACTTAGATGGTTCATCGCGATGATTAGTGGCCAAATTGGCGAAAACGTGCTATAGACACGTGCAAAAAAAAGGAAACATTTCAAAGACTTTAAAACTCACATGTACACACGCATAAACTAAGCACAAAAAGTATTAAAATAAGCTGTGGTAATGCCGCAGAACCGCACATGCGGAAACGTATTTATATATGCCACTATTTCCCCTTAATGCAAAAACTGATGTTTTTATGAAACGCACGTTTCAGTTATCAATCATCAATTATTGACTGGTAAAAAGCTAGCTTTTTGTTGATGGTAATGCTGACGCTGCTTCTGCTGCTGGTGATGGTGATGCTGATGCTGCTCCTGCTGTCTGTGGATTGACGTTTGTGCAAACTTTCTGCTCAACCTTTCCGCCAACTCCTGCCTGCCTGCCTGGCTTCTACACATCCGCTTCGTGCTCGACACAGCTACAACCAACAGATTTACTGGTACTACTAGCTTGCATGGATTCATGCTGCCTGTCAGCTATGTGGGCAGCTTAAGACATCAAATGTTTGCATATATTTCAGAAAGTAGAAATGTTCATATATGGCAGGGGGAATGTATTTTATGAATGTTTTTGTGCATAAGTTATGCTTGCTTACATAAGCATCCAACCCATCCTTAGCACATTTATTTTTTTTTTTTTTATTTTTTGGCTTGTTTGTTACAAAAAACACGTCTAGAAAATAAGCTTGCACGAAATTACTTTATGTTGTAGACGAGGTCGTTGCCAGAATAACTTGCTGGCGAAATGAAAGTTAAACAAGTCAAAATCAGTCTGAGAAACATGTTTAATTTTGAATATTTAAAAATAATACTTTTACTCAGTGAAAAAGAAAATCGTACCTCGGGGAATAGAAAAAATTAGAAATTCGACAAGAATATTTCTATAAAAAAAATAATATATCTCCTAATTTCTTGATTAGTAACCCCAAGATTTGGCTCAAAAGGTGGTCCAAAAAAATCAAAATTTACTTTTTCATGTGCTTAAGAGTTTAGAAAGGGGAATAATATAAAAAATGTCAGCAATTTCTTATTTTAATACGGGAAATGACTATTTGTTGTCTGTTATGGAAAATATTTGTTTTATTTTTATTTCAGATTTTTCTTAAGTTTTTGCTATTTCCCGATATATGCCGACAAAAATGGAGCCTACTTCATCGAAAAGTATATTTTTTATATCTTTGAATATGTCAAAAACCCCAAGAAAAGGAATATTCGGTTAATTATACAGCACTGAACACACATCATTCTTGTGTAGCAACATTCTTTTGGAGACTTTTGGTGACTATGCTCTAAAGGAAACAACATGCAAAGGTTAGTTTAGACGCTTCAAAAATAAAGCAAGCATGAAAACGAGAATCTAATGACAGATATACAGAGTACACTGGTTACGTGGAAGAAACACTTCTCTAGGCTTCTGAATGGCGACGACGACTATAATCCCGACAATAGAGATGATATCCCAGAAACCCCAATTGTGGACGACAGCGTTGAAGTTCCGCTTCCCGACCATAGTGAAGTCTTGAAAGCTATAGCTCGGCTTAAAAACAACAAAGCCACAGGAGCCGATGGCTTACCTGATGAGCTCATTCATAATATGGTTGGAAGAATGCAATCCAATTGATTGAAACCTCAGTGTACTCTGCCCAATCCACAAGAAAGGCGATCCCACCATTTGCGCTAACTACCGTGGGATAAACCTTTTTAATATCGCATATAAGGTCCTGTTGAGCGTTTTATGAGAAAGACTGAAGCCCATCGTAAGCCAGATAATTGGAGCTTATCAGTGTGGCTTCAAACCTGGCAAATCCACCATAGACCAGATATTTACTTACTTACTTACTTATCTGGCGCTTACAACCGTAGGTCGGTTTTGGCTTCGTATAAGATATAATTATCTTTTTATACGAGACCAAATATTTACTCTCCAAAAAATCTTGGAGAAGACCCTAGAGAATCAAATCGACACACACCATCTTTTTGTCGATTACAAAGCCGCCTTCGACAGTCTAATAAGGAATCATCTATACTTCACCATGTTTGAATTTGGTATTCCTGCAAAGCTCATCCGTCTTTGCAGAATGACACTGTGCAACACCAGTAGCACAATTAAAATCGGGAAGGATCTCACTCCTCCATTCGATACCAAACGAGGTTTCAGGCAAGGTAATTCTCTATCGTGCGACTTTTTCAACCTAATGATGGAGAAGATCATCCGAGCTGCTGATTTGAAATGTAGTGGCACGATATTCTACAAAAGTATTATGCTGCTGGTGCATGCTGATGATATCGATATCATTGGCCATAATACGCGCGAAGTCAGTGCAGCATTCTCCAGATTAGCGAAAGAGTCGAGTCGAATGAGTCTTGCAGTGAACGCAGATAAGACGAAATACCTAGTGTCAACAAATAAACAGTCCCAGCGTCTTGGAAACCACGTCACTGTTGACAACATCTCCTTCGAGGTTGTTAAGGACTTCGTCTACCTGGGATCCAGCATTAACTCTTTCAACGATGTCAGTAATGAGATAAAGCGAAGGTTAAGTCTTACCAAAACGTGTTACTTTGGATTGAGTAGGCAATTGAGATGCCGAACCCTCTCTCGACGAACAAAGCTCATGCTCTATAACACAGTGCAACACGAAAAAAAATAACCATAAACGGACACCACTACGTGATAAAAGACTAAAAAAAAAGACCCGTTTCTCCCAATTTTTCCCAAAGTCATGCACTTTTTTGTTTATGGGCCGCCAAAAATTTGGGGCCTCTGTATCATTTTCGCAAAAAAGTGATCATTTTCTCGGGCTCATATCTTGCAAACTGTTCAGAATTTCGATTTACTCTCTGAGGCAAAGTTGTAGCTCTTGTCATAAAGAACAAAAATTGCGAACATATAAAATCAAAAAAACTTCACCTTCCAGATCAAAATCGAAAAAAACTTAAAAAAATTCGATTTTTTTTTACCTTTTTTCCCGTGTTCAGGTCCATAGGTAGCAAACCGTTCAAAATTCAAGGAAACAATCAACTACAAAAATTTACCTAAGATCTCAATAAACAAGTTTCTAGAACATATAAACTTGTTTTTTATTTACTTCAACATTACAAATGAAATTAAAAAACGGTGTTAAGAATAATTCCCAGGAAGTTTCTATGTTCTAGAAATTTGTTTATTGAGGTCTTAGGTAAATTTTTGTAGTTGATTGTTTCCTTGAATTTTGAACGGTTTGCTACCTATGGACCTGAACACGGGAAAAAAGGTAAAAATCGAATTTTTTTAAGTTTTTTGCGATTTTGATCTGGAAGGTGAAGTTTTTTTGATGTTATATGGTCGCAATTTTTGTTCTTTATGACAAGAGCTACAACTTTGCCTCAGAGAGTAAATCGAAATTCTGAACGGTTTGCAAGATATGAGCCCGAGAAAATGATCACTTTTTTGCGAAAATTATACCGAGGCCCCAAATCTTTTGCGGCCCATAAACAAAAAAGTGCATGGCTTTGGGAAAAATTGGGAGACACGGGTCTTTTTTTTTTAGTCTTTTATCACGTAGTGGTGTCCGTATATGGTTATTTTGCCATAACTTAAAAAATTACACACAGTGTAAGTCACTAATCATGCTCGTCCTATTATATGCAGCACAAACCTGGACGTTGAGCAGTTCTGATGAAAATACTTTGGGAGCCTTCGAGAGAAAGATCCTTCGTAAGATCTTCGCTCCAATCTGCGTTAATGGCGAGTACCAAATTCAATGGAACCACGAGCTGTATGAGCTGTACGCTGACATTGACATAGTTAATCACATTAAAATCGAGCAGCTCCGCTGGCTAGGTCATGTTGAGGCAATGGAAAACAACACTCTAGCGAAAAAAAAATTTGATTCGGTGCCCAGTGGAGGTCAACGCAGAAGAGGACGCCCACATCTTCGTTGAAAGGATCAAGTGTTGAACAACCTGACTATGCTTGGTGTTTCCAACTGGAACCAGCAAGCTCAAGACAAAAATGACTGCCGCAATTTGTTATACGAATCCAAAAGCAACCAACGGTTGTAAGCTGTAGATAAGTAAGTAAGTAAGACAATTTCTGAACGTTTGATAGCATAAGGAGGGATCTTAGAGCAAAAAACTTGGGTTCCGTACAATCTGAAGCGTACAGATGTCTAAAAGCGCTTTTCAAAGGTAAAAAAAGAGAAGATTTTGCATCGTATCGTGACTGGCGATGAAAAATGGCTACATTACGATAACCATGAGAATAACAGATTTTATGATAATTCCGGCTATGCATCAACATCATTAGCAATGAGTCCATGTTGCTGCATTAGTCTCTTTATTTGGTGCGATCAGTGTAGAGCAGTGTCGACCACAGTAACTGCATTTGTCTAATTTATTCTTTCGTAAAGTAAATGATAAATATGTAAAAAGACGAAGTGTTGCTCGACACGCGTGTGTAATACGCGATCGGCACTCGTGTAGAGTATTATGAGTTGCACAAACCCAACGAAACCATCACGGTAAATCGCTACGAACTGCAATTGTTGAGTCTGAGCCGAACATTGAAGAATGTCTGACGGTTACTATTTTTTTAAAATAAAGGACGTGTGCTAATGCACTAACAAAATCTAAAACGTCAAAATTTCTAGTTGTCAAAATTTCATCGTCCTTTTGGCACAGCAAAAATTACCATTTTATTTCAACAGACAGAAATTGCATACAACTCAGTAAATTCTCTCCTACCACGAGTGAAAAGTTTCCGAATAGCACACGGCCAAAGCATTCATTTTCACTTACGAAGGCGATCCTCACAAGTCAACGCATGAGGGTGTCAGAGGGAAGATCTTCATATGGCAACGAGTATGAATGCTTCACCTCGGTAAAACCAGCATTATTCTTGCCAAAATCGTCCAAGAGAAGAAACGAAGTAAAAGACCAATCGAACTAAAAGACCGAACGAACTAAAGCACGAACGAACTAAAAGAACTAAATGAAAGAACTAGTTCATTACATACGATCAGTGCTTGCTTTAGGGGTGGGCGACCGGGGCGACCACCCGGGGCGCCGGTGACTGGAGGACGCATCTGAACTTGGTAAGCAGCCATTTTTTAAACCACTAGCGCGATTAAGACACATAAAATGTAGACCGGGTGAAGACGCTGTTGATGCACCAATAACTGACCCAAAAAAAAAAGTATGAAGTCGAGTTTTTTTATGCTCTTTTGGACACCGTACTTATATCTATTAAAGGCTAGCACAAGTGCATGTTTCAATTCAAACAACTCATCGAACCAAAAAGCAATTCATGCCAAACCATGTCAACGACCAAACCAAATCATGCAAGCCATTCAAACGACAACGCCAACTCAAGCCATGTCATAGCAACCGATTTCTCAATTCATATTTTGCATGGCTTATTAAAAAAATGTGTTGAATCACTGTGTCATACATGTATTTGATATATGACGCTCTATGTTGTGTATGTGAATGTAATGATTTTCATAATATGAAAGAAACGCAATTTTTTTTATATTTATGTGTATTTTTTTTTTTTTTAACGAATTTGTTTAAGTAAATTATTATTTATAAATATAAGAATCCAACCTATTTTCTAACCAAACACACATAACGGTAAATAACATGGTGTTATTTGGTGTCTTCATACCGATTTTAATGACCTGTCCTGTGCACCATGCAAACGTTGAAGTAAGCCATGCCATTATCGAATTCAATGTGCTAATTTGTTTGAATCATACCTAGTACTGTCGTAGCAAGCCACACTCAACAAGTTTGAACAACATGGCTTGGCTTGACAAGAAGTTTCTGTCGCACAAATCAATATTCAAGCAATTAGTCTTACGCTAGCCTTTAATATCTATGAGAGAAAGATTTCAAGAGATACAAGATTTTTCCGTCACGTGGAACTCATGCGACATTGCTCTGCACTTCAAGAAAAGTTATCGGTCAACTTTAAATGTGATATTGATGGAGATGTGCTGTGCGATGAACAATATTAACTAGTTTGGACTCGCTGTGCATTGAAAATCAAGTTGCAGAAAACCTAAACTTTGACAGACTTATCAGGGAATTTGCTGACAAAAAACTAGGACAATAATGATTTATTATTTATTATTTTCTAATTTGCTATTTTCTAATTTTTGTTTTTCATTAAATGTTTCGTGACTAACTCACACAAATTATGTAGGTAGGTACCGTACATTATGTAAATAATGAATGGATAAAATATGTTATTATTAATAATAATAAATACATGTTTGAAGTTTTCTATTAATTTAATTAAAAATTTGGTAGACAATTGCAAATAACTTTTTTTAATTATAATTTAATATAAATGGGCGCCAAATGCATGACTCGCCCGAGGCGCGTAGATGGGAAAGGCCGGCCCTGCATACGATTTAACTAAAAAAGCGATCTTTGTGGTGACCTAAAATGCCCAAGCCTAGATGGTACCTCAATCCAACTGATAGATATCTCAGAATAGTATAAAGCTGATAACACTGCAATTCCAGAAACGCGATTAAAGGGAGAGGATTACTCACGGCAAGCATCCTGTAATGAATATGTTTTCAATGTTCTCTAGACGCATGAGAATCTAACTTTTAAAATTGTCTAACCTATTTAAATTCTCATGTCTTCGTTGGAGTCGTTGCTTGGAAATACGTCCCCGGGCCAACTTGACAATCAAGTCTGGTTTCCGCCCAGCATTTATCATGCCATTCGATCCAAATATTTTCAGTGAAGCTTATGTTGAAACCATCGGAGAGGCACTATTTACTCCAAAGTCATCTACTTCGGTTTCTCACGACACGTCAGTGAGCAATCTTTCTATTTGGGATGAAGTCGGGACGCCTCTTCGACGTCACACTGCAGCTGCAAGCCAATGGAGAGCTCAGTGCTGACTTCTCCGGACGTTCTTTCCGGTTTAAAAAAAAATAATGCAGCTGAGCGGGGTACTTAGAAAGCGGCGAAGGTAGCCAAGGAAGCGACATCAGCTAAGTGCTCCAATCCATCTTCAACCAAACCATCGGCTAAGCTCACCAAGCCAACTTCAGCCAAGCACGTCAAGGCAAAGGAGTCTCCTCCACCTGACGATGGTGTGGACTTCTGCCCCGATTGGTTTGGAGTTCTTACCACGCAAAATTTATGCCACCAACTCCATCAATTGCAACAAATGCGATCGACGCGTTTATCTAAAGTGTGCTGGAATGCACGACAGCTACTTCACATGCGAACATTGTGATTCAGACGATGAATAATGCCAATGAAGGCTTTCAAAATAAATCAACTTTCATTTTTTCTATATTCGTGGTCGTTTTTCTTCATATTTTTTTAATTTTCGGCAGATTTTCCACAACTGAGCCAAAAATAAAAATGTTGGTCAAAAATAACCACTTCACAAAATTTTTTTAAAAAAACTCCTTCTATTTGACGGAATAGGTATTTGTGCCTTCATTAGTAGTTACGAGAGCCGTTTGATAATTCCGTGAAAAATTAAACAAGGAATGATTTTTACGGCAAAAAAACATTTTATTTCTCAATATAGTCTCCTTTTAGCTCCATACACTTCGTCCAACGTTCCTCTAATTTTTAGATCCCATCCGAAAAATACGTTTTCGGAAGGTCCTCGAAATAGGCCTCTGTTTCGGAGATGAGCTACTCTCTGGTGGTGAATCTCTTTCCGCCAAGCCATTTCTTCAGGTCTGGAAACATAAATAGTCGCTGGGGGCCAAATCTCAAATCTGGACAATATGCTGGATGAGGAAGCAATTCGTACCTCAATTCATGAAATTTTGCCATGGGAGCTGGGCATGTGTGAACGCGTGCATTGTCTTGATGGAAGAGCAATTTTTTCCTCGCCAAATGGGTATGTTTCTCTTTCAAAGCGTCGTTGAAATGTTCCAATTCGGCTGCA
>OX030949.1:143961497-143985299 GCA_943735915.1 Pherbina coryleti | reverse complement strand
ATACGGGAGCGTCAGCCTCATTTATTAATCCCGAATTCATACATAAAGACGATATTAAAAAATGTAAATTAACTTCAATCTCTACTATACTTGGAAAATATACTCTTAATGAGCAAGTATCATTACCTATATTTCGTGAATTCAATCAACGCGGTAATCTCATATTCCTTCTCTTCAAATTCCATAATTATTTCGATGGACTTATCGGACTTGATGCCCTTACTCAACTCGGTGCAACAGTTAATCTTGTTAGCAAATCACTTAATACACAAAACTCAACTATTAATCTACAATTTAAACCAAATATAATATCAAAAAAATACTTGATTGCACCTAGATCTAAAACAGTTATTGAATTGCCAGTAGACACTCAAAATGGATCAATTTATCTCAGAAACACAGAACTTAAACCTAACTTAGTTATATCAGAAGGTATATACGAATCAAAAAACTGGGTTGCTTTACTGGAAGTAATAAATTTTTCTGAAAATGAACAATCCCTTTTTCTTGAACAGCCTCTTAAAGTAAACCCTTACAACACTTCTGACTTTGTCGAATTAAATAATATAAACCCAGATAATACTTGTGACCCAAACCACTTTGTAGACTTATCAGAAATTCTCAGATTAGACCATCTGAATTCAGAAGAAAAACAAAAATTATTGAAACTCTGTAAGAAAAATAACGACGTATTTTACAAAGAAGGAGAACAATTAACATTCTCCAACGAAATTAAGCACAAAATATCCACAACAGATGACATTCCAATTTACACCAAATCGTACAGATATCCATACGTCCACAAAGACGAGGTACAATGTCAAATCGCAAAAATGCTTCAACAGGGAATAATCCGCCAAAGCTATTCCCCTTGGAGTTCTCCCGTTTGGATCGTTCCAAAGAAAAAGGACTCCAGTGGAAAACAAAAGTGGCGCCTCGTCATAGACTATCGGAAGCTCAATGAAAAAACAATATCAGATAGGTACCCGCTCCCCAATATAAATGAAATTCTGGATAAACTAGGTAAATGTGTATATTTTTCTACGCTTGACTTAGCAAGCGGTTTTCATCAAATAGAAATGCATCATAAACATATACAAAAAACTGCGTTCACAGTAGAAGGTGGTCACTATGAATACATAAGAATGCCATTCGGGCTAAAGAACGCTCCATCAACGTTTCAGAGAGTGATGGACAATGTTCTTAGAGAATTAGTAGGAAAAATTTGTCTTGTCTACCTAGATGATATAATAATCTACTCAACTTCTCTTCAAGTCAGAGTTTCTGCATAAAGAAGTAGCGTTCCTGGGACACATTGTATCAACAGATGGTATCAAACCAAATCCTTCCAAAATAGAAGCCATCCAAAATTATCCAATTCCGCAAACTAGGAAACAAATTAAAGCTTTTCTTGGGTTACTAGGTTATTACCGAAAATTCATTAAAGATCTATCAAAACTTATAAAACCTCTTACTGAGTGCCTAAAAAAAGACAAGAAAATCGTAATTAATGATCGATATATACAGGCATTCAATACATGTAGACACCTTTTAACAAATGACCCAATACTGCAGTATCCAGACTTCTCCAAACCCTTTATTCTCACAACAGACGCTAGTAATTATGCTCTAGGCGCAGTCTTATCCCAAGGCACTATAGGCAGTGATAAGCCAGTTTGCTACGCGAGTAGAACGCTTTCCGACTCGGAAACAAATTATTCTACTATAGAAAAAGAGTTACTCGCCATTATGTGGGCGACTAAGTACTTTCGGCCATACCTTTATGGTAGAAAATTCAAGATAGTTACTGACCATAGACCTCTAACCTGGCTTATGAGTTGGAAAGAACCCAACTCTAAACTCATTCGCTGGCGCCTTAAATTAGAGGAGTATGATTACGAGATAGTCTATAAAAAAGGAAAGCTTAATTCAAATGCCGACGCTTT
The DNA here is from genome assembly GCA_943735915.1 of Pherbina coryleti. Taxonomy (NCBI): domain Eukaryota; kingdom Metazoa; phylum Arthropoda; class Insecta; order Diptera; family Sciomyzidae; genus Pherbina; species Pherbina coryleti. The sequence continues at coordinate 143,983,353 of OX030949.1, read as the reverse complement.
AAGCAGAATAATACAGGATAAACCAAACACTAACGTGGACGTAAACATTAACGATACAGAATCTAATCACGCTACAAACGGAAGTACAATTCACTCTGCTATAGAAAATCTCAACGATGGAATAGCTATTTCCGAAAAACCACTAAACGATTTTAATCTACAAATAATTCTACAAATATCAAGCCAAGCACCCGAAATCACAGTCGAAATTCCATTTAGAAATAAACAAAGACGCATAATCCGAAAAACTAATTTTAATGAAGACAGTATTACTCAAATTTTAAAAAACTACATGGCACCTAATACATTATCTGCCATCCATACGGATGACGATACATTCAGAATAATCCAGGATGTATACTCCAAATATTTTTCACATATCCAAATATTCCGTGTAATACGCTGCATGGAAATATTACAGGACATAACACAAAGCGACGAACAAGAACAGTTCATTAGGGATTATCACAATCGACATAACCATAGAGGAATAAATGAAACACATTTGCATCTCAAAAGAAAGTACTACTTTCCATTTATGAAAAATAAAATCACACAAACAATTAATAACTGCGAAACCTGCAAAACGCAAAAATACGATAGGAATCCCCCTAAAACAAAATTTGAAAAACCAGAAACACCTATTAAGCCACTCGATATTTTGCACATCGATATATATACAATTAACAATCACCCTATCTTAACAATAATTGACAAATTTTCTAAGTTCGGAGCAGGTTATAATCTACAATCGAAAAATAGCGTATCCATCCTAAAAGCATTAAAAACATACATCAGTGTTTACGGTACACCTCGAAAAATTGTATGTGACCAAGGTCAAGAATTTATGGCAAATATATTTAAGGACTTCTGTCGTCAGTACCAAATAGAACTGCATTTTACGTCATTCCAACAATCGAGTAGTAATTCTCCAGTAGAGCGTATGCATTCCACTTTAACTGAAATTTACAGAATTTTACTTACAACTCGAAAAGAAAACAATCTATCTCTTGAACATGACGAAATTTTAGCAGAAACATTTATAACTTACAATAACGCAATTCACTCCGCCACTAAACACACTCCCTACGAGTTATTTTTTGGCAGAACATACAAATTCAATAACATAATTTCATTTCATAATGAACACGAATACCTTCAAAAGTTAAAAGAATATCAGGAGATTCTATACCCAAAAATATGTGAACAGCTTAAACAAATTACAAGCCTTAACATAGATAAAATCAATGTAACTAGAGACGAACCCGAAAATTTCGACAGCAACAAAACCATATTTAGAAAAGAAAATAGAAGAAATAAAATGACTCCTAGATTCACAAAGCATAAAGTAAAACGCAATAAAAAAGTCACATTAACCACAATAAAAGACCAAAAATTACACAAATCCAAACTAAGAAAACAAAATAAACCATAAATTTTAACATTAAACCTCGAATTTTTTTTTCCAATAGGCACTTTTAGCTTGCATTATATTTGTATATTTTCACTTTTTAGGGTACAACTGGTCATTGGACAGTTAATAGAGATTCATAACGTCAAAGATAACCAAGGTATAATTCCACTCAGACTCGGACCGGCACGAGTAGTAAAAGGGTATAACAATTTAATCCATATAATCGACCTAGACAAATACCATGAAAACATTAACAAATTATCCACCACCTTTACTGAAATTAAAGCACAAGGTATACAACCAAATCTTATAAAAGTAACTGAAATGAAACTTTTCGAACTAAAGAATAAAATTCAAACACTATCACCTGTTGCTAGACAAAAAAGGGGTATCTTGAATGGACTAGGATCAGTAGTAAAGTTCATTACAGGAAACATGGATGCGGTTGATGCACAAAATTTAAATAATGAAATAACAAAATTAAAAGAAAATGAAGAAAACTTACAAAAAGAATCGGTCAATCAAAACAAATTGAATATGCAAATGATCGCAAGATTTAAAAATATTACTGAACCAGGCCCGTAGACAAGGGGGGGGTTTTTAGGGTTAAAACCCCCCCCTTATGGTCCAAAAAGTATAAAAAAATAATATAGCGAAATACAGCGAAAACATCAACAAGCTTAAGTATCGAAAAAAGTTCGATACATTCAATTGAACTTTGTCTACGACCAGCAATTTAAGAATTTATTGCGTTAACAGGTGTAACGTGAAAGTGGTGAAATTTTGATTGCGTTTCGTTAGATAAGTTTAAGAGTTTCTATTGTTAATTTTACTGTGCCAAAACTACAAAAATTAGTCTACTTAATTGGCTGCAGAAACCAGATGTAAAAACAGGCTAGAACGGTGGAAAGTAAGTGCTTGATTCAAATGGTTTTTCTTCCTTTATCAATGCGTAAATGTGTTAAAAAGTTGCCGAATATTTCTGAATGTTTGAAAGCTGTGTTTTTTGTTTGGTAGCGTGTTTGCATTGATTGAATATTAATGGATTAACTTTTTGCTTGATGCGGAACCGACAAAATCCGAATAATATTATATTTCATCTGTATTGTATAGGGTTTTCCAATAAGAGGTGTTATTGTGAATCGCCCGCTATTGTGAAGCGCTCACTTTTAAAGCTTTTATTCTTTGACATTTGACAAGTAGAAACTATGCCATTACTAAAAATGGAACGATACAACAACGTCGTGTCTTTGCTGATTGGGTCCTTGAAATGCATGAAAGTGATCCGGAATTCCATCGAAAAATCATCTTGACTGATGAGGCCCATTTCCACCTCGGTGGCTACGTCAACAAGCAAAATTGTCGCATCTGGGGCTCGGAAAATCCAAGAGTTATTGTTGAGAAGCCCCTTCATCCTCAACGTGTGACTGTTTGGTGCGGTTTATGGTCCGGCGGGGTCATTGGACCTTACTTTTTCGAAAATGAGGACATAGGGCAACCACTTTGCGATTTGGTTATGGCAAATTTCATGAAAAGGATATTGTGCTGTAAGCGTGGTCGTGGTGGCCATTTGGCTGATGTTGATTTTCATTATTAACGGCATACCTTCCTCTTTATTATGAAATAAACATCCGATCATTTATCTAAAAATATGGCATTTTTCTTTGAATACCAAAATAACAACTTTTATTGGAAAACCCGATAGAAAACGTTCAAGAAACTTTGGAATCTGAAAAGTCTTCAGAACTTCCTTTGTAACCTGCAGTTGTAGAAAGCTTAAATGTTGACAGCTATGTGGAAAGCGGTACAAGTACAAGTACAAGTTGCGGTATTAATATTTTACTTTTAATGCTTATAACTCTAAGTTTGTGTGTATAATTGTAGAAATTTTTCCTGAAATATCATTTGATTCATCGGAACTGCATTCGACTTCGAGAGTATATCAATGTCCAAATAACGATATTTTCAAGTTGATGAGCAATATTTCCGATTCGAACCGCCTTGAAAGTTTTCAAAGCATTTATGTGCCTCCACCAAATTTTAATTTTCCTGCCAGCGGTTCTCGCAAACTCCGATTTAACACGTTAACTGCCATGAGGCACATACGGTGTAAGTTTTATAAATAAAAAGTTTTCGTAATTCACCAGAGTAGGTAAATTCCTGTTAACAGCTAATTGTTCTCATTAATAGCATAACACAGAGAACAGATTTCTGCTTTCATTTCCCTTATGTTCCACAAAAGTGTATTAATTTGTAGAAAATAATTATTGTTGTTAACATTATTATGTTAATATTAACCTTGGTATTGCCTGCTACGAGCAACCACAACTCTCTTGATAAATTTATCAATAGCAAATGAGATATTGACAAATTTATCAATTAAAGAGTTTTTTTCTATCACAGAATACCAACTCTTGATAAATATTCAATAAGGTGAATTTATCAAGTACGCAGAATCGGGCTGTTAATATAAATATATAAAATAAACAAAAATAAAAAATTCATTTTTGTTTTATGTATTTGGTGTACAAAAAGTTTTAAAGTGTTTTTTTTTCAAGTTTGTTGCTTTATTGTGAAAAATTTGTTACAAATTCATTTCTCAAAGTATTGTCTATTTCTAGCCACTGATTTTTCCCATCTTTCTGGTAATTATATAAAAAATACCTTTTCATTTATCGATATCAAAAACTATCGATATTTTCTTAATCCAAACCCCCCCCTTAGGTAAATCCTGGCTACGGGCCTGTACTGAACACATGAATAATGAACATAGCACAATTGAAAAATTTGTAAACAAATATTCAAAAGAAACAGCCAATAAAATTAAAAGAAATGAAAATATTCTAGAAGAAATGCAATATCTTAACCAACTTAACTACAATATAGATATTTTATTCAATCATATCACAGACATAGCAGAAGCCATACTATTAGCCAAACTAAACATTATATCCAAGCTTATATTAAACCAAAAAGAGTTACAAGAAATTAGAAATTATATGATTAATCAATCCATTAAAATTGAAACAGATGAAGAAATATACGAACTATTACAATTACAAGCATATTATAATCATTCTAATGTCATATTCAATGTTCAAATACCTAATCTTTATACAGAAAATTATCAGCTATATCATATTATACCTACCCCTATAAACATAACAAAGCAAATAATAACAAAATCATACATAACTTACAATAACAAAACAATTCAGTTTTTCGACAAAACATGCCAAAGAATATCTAAAATATACTTTTGCCAAAAACCAATCCAAGAAGAAAAAACTCAAGAATCTAAATGCCTGGGGCAGCTCATGCAAAATCAACCTGGACACTGCGACCTGTATGACCTTGGAAAGATAACAACAATCTTCCAGCCAGAAGCCAACTTTATCGTCTATATTAATATACCCTATACACTAATAAATTCTACTTGCAGTCAAAGACAATACACAGTTGAAGGTACCGGTGCTATTCATTTCCAGAACTGCGACATCGCTATAAGAGGTATCATCTACAAGAGCAATGTTGGAATTTTCTGGGACGAGATACATATCCTGCCAATAACACACTCAGGAATACAAGCCCTGTCAGTAACCGAAGCCCTAAACTTGGAAAAACTTCGCGACCATCAAATCGAAAGCTACGCATCAGTTAAACACCTCAGCACAATTACATATGCCCAAGACGCACTGCAATATACGTTAATTGTAATCCTTGTCCTGATCTTCATTTACGTCCCTAGGAAAATAATGGCATCAATTTATACACCGCAAACCAATTTCGTAAGGGCCGCTGCACAATCTTTATGGCCCTCACTTCATACTGGGGGGGGAGGAGTTACGACCCCCACTCAAACGACAACAACAACAACATATACTTCTCAGCCACCACCCAAACCATCGAGGCTCAATACGCCGCTGCAACACTTACAGTAACAATTACAACAAACACAACAACAATACCAAATTAACCAACAAGTCAAAGACATCGTTACTACATTTACAACAACAGCACAAACGGCAATTAAATCTCGGCACCCACAACAATAGCACCAGAAACAACAACATAATAAGCCCCACTGCACTACTTAAAGTGCAGCGTAATCAATAAGATATTTTAAGTGTTCCAATTTTATTTACACTCTTTCTTTATTTTTTCCTCATAAATCGCAACTATTAAAATAGGTTCAATTTTAAAATATAACATTAAAATCAAACTCTTGCATTTCTGATATTATGTTGCAACCATAAATTGGGCAACACTTTACGATTATTTATTCTACATATTAACCACAAGACATTAAAATGAAACCCTTGCATTTTTGATATTATGTTGCAACTATAAATTAGGCAACACTTTGCGACTATTAACTTTTACATATTAACCACATTGTATTTCTTTTACATACATTACATTTCTCCTATTTTACAATTGTATTTCTTCCATTTATATCTTTACATACTTTTACATATTTACATTTCGAAAACGAATTGGTTAGATTTTAAGAAAGAGTTGTAATAAAGTTCAGTTCTAAGTTTACAGCAGAAAAGAAAAGTGTGTTTCAGTCAAACTGCTCTAAGCAAGGAACATAACTGGCGCAGTCTACGGCTTGGCGAACCATCTTGTGAATAGTGAATAATCAGTATCCTTCTTATTTGAAGAATAAGTGATAAAATAATTGTTCGAAAGAATATCGAACTAAAATTATTGTAATTATCAGAAGTTATTATCGAGAGAATATCGATACATAATATTCTGAAATAAGTGTTGACTGAATATCAGCACATTTTTTTTTCACAAGATCGGTTAAGTATCAACTTTTAATCGCCATTGGAACTCAACGCTCTGAAAGGACGACTATATCAACTTTTAATCGCCATTGGAACTCAACGCTCTGAAAGGACGACTAGCGAACAACAAGCATCATGCAGCTAAAGCAGTTAATCATCATCATCGTTGGAAGCATGTAAGTCGAAAACTGAAAAATAATTAAATAAAATAAAGCTTAAAAATAAAACAAATAAATTTTTTCAATAAAAGGGGATAAGAAAAGAAAAAATTTCAATACGTTAACAATTTTATTCAATAAAAAAAAAAAAAAAAAAAAGAACAAAGAGAAAAAAAATTCATGTGGAAAAAAACCCAAAAAAAACGTGCAGAAAATCAGCCCTATTCAGTTTCCCTCAGTAATCTTTTTAAAAGCAGAAGCCTTAGTTCAATTCTAGAAGAACCAAGTAGAGAATTTACTATGGAAAATACAGCCCCCATCCCAACCCTTCCCACCCCTGCCCCTGTATATGTGGATATTTTTCAGTCACTTCGCATTCCAGATGCAATAAAGGATTTGCCTCAATATGATGGCAATCCTCGACTACTATACGAATTTCTAAATAACGTAGAGGAAATATTGTTACATACAAGAGGTGCTAGTCATACGCCTCAAGGACAAATACTACTAAGGGCAATACGAAATAAGATAGTCGGTCAGGCCAACGAAGTACTAAATATGTACGGAACGTCACTCAATTGGGAAAACATAAAAACTAACTTAATTCTGCATTACTCTGACAAAAGATCGGAGACTTCACTTATTAGGGATTTACACAACTTACGACAATACAACAAAACTGAAAATTTTTTCAGTGAAATAATAGAAATTCAGGCTACACTGTGCAACAATATTTTGATACACGAAAGTGATCAAAATGTTGTAGCAGCAAAAAAAGAACTATTTGCGGAAATGTGTCTAAACTCATTTTTAAGTGGTCTTAGAGAGCCACTTGGCTCAAACATTAGGGCTATGAGGCCAGAATCCTTGGCCACTGCTTTAGCCTACTGTATAAAAGAACAAAATATTCATTACATGAGATCAGAAAGAAACACATATCAGAGTAAACAATATAAGCCATATAATACGTTCAATAAATATCCAGCAAGAATGCAAAACCCACGTAACTTTACACCAAATACGTCTAACTATAATCCAAACACATCAAATTACTACCAAAACACATATAACCCAAACCAGTCCCGATTTAATAACCCACCAACATACAATAGGTTTAATCCTAATCATAACCCTTTTAGAAATAACCACAACAATAATAACAATTCGTCATTTTCTGCCAGACAACCACAACCAGAACCAATGGACACAAGTTCAGGTTTTACAAACACTAGAAACTCCACTGTATCTCAAAGGAATAATAATTCCGATGTAAGCATGCGTTCTAAATTTTCCAGGATGACAAGACCAAGAACAGAAGAATTTCATAACATAAATAAAAATCCAAGGACCCAACGCCCCAATACCTCTTACCAACAACAATTAGATCAATATACAGATGACTCAATAGAAGACATCAATAACATTGAAGATGATCAAAATTTTTTCCGATCAGCCTCACCGAACCAACAGGATACATAGACGTAAATAGACATGGATCTGAGCTAGCATATGTTAACATATCATCCCCTTTTGGTAGACCATTGAGATTTCTTATAGATACGGGAGCGTCAGCCTCATTTATTAATCCCGAATTCATACATAAAGACGATATTAAAAAATGTAAATTAACTTCAATCTCTACTATACTTGGAAAATATACTCTTAATGAGCAAGTATCATTACCTATATTTCGTGAATTCAATCAACGCGGTAATCTCATATTCCTTCTCTTCAAATTCCATAATTATTTCGATGGACTTATCGGACTTGATGCCCTTACTCAACTCGGTGCAACAGTTAATCTTGTTAGCAAATCACTTAATACACAAAACTCAACTATTAATCTACAATTTAAACCAAATATAATATCAAAAAAATACTTGATTGCACCTAGATCTAAAACAGTTATTGAATTGCCAGTAGACACTCAAAATGGATCAATTTATCTCAGAAACACAGAACTTAAACCTAACTTAGTTATATCAGAAGGTATATACGAATCAAAAAACTGGGTTGCTTTACTGGAAGTAATAAATTTTTCTGAAAATGAACAATCCCTTTTTCTTGAACAGCCTCTTAAAGTAAACCCTTACAACACTTCTGACTTTGTCGAATTAAATAATATAAACCCAGATAATACTTGTGACCCAAACCACTTTGTAGACTTATCAGAAATTCTCAGATTAGACCATCTGAATTCAGAAGAAAAACAAAAATTATTGAAACTCTGTAAGAAAAATAACGACGTATTTTACAAAGAAGGAGAACAATTAACATTCTCCAACGAAATTAAGCACAAAATATCCACAACAGATGACATTCCAATTTACACCAAATCGTACAGATATCCATACGTCCACAAAGACGAGGTACAATGTCAAATCGCAAAAATGCTTCAACAGGGAATAATCCGCCAAAGCTATTCCCCTTGGAGTTCTCCCGTTTGGATCGTTCCAAAGAAAAAGGACTCCAGTGGAAAACAAAAGTGGCGCCTCGTCATAGACTATCGGAAGCTCAATGAAAAAACAATATCAGATAGGTACCCGCTCCCCAATATAAATGAAATTCTGGATAAACTAGGTAAATGTGTATATTTTTCTACGCTTGACTTAGCAAGCGGTTTTCATCAAATAGAAATGCATCATAAACATATACAAAAAACTGCGTTCACAGTAGAAGGTGGTCACTATGAATACATAAGAATGCCATTCGGGCTAAAGAACGCTCCATCAACGTTTCAGAGAGTGATGGACAATGTTCTTAGAGAATTAGTAGGAAAAATTTGTCTTGTCTACCTAGATGATATAATAATCTACTCAACTTCTCTTCAAGTCAGAGTTTCTGCATAAAGAAGTAGCGTTCCTGGGACACATTGTATCAACAGATGGTATCAAACCAAATCCTTCCAAAATAGAAGCCATCCAAAATTATCCAATTCCGCAAACTAGGAAACAAATTAAAGCTTTTCTTGGGTTACTAGGTTATTACCGAAAATTCATTAAAGATCTATCAAAACTTATAAAACCTCTTACTGAGTGCCTAAAAAAAGACAAGAAAATCGTAATTAATGATCGATATATACAGGCATTCAATACATGTAGACACCTTTTAACAAATGACCCAATACTGCAGTATCCAGACTTCTCCAAACCCTTTATTCTCACAACAGACGCTAGTAATTATGCTCTAGGCGCAGTCTTATCCCAAGGCACTATAGGCAGTGATAAGCCAGTTTGCTACGCGAGTAGAACGCTTTCCGACTCGGAAACAAATTATTCTACTATAGAAAAAGAGTTACTCGCCATTATGTGGGCGACTAAGTACTTTCGGCCATACCTTTATGGTAGAAAATTCAAGATAGTTACTGACCATAGACCTCTAACCTGGCTTATGAGTTGGAAAGAACCCAACTCTAAACTCATTCGCTGGCGCCTTAAATTAGAGGAGTATGATTACGAGATAGTCTATAAAAAAGGAAAGCTTAATTCAAATGCCGACGCTTTAAGCAGAATAATACAGGATAAACCAAACACTAACGTGGACGTAAACATTAACGATACAGAATCTAATCACGCTACAAACGGAAGTACAATTCACTCTGCTATAGAAAATCTCAACGATGGAATAGCTATTTCCGAAAAACCACTAAACGATTTTAATCTACAAATAATTCTACAAATATCAAGCCAAGCACCCGAAATCACAGTCGAAATTCCATTTAGAAATAAACAAAGACGCATAATCCGAAAAACTAATTTTAATGAAGACAGTATTACTCAAATTTTAAAAAACTACATGGCACCTAATACATTATCTGCCATCCATACGGATGACGATACATTCAGAATAATCCAGGATGTATACTCCAAATATTTTTCACATATCCAAATATTCCGTGTAATACGCTGCATGGAAATATTACAGGACATAACACAAAGCGACGAACAAGAACAGTTCATTAGGGATTATCACAATCGACATAACCATAGAGGAATAAATGAAACACATTTGCATCTCAAAAGAAAGTACTACTTTCCATTTATGAAAAATAAAATCACACAAACAATTAATAACTGCGAAACCTGCAAAACGCAAAAATACGATAGGAATCCCCCTAAAACAAAATTTGAAAAACCAGAAACACCTATTAAGCCACTCGATATTTTGCACATCGATATATATACAATTAACAATCACCCTATCTTAACAATAATTGACAAATTTTCTAAGTTCGGAGCAGGTTATAATCTACAATCGAAAAATAGCGTATCCATCCTAAAAGCATTAAAAACATACATCAGTGTTTACGGTACACCTCGAAAAATTGTATGTGACCAAGGTCAAGAATTTATGGCAAATATATTTAAGGACTTCTGTCGTCAGTACCAAATAGAACTGCATTTTACGTCATTCCAACAATCGAGTAGTAATTCTCCAGTAGAGCGTATGCATTCCACTTTAACTGAAATTTACAGAATTTTACTTACAACTCGAAAAGAAAACAATCTATCTCTTGAACATGACGAAATTTTAGCAGAAACATTTATAACTTACAATAACGCAATTCACTCCGCCACTAAACACACTCCCTACGAGTTATTTTTTGGCAGAACATACAAATTCAATAACATAATTTCATTTCATAATGAACACGAATACCTTCAAAAGTTAAAAGAATATCAGGAGATTCTATACCCAAAAATATGTGAACAGCTTAAACAAATTACAAGCCTTAACATAGATAAAATCAATGTAACTAGAGACGAACCCGAAAATTTCGACAGCAACAAAACCATATTTAGAAAAGAAAATAGAAGAAATAAAATGACTCCTAGATTCACAAAGCATAAAGTAAAACGCAATAAAAAAGTCACATTAACCACAATAAAAGACCAAAAATTACACAAATCCAAACTAAGAAAACAAAATAAACCATAAATTTTAACATTAAACCTCGAATTTTTTTTTCCAATAGGCACTTTTAGCTTGCATTATATTTGTATATTTTCACTTTTTAGGGTACAACTGGTCATTGGACAGTTAATAGAGATTCATAACGTCAAAGATAACCAAGGTATAATTCCACTCAGACTCGGACCGGCACGAGTAGTAAAAGGGTATAACAATTTAATCCATATAATCGACCTAGACAAATACCATGAAAACATTAACAAATTATCCACCACCTTTACTGAAATTAAAGCACAAGGTATACAACCAAATCTTATAAAAGTAACTGAAATGAAACTTTTCGAACTAAAGAATAAAATTCAAACACTATCACCTGTTGCTAGACAAAAAAGGGGTATCTTGAATGGACTAGGATCAGTAGTAAAGTTCATTACAGGAAACATGGATGCGGTTGATGCACAAAATTTAAATAATGAAATAACAAAATTAAAAGAAAATGAAGAAAACTTACAAAAAGAATCGGTCAATCAAAACAAATTGAATATGCAAATGATCGCAAGATTTAAAAATATTACTGAACCAGGCCCGTAGACAAGGGGGGGGTTTTTAGGGTTAAAACCCCCCCCTTATGGTCCAAAAAGTATAAAAAAATAATATAGCGAAATACAGCGAAAACATCAACAAGCTTAAGTATCGAAAAAAGTTCGATACATTCAATTGAACTTTGTCTACGACCAGCAATTTAAGAATTTATTGCGTTAACAGGTGTAACGTGAAAGTGGTGAAATTTTGATTGCGTTTCGTTAGATAAGTTTAAGAGTTTCTATTGTTAATTTTACTGTGCCAAAACTACAAAAATTAGTCTACTTAATTGGCTGCAGAAACCAGATGTAAAAACAGGCTAGAACGGTGGAAAGTAAGTGCTTGATTCAAATGGTTTTTCTTCCTTTATCAATGCGTAAATGTGTTAAAAAGTTGCCGAATATTTCTGAATGTTTGAAAGCTGTGTTTTTTGTTTGGTAGCGTGTTTGCATTGATTGAATATTAATGGATTAACTTTTTGCTTGATGCGGAACCGACAAAATCCGAATAATATTATATTTCATCTGTATTGTATAGGGTTTTCCAATAAGAGGTGTTATTGTGAATCGCCCGCTATTGTGAAGCGCTCACTTTTAAAGCTTTTATTCTTTGACATTTGACAAGTAGAAACTATGCCATTACTAAAAATGGAACGATACAACAACGTCGTGTCTTTGCTGATTGGGTCCTTGAAATGCATGAAAGTGATCCGGAATTCCATCGAAAAATCATCTTGACTGATGAGGCCCATTTCCACCTCGGTGGCTACGTCAACAAGCAAAATTGTCGCATCTGGGGCTCGGAAAATCCAAGAGTTATTGTTGAGAAGCCCCTTCATCCTCAACGTGTGACTGTTTGGTGCGGTTTATGGTCCGGCGGGGTCATTGGACCTTACTTTTTCGAAAATGAGGACATAGGGCAACCACTTTGCGATTTGGTTATGGCAAATTTCATGAAAAGGATATTGTGCTGTAAGCGTGGTCGTGGTGGCCATTTGGCTGATGTTGATTTTCATTATTAACGGCATACCTTCCTCTTTATTATGAAATAAACATCCGATCATTTATCTAAAAATATGGCATTTTTCTTTGAATACCAAAATAACAACTTTTATTGGAAAACCCGATAGAAAACGTTCAAGAAACTTTGGAATCTGAAAAGTCTTCAGAACTTCCTTTGTAACCTGCAGTTGTAGAAAGCTTAAATGTTGACAGCTATGTGGAAAGCGGTACAAGTACAAGTACAAGTTGCGGTATTAATATTTTACTTTTAATGCTTATAACTCTAAGTTTGTGTGTATAATTGTAGAAATTTTTCCTGAAATATCATTTGATTCATCGGAACTGCATTCGACTTCGAGAGTATATCAATGTCCAAATAACGATATTTTCAAGTTGATGAGCAATATTTCCGATTCGAACCGCCTTGAAAGTTTTCAAAGCATTTATGTGCCTCCACCAAATTTTAATTTTCCTGCCAGCGGTTCTCGCAAACTCCGATTTAACACGTTAACTGCCATGAGGCACATACGGTGTAAGTTTTATAAATAAAAAGTTTTCGTAATTCACCAGAGTAGGTAAATTCCTGTTAACAGCTAATTGTTCTCATTAATAGCATAACACAGAGAACAGATTTCTGCTTTCATTTCCCTTATGTTCCACAAAAGTGTATTAATTTGTAGAAAATAATTATTGTTGTTAACATTATTATGTTAATATTAACCTTGGTATTGCCTGCTACGAGCAACCACAACTCTCTTGATAAATTTATCAATAGCAAATGAGATATTGACAAATTTATCAATTAAAGAGTTTTTTTCTATCACAGAATACCAACTCTTGATAAATATTCAATAAGGTGAATTTATCAAGTACGCAGAATCGGGCTGTTAATATAAATATATAAAATAAACAAAAATAAAAAATTCATTTTTGTTTTATGTATTTGGTGTACAAAAAGTTTTAAAGTGTTTTTTTTTCAAGTTTGTTGCTTTATTGTGAAAAATTTGTTACAAATTCATTTCTCAAAGTATTGTCTATTTCTAGCCACTGATTTTTCCCATCTTTCTGGTAATTATATAAAAAATACCTTTTCATTTATCGATATCAAAAACTATCGATATTTTCTTAATCCAAACCCCCCCCTTAGGTAAATCCTGGCTACGGGCCTGTACTGAACACATGAATAATGAACATAGCACAATTGAAAAATTTGTAAACAAATATTCAAAAGAAACAGCCAATAAAATTAAAAGAAATGAAAATATTCTAGAAGAAATGCAATATCTTAACCAACTTAACTACAATATAGATATTTTATTCAATCATATCACAGACATAGCAGAAGCCATACTATTAGCCAAACTAAACATTATATCCAAGCTTATATTAAACCAAAAAGAGTTACAAGAAATTAGAAATTATATGATTAATCAATCCATTAAAATTGAAACAGATGAAGAAATATACGAACTATTACAATTACAAGCATATTATAATCATTCTAATGTCATATTCAATGTTCAAATACCTAATCTTTATACAGAAAATTATCAGCTATATCATATTATACCTACCCCTATAAACATAACAAAGCAAATAATAACAAAATCATACATAACTTACAATAACAAAACAATTCAGTTTTTCGACAAAACATGCCAAAGAATATCTAAAATATACTTTTGCCAAAAACCAATCCAAGAAGAAAAAACTCAAGAATCTAAATGCCTGGGGCAGCTCATGCAAAATCAACCTGGACACTGCGACCTGTATGACCTTGGAAAGATAACAACAATCTTCCAGCCAGAAGCCAACTTTATCGTCTATATTAATATACCCTATACACTAATAAATTCTACTTGCAGTCAAAGACAATACACAGTTGAAGGTACCGGTGCTATTCATTTCCAGAACTGCGACATCGCTATAAGAGGTATCATCTACAAGAGCAATGTTGGAATTTTCTGGGACGAGATACATATCCTGCCAATAACACACTCAGGAATACAAGCCCTGTCAGTAACCGAAGCCCTAAACTTGGAAAAACTTCGCGACCATCAAATCGAAAGCTACGCATCAGTTAAACACCTCAGCACAATTACATATGCCCAAGACGCACTGCAATATACGTTAATTGTAATCCTTGTCCTGATCTTCATTTACGTCCCTAGGAAAATAATGGCATCAATTTATACACCGCAAACCAATTTCGTAAGGGCCGCTGCACAATCTTTATGGCCCTCACTTCATACTGGGGGGGGAGGAGTTACGACCCCCACTCAAACGACAACAACAACAACATATACTTCTCAGCCACCACCCAAACCATCGAGGCTCAATACGCCGCTGCAACACTTACAGTAACAATTACAACAAACACAACAACAATACCAAATTAACCAACAAGTCAAAGACATCGTTACTACATTTACAACAACAGCACAAACGGCAATTAAATCTCGGCACCCACAACAATAGCACCAGAAACAACAACATAATAAGCCCCACTGCACTACTTAAAGTGCAGCGTAATCAATAAGATATTTTAAGTGTTCCAATTTTATTTACACTCTTTCTTTATTTTTTCCTCATAAATCGCAACTATTAAAATAGGTTCAATTTTAAAATATAACATTAAAATCAAACTCTTGCATTTCTGATATTATGTTGCAACCATAAATTGGGCAACACTTTACGATTATTTATTCTACATATTAACCACAAGACATTAAAATGAAACCCTTGCATTTTTGATATTATGTTGCAACTATAAATTAGGCAACACTTTGCGACTATTAACTTTTACATATTAACCACATTGTATTTCTTTTACATACATTACATTTCTCCTATTTTACAATTGTATTTCTTCCATTTATATCTTTACATACTTTTACATATTTACATTTCGAAAACGAATTGGTTAGATTTTAAGAAAGAGTTGTAATAAAGTTCAGTTCTAAGTTTACAGCAGAAAAGAAAAGTGTGTTTCAGTCAAACTGCTCTAAGCAAGGAACATAACTCGCGCATTGTCTTGATGGAAGAGCACTTTTTTTCGCCAAATGAGGACGTTTCTCTTTCAAACACCAACATCAACACCAACACCAACACCAACACCAACACCAACACCAACACCAACACCAACACCAACACCAACACCAACACCAACACCAACACCAACACCAACACCAACACCAACACCAACACCAACACCAAAACCAACACCAACACCAGTACCAACACCAACACCAACACCAACACCAACACCAACACCAACACCAACACCAACACCAACACCAACACCAACACCAACACCAACACCAACACCAACACCAGCAACAACACCAACACCAACACCAACACCAACACCAACACCGGACTATGAAACCGGAAAAGGACTATGACAAGAATTAGGATATGGATTTGGACAAAAATTAAGACACACCTAAAACACACCTTCCAATCCAGGAAAGGCATTTGGTATATTTGATTAAGTTAAGAATTTGTCATGGATTAAAACAAGACTTTGGACATGAAATAGGAGTATAAAGAAACACCCACACGTCAAAACCTTCGGGTGTGTCCACGATTTAATAATTCTTCTTTTCTGTTTTATAATTTTTACCGTACCACATATACTATTGCGTAATAATTCCATGCAACGCCGTTGCATCACTGTTGCATTTTATGTTGCGATCTTGTAGTGGCTCTCCCCACTGACTCATGATGTCTTGAATTTTTTTGTCTATTTTTGGCATAAGAACTGAAAACTAACCTTTACTAACTTGTAATATTTTTACTATAGCACGTATGCATAGCGCGTTATAATCTTTGTAACAAATTTTTTGTTTCGTTGCTGAGGCAGCTCCCTCCGCGTTCCGAAGATGTCTTTAATTTATTTTTTATTTTTGTCACAAGATCAAAGAATAAACCTATATGTCGTGTCATTACTTTAATCATAACACACATATTCATTGAGAAATAATTTCATGCAACGACTGCGCTGTAAAACGTAACGTTGTCACATCAACATACAGGGTGTTTTTTTTAGAGGTATAGAACTTCGAATTGAAATAAAACACAAGAAAATCATTTTAATGTCCATCAATTTGGCTTTATTGGAAGGATAATTTTATGCCATTAATGTTTAAATATGATTTCGGGCATGTGGCCGCCGCGGCTGGCTCGAATAAAGCCAATTCTACAGGTCCAATTTTCAACCACTTTTTCGAGCATATGGGGCCGTATGTCGGCAATAACGCCACGAATGTTGGCCTCCAAGTCCCCTAACGTTTCTGGTTTGTTGGCGTAGACGAGTGACTTCACATATCCCCAAAGAAAATAATCCAACGTTGTCAAATCACACGATCTTGGTGGCCAATTGACAGGTCCATTCCGCGAAATTATGCGCTCATGTTTCCTTTAATAAATCGATTGTGACGTGCGCTGTGTGGCATGTAGCGCCGTCTTGTTGGAACCACAACTCATCCACATTCATGCCATCCAATTCGGGAACAAAATAGTCGGTTGTCATGGCTCTATACCGGTCTCCATTAACGGTAACTGACTCTCCAGCATTATTTCGGAAGAAGTATGGCCCAATGCCTCCACCAGCCCATAGAGCACACCAAACAGTCAGTTTTTGTGGATGTAATGGCGTCTCAAGGATCTCATGTGGATTCTCTTCACTCCAAATGCGGCAATTTTGCTTGTTGACGTAGCCATTCAACCAAAAATGAGCCTCATCACTGAACAAAATTTTGCGATGAAAATCAGCATTGAGATCAATCTCATCTTCTGCCCATACACCAAAATCACGAAGCATTGCATGGTCTCGCTGCTTTAATTCTTGCACAAGCTGGATCTTGTAAGGTCACAAACCAAGATCTTTGCGCAAAATCTTCCATAAAGTTGATGGACAAAGCTCCAATTGCTGTGCACGGTGGCGAATCGATTCATTCGGGTTCTCTCCAACATTTTGCTCTACAGCGGCAATTGTTTCTTCAGTGCGCACTGTTTGACGTCTCTGCGGATGCGTATTATCACATAGAGTAAACGTAGTGCGAAAACGACCCATGGTTAACCGAATTAATTGCTCTGATGGACGATTATGTCGACCATAAAATGGACGGAGCTTGCGGTAAACTTCTTGAACTGAACCATTATTTTCGAAATAAATTTGCACGATTTGCAAGCGTTGTTCTTTTGTCAACCTGTTCATGATGAAATGGCAAACCAAACTGAACATGAATGACATTAGAGTTGCCAGATTTGACCACAAAATGCCAGTTTTATCTCTATTCGAAAAACAAACCCCTAAAAAAAAACACCCATTATAACTATATCAAGAAAAATTCTAGAAGAATTGATTTTAAACTAAAGTGGTCCCCGTCGAAATCGACTTTTCTTTTTTTTTTTTTTTTGTTTTTTAATTAGAAAATGTAAAGCTATTTTGGTAAAAATCTTTAAACAGGGAAATTAAGGTAACCTTTTGTGTCTTCTTTCGAGATATACTTCAGTTTTGACTGGTCATTTTCTACAGTTCTTTTAATATCAATTTATTTGTTTGCCCCAAAAATTTGTACATAAAAAAATCTTTTCCTCTCCATACCACCTCCATATGACTACGTAATTAACATAATTAAATAACATTTAGTAGGTATTAATTATACTTTTAGGAGAATTGTACCTTCGAAGGCTCACTCAATAGGGCGTATCGATTTAAAATTTTTTTTTCGAATTTCACATTCAAAGGGGTCTCAAAAGTTGCATGGAGTTGTCAAGATAACCCGAAAAAAAATTAGGGAAAAAAAAGGATGTCTTTCTCTCCCGGAAGGACAAAGTTGTTTTTTTAGGAAAACAGTTAAAATAACGATAATAAAATTCTTTGATTTTTATAAAAAAAAAAACACATAAAGAAAAGCTTTTGGACTTTTATAATTATTCAAACAAAAACGGGATAGTTTCAAAAGCCATGAACTATGAAGGACTAATCCAAGTCTAAGAGAGATGTTTGTAATTTTCTTCGTTTTGACCGGGCCTTTTTTAATGACTTAAAGCAATAAATTTAAATGTTATATCGTTTGCTTTAACTCTAGTTCGAAAATTCGTCTTGGGCTTGGTCTTGGTTCATTGGATGAAATTTTAGTAGGAATGGAAAGGGGAAACTAAATAAGCATTTGTTGGATATTTTGAGTAAAGTAGTAGAAACACACTTAATTTTATGGAAGTGTTAGAGCCTGAACAGAATCAAAAATCGTTGCGGCCGCCGATCTTTGTTTTTGGAAAATACATGAAAAATGTAGAAAAAAACGCAGCTCTTTTATCGCAACGATAAATCGCACAATTAGAATCTTTTCTATTTCTTCTCTTGCGACCGACGATTCTCTCTCTGAGTGCCATTAGTGTTGCCACATTATTTTTGTTAAGAATTAGCTGTGTTTCATGAATTTTGCTTAGTTTTTTGTTATCTTCTGACATTTCTTGTTTGTGTGTGTTGTATTGACACAATTGAAGAGACCGATGCATTGATGCAAGCAAGATCGACGACCAGAGAGGATCGTCGGTCGCAACGATATTTGATTCTGTTTGGGCTCTTATTCCTTTACCTCGGCCAATTTAACTCTTTTAGTTAAAAAACAAAATAAATAACTGGCCATTTCAGCCCTTGAAAGGACTTTGACCTAGCTTCTTAGAATCAATTGTATTGTGCGTGTATTAAGTTTGTACACAATTGACCGAGAAATGGACCGACAGGCTTAACGCCGACTCCGAACGGCGATGAACGAAATGTTCTTATTCTCAAGAAGCTTTACATGGCATTTTGATTACTCTCTGAGGTTTGCCATTGTCTGCAGAGAGGTGGCGGCCGTACAGAAAAATTATATAATTCAAATAATTTTCTGTCGCTGCTGGGGTTCGAACCGTGGTCTCCAGGTTCGTTGACATAGCGGCACTTTAACCAACTACGCCACGGACGCCACTTTTAGTTTTACTTTCGAAAATTCTGACTACCATCTTTGTGTCTTGTGTGAAATGCTGTTTATTTGTAAAATAGAATAGTTACCCGTTTGGCGCATGGTATTGAACGGTGGTAACCTAATATTGTGAGAGATTCCCGTTTTTCAACCTTGTTAAAAAAATTTCAGTGATTCAGCGGTTCATATTTGCATATGTGGTTCATTTAGGGGTTAAGTGGTTCGTTCAGCGTGTTCATATTTTTTAAATTTTTTCAACTTCAAAATATTTTATTTTTCAACAAAAAAAAAAAAAAAAACGGTAGCGTTTCTGTACTAATGTAAAAAAGTGTGCAAAACATATTAAAAAATAACTTTTAAACAACAGATTATTCTACTCAATATTCAACTGATATTTAATGTGGAGAAACTTCGTTAATTAATCGTTTGGATAGCTTTTTAGAGAAATGTAGCCAATTTCTCCACATCTACATGACATTTCCTTTGTTAAGACACCTCAACTATATTTAAATGTATAGGCGTTCTATCTCAGCGACTCCCATAAGAAAAACCATATCGAAATAATATACATATAGATAATACATATGTAGGTATATTGTTTTGGTTAAGCCCTGTTTTAAAAATTGGTGATGATCTTGCTCTTGATTCGAAACTTGGTTGCAGTTTAAATAGGAAGGGAGAGGGGAAACCAAGAAAAGCAGTTGTTAGATTTTTGAGTAAAGTAGTAGAAACATGTTCAATTTGATGCCTTTACCTCAGCCAATTCAATTCTTTTAGTTTCGAAAATCCTAGCAACCTCCATCAACCGGCTAATAAGTTAGAAATTGTAATATACTGTGTGAATTGCTGTTTATTTACAAAAAAGAATGGTTACAAATAGGACCATGGTATTCAACGGGTCCTGAAGAATTATCTACGTAATAAGCAAGCTTGAAATCAATTGTTTCACCAAAACTCCAAAATTTGTAGAAGATCCATTTTCCAACTTTGGCCAAAATATCAGTAATTGACATCAAATTCATTCACCGTTTTCATATACTACATACATACATACATACATACATGCATAGAACATATTTTCTTCCCTACGGAGAAAGCAGGGTCAATTGCTCTTAAGTGACTGGTCCCGTGACAGGTCAAATATCACAGGACAGGTCTGATATAACTTGTCACCGAACAGATTTTTTGTGCTTGATATGGGGCAGGTTTTATTTTACTCAGCACGGGACCAATTTAATATGATACAAGCGGAGACAGATCGATTAAAACTCAAAGCTGTATTCGTATCGTGTGGAAATTCAAAATTGAAAAGGAAAAAATTTGCATCTGTCGAATAACGCAATATCAGATGATTGTTTAGCGAACAAATGAAATTGCTCAACGAACTACTCATAGTTGGGATAGATCACAAATTTGTTCTTCGAGGCCGGTCACGGGACAGGTTCAAGGTGAAGTAGCAGGTGGCAATTGACCCCTGTCAATGACAACGCCATGTAAAAGGCACCGGTCGGTTTCATATGTTGGTGGCAGAATTGGGACTGATCGCTCTCCCTTGGAAACCTATCACGTGATAGGTTCAGAACCGGTTCTTTTCTCCACAGGGTTATGTTTTTTTTTTCATTTGATATTTTTTGCTTTGTTATTTTAAATTTTATAACTTTCAAAAAAAAAAAAAAAAAAAAAACTTTAGCTACTGTGTTCTTGTGTTGAAAAAGGTTGCAAAAAATATTAAATAAAGAACATTTAAACATCAGATTATCCCACTGATATTTTATATCAAAAAATTTCGTCGAAGAATCGCTTAGATAGCTTTATATAGAAATGCAGCCATTCTAACCACGGTTTTGAAAATATGAAAAGTTCTCGAAAGTTGGCACATCTACATGATATCCCCCTCATTTTGACATCTCAATAATATTTACACATGTAGCCGTTTTCCCTCAGCGACTCCCACAAGAAAAAGCTTATCAAAATAATATCAAAATAATATATAGATATATAGATTCTCTAGAAATAT
>OX030949.1:143737997-143961297 GCA_943735915.1 Pherbina coryleti | reverse complement strand
TCTTAGCTCAGATTTATCTTAAATGTTTATTTATAGCAGCTTATTTCGACCTTCTTTAAGGTCGACATATAAGAAATGCACATCAAAAAAAGTTTTTTTTTTTTTATGTTAAACTTAAACTGAGCTAATAGTATTATGGCTCATAAATGTGCTTTTGATTTTGTTGCCACACTTAAATTGTATGTAGTGCCGCTTCTTTCTACAGATCAAATTAAAATTTTATGTTCTCGAATTTATAAATTTCTAAAACTGTGTCATAAAAAGTAGCCAGTTGATTTTATGGATCATAAAGGGTTGACTTTTAATAGTTATGACTTATCAGCTATGCCAGTTAAAAACTTTTCAAATATGCAAACCAAGTACTTAAAAGCCAATCTAAATAAATGAAAACAGTACAACGTAGTTTTGGTTGGATATGAGTGCGGCGGCACTTGGCTAGAATAGGTACCTACTTAAATATCTAATATTAATTAAGCGTAATATGAACAAAACCATCACTTCCACCACAAAACAGCAACCTTCACGTTTTGACTGTCGCTCCTGCTGTCTATGACTGACTATTTATAGCTTCATTTTATTCATAGTATGATGAATTGCTTTTAATAACGCTGTGCTGCGTTCTAGTTTCACCAAAAGTCAAACCTCTTGCTTCATTAAATATCCAAACCACCAGGCGGCGGCAACATAATTGCTGCGGTTCTTGTCTAAAATTCTATTAGCGTGTTATATAGGTTATACAGGGTATGTTAAAAGGGTAAAAAGTTTAAGCATATGATGTAGTATTTAATTAGTGTATTTATATTACATCACATTACATCGGAGCTGCCAGATGGTGGGATTTTTCCCCTTTATCGGGTTTTTTCAACCAAAACGGGGAGACGGGGAAAACCCTGGCAAAAACGCGAAAAATGAAAAAAAAAGTAATAAAAGTAAAAATTTAACGATTTCAATAATTTTTTACAACTAGTCGGACTATATTAAGAGCTATTCATAGATAGTATAGTAAAAAATAAAACTTAGTGGAGAAATTGCAAATAGGCCTAGTAATTTTCTCGAAACTAGTTGAGGTCTAGCAAACTTAACACGTTAACTGTCATGAGACACATACGCCTCAATAAAATGTCCACGTAGGCTCTGAGGCAGAGCGTATGTGCCTTCGTATTTGGTTACGCATTATAGTTCATGGTTTAAAATTAGTACCTGGAAATGCAAATCTGTAAACTTAGTTCAATTTCGCATGTCCTGACATACCTAAACCTATATTTAGCGCATAATTTTTATACCCCCACGATTAATAAAAAAACCCCTTTTACTGGGGTATATTAATTTTGTTACTCCGTTTGTAACGCCCATAAGGAAGCGTGGTAGGTATAGAAAAATGTATATATTCTTGATCAGCATCATCACCCGAGTTGATTTAGCGATGTCCATCTGTCCGTCCGTATGTCTGTCCATCTGGCTGTGATCACGATTTGCAGCCGTAATTTTCAAGCTATATCACAAAATTTAATATTTAAGCTTTTATCTTAAATATAAAGGTCAAGTTCGAAAATTAGCCAAATCGGTACAAAACCACGCCTACCTCTTATATAAAGTATACGGCGTGTACATTAGGCCGTGAAGTACACATGTTGTGCCTCAATAAAATATTTCAAAATTTCACAGATATATAAAAAAAAAACATTTTCTGATATTTTGTTCGGATTTTCTGATACTGTACTTCGGTAAGATCTGTAAAAAAAAATGGCACGGAGGACCCGAGATTTTTTTTTTGTATGGTGGCAGTTAAAGTGTTAAGTAACAGAATGGATCACAGTCAAAGTCATGCAAGACTTTGAGTTGGTGTAGCGGCCAACGAAACAACCTGTCTGGTCTGCTGTATGATTTGCTCTATACAAAGCCGTTGTTGTTGTTAGAAGTTTTCTTCATTAACATACTTGGCCTTAAGCAATTAATTTTCAGGTCTGATATTACCTGATATGAAAGAAATTATATTTTCCACTGATTCGGATGATATGTCTCCAAAAATAAAAAAAATAAATAAAAAATAGCGTGGCGTCGTCCGTGGCGTAGTTGGTTAAAGTGCGTGGCCGCTATGTCAAAGAACCTGTGGAGACCCAGGTTCGAACCCCAAGCAGCGACAGAAAATTATTTGAATTAAAATAATTTTTCTGTACGGCCGCCACCTCTCTGCAGACAATGGCAAACCTCAGAGAGTAATCAAAATGCCATGTAAAGCTTCTTGAGAATAAGAACATTCCGTTCATCGCCGTTCGGAGTCGGCGTTAAGCCTGTAGGTCCATTTCTCGGTCAATAATGTACCAAACTTAATAACACGCACAACACAATTGATCATAAGTAGCTAGGTCAAAGTCCTTTCAAGGGCTGAAATGGCCAGTTATTTATTTATTTATTTTTTATAAAAAATAGTTTCGTTTATTTTTGCCTTCGTTCAGATATTAATTTAAGCAAAAAAAAAAATTTAAAATAAAGAACGCTCTTTTTATAAATAGATAAAACTCTCCGCATTAAATCCTTAATCTCAATATATGAAAATCATATATCACTATGTTTGTGTTCGCTAAACTCCAAACCACCCAAACACTTTCAATGGACTTTTGTCGAGTTTTTTGCAATTATACGTTTTTGGTTAAACGACTGGACCGATATTGATGAAATTTTGAATGAAAATTCTCCTGACACCGAAAAAAAAACATAGGCTGCTTAACTCTCCCTGTCCCCACTTTATTTGTGCATACGTTGACGATTTTGTCAAAGCTATCTTTTTACCCCTTTAGAAACATCTTTTAACCCTACATTTTTTTGTGGGCGTAGTTTCAGGTTGAAATAACCTAAGGATATTAACTCCTATTAACTGCTACACCAACTCATCACTAGTCTTGCATGACTTTTCACTGTGATTCACCCAGCTTCTTAGATCCTGGTTACGAGTATACTGCTAATACACGAGAAAATTACCCGGAAGTTTATTTTGACAGAGAAAACGCTTTTAATTGCCCCAAATCATATGGCACTCTAATGACGTCCAAGATTTTGACCAAAGCAGATAACCAACTATGCCCCGTTCGGAAACCCGAGTGTAATTTATGCACCAGGTTGAAAGTGTTTATGTGGTGTACAATTTGTTCAGCCATTAGGTGCTCGCATATTTGGATAACGAGGACAATAAGTTTATTGGGTGGAAATCACAGGGTTCACAAGGATTTGACTTTTTTGCGATGGGAATTATAGTTGCTACTTTCCATTGGATTGGCTCAGGATAGCGGCTACTTATATTTTGGGGCATAGCAAACGCTAACGTCATTCCAGTCGAACTGACTTTTCCATTATAAAGTTTTACATTTTTGAACTGAGTACGTACTGACAACCGTTTAGTGTACGTGCGCTTATTGTGTGGTTTACAGTGCACTTAAAATTGTATTTCAGCAAAAAAATGGATTCATCACATGAACATTTTTGTGTGATTATTTTTTACAACTTTTGACGTGAAGTATCTCAACAAAAGTGCATCGATGAACTCAATTTGAGTTTCACTTTTAGAGATGATAAACCAAAAACCTCTGCATATCGGTGGTACATTGTATTCAAGTGGAGCCGTACTTCAATCACTGAAGAATTTCGTCCAAAATCCGTTGTTGTGCCACAAACATTGATGCTGTGCACGAACTGATAATGCTTGATCGTCATGTGAAAACCCGTAAGATTGAGGCATTTCTGGTCATCACTTCCACCAGCATACATATCATTTTACATAAACACAGTGTTGTGAAAAAGATTTGTTCACGTTGGATTCCACACAATTTGACAAACGGTTAAAAAAAGGCAAGTGTCGATTGGTGCAAAAGAACGCTCAAGAAATACAATCACTGAGACGCTTCAAGAGACGTATATAAAATCGTGAAGCCATAAGTGTTCCGTGTTCCGAAAGTACACAATCACTCGACTATATGGGTCTATCAAGATGAACCAAATCCAACAAAATTTGTTCGAGCTTGAAGCAATGCGAAACCGAATGGTCACTTGTTTCTTTTTTTAAAAAAACTGATAATATAGTCAGGGTTCAACTTGAAACAAGTAGAATAGTCAATTCGGAATGGTACACATGCATTTGTTTTCCAGAAGTGTTTCGTAAAATTAGGGAAACAAACAAGCGCCGAAGTATTATTTTTCATCTAGACAAAGCGAGATCAGCTCAAACAAAGCCACTTTTGATCACTCAAATCATGGAATAAATGGATCATCCGCTGTACATTCCTGATTTGGAACCCAACTAATAACTTATTTTTGTTCCCGTACATCAAGTACAAAATGCATGGCCAACGATTTTCGATGCCAGAAGAAGCCGTTGATGCGTTCAAAAACTATGTTTTGCTAGTGCCTCAAGAGGAATACAATAAAAATTATTACAAATGGATCGAACGCATCAAAAAATAGTAATTATAGAGGAAAATATTTCGAAACATAATAAAGCTACTATCAATGAAAAAAAAATAAGTCTCTATATATATTCCCGAAATATATGTAGCAAACCTCGTACTATTGTCGTCATTATCAGTGTCGGCTCTAATAAAGTAAATATACAGCAGAATTTAATATTTTCTAAACTTAAATTATAATGTCATAATTATTAAACGTAAGACACCAAAATTTGGTGTAAGATTAACACTTATATTTGTGACAATTTTCTTATTTCATTTCCATATTTAATTTCAACGCACACATTTTCAATATTAAACTAGAAAAATTTGCATTTTAATTTACATTCACCGAAAACGAACTTTATGCAAATCCATGAAATTCAAATAATTCACATAATATCACAAGGAAAAATATAAAAAAAAAAACAAAAACACATTAAATATTTTGCCACACAAATTCTTTTAGAATTTACTACACATGCATTTGAATGTAAAATTAGATTCAATTTTATTTTGAATAGCAGTCAAGATAATTTATTAATGTAGGTCAATTTGTAGCGAAAATCGCTTCAATGGCATTGTTTTGGCATTTATTTGAATTTTAACGATATCATTTTTATTCCAGTTCACATTCTATAGAATTGTGCATAAATTTATGTATGTGCATGAGTAGAATTCTAAGCTACAGCAATAATAAAAGCGAGAGTTTTGAAGCGGCATAACCGAACCAAAAACACTCTATTTAAGTATGTAAGTATTTTTTTATCCTTTCGGCCAGATAGAACTGAGTAAAGATGTATTTTGTGCGTAGGGTTTAGAGAAATTATGTTTATCTATATGTAAATTTATTATGAAACACATTTTCAAATTTCAATATTTTAAATTATATTTTGTTCTGAGGGCGTGCGTGCATGTTAGTTTTAACAATGTTGCATTGGCAACGTATTTTTAATGCAAATTTATAGAGTCGAATTCGAATTTAATAAAAGTATTAAATAGACATATAAATTAGCTTTATTTATGTGTATAAAATAAATATTACATTTTGCAAGCAATCCAATTAATTAAAACTTAGATACACATACAAGCACATTCCATCACTTTAACACTTTAAAGGTACATTTCTTACATTGACATCGAACACAACATTTTAAAAATTTTAAAGAAACCAAGCTCATTTTTAAATCAAATTCTTCCAATTGAGTGTTATATGTATAAGAAGCACTTAGCACTTGAGAATGTAAATGGTGCTAATGATTTATTATCATCAAGCGTGGATCCACGGTGGGGCGATAAGGTGGGGCCATTTGTGAATATACAAGTTCTCTAAGCTAGTCTCAAAATATATTCAGAATAAAGCATTTGTGCCTGAGTATTTATATTAGCGTAAGCAAACAGTTCTATTAAATAAAGCAAAACCAGTACAGTATAATTTAATAATATGCATAATGCAAAACATTTTCAAGTCCAAAGAAAACATAAAAAGATACAGTAGTTTCGACTATGTCGTAACACAAGACGTACATAGAATTAGTCAATTCGCTTTTGATGAAATCTTTTTTAAAAACTATTTAGCAAAATATTTATTCCATACACCTGAGCATATGACCTTTAAAAGAGTGCCGGAGAGGGTTAATATGTATGACTGATCTCCATTACTTTTGCAAAAGGAACATTTTTGCCTTTGACACCTATTCCCTCCGACCACTGCTTAGGGGGGCTCCCTTACAAATATAATGGTT
The DNA here is from genome assembly GCA_943735915.1 of Pherbina coryleti. Taxonomy (NCBI): domain Eukaryota; kingdom Metazoa; phylum Arthropoda; class Insecta; order Diptera; family Sciomyzidae; genus Pherbina; species Pherbina coryleti. The sequence continues at coordinate 143,955,116 of OX030949.1, read as the reverse complement.
TTTTTATATTTATTCCATACACCTGAGCATATGACCTTTAAAAGAGTGCCGGAGAGGGTTAATATGTATCACTGACCCCCATTACTTTTGCAGAAGGAGCATTTTTTCCTTTGACACATATTCCCTCCGAACTCTCCTTACGGGGGCTCCCATACAAATTTTATGGTTTTTGTTTATTTATTCCATACACCTGAGCATTAGAGTGTCCCTTATTTTGCGATTTTTGGAAATGTCAAGGGGCTGAAAGGTTTTTTTATGCGTTTTTATATTCTAAGAACGAAACTAAAAAAATTTTTTTTTTACGACAACGTTTACCCGTGCCAATCGGGCCCGAAAGTTTCGAAAAAATGCCCATATTAGACCATATTTGCACAAATTAAAAAAAAAATCTTTTCTCTGCTTTTTATAAATGTTTTACATTTTTTGGAACACATACAGAAGAAATATGATATCCACAAAGTTTTTTTATGGTGGGCGTGGTTACCGCCCCTGCTGCGTCGAAATTTCTCCCGCAGCCTTTTCCCACTTTTTCATGAAATTAGTGCAATTTAGGTATTAATATCAACAATAAATAAATACATTTTTATTATGCTAAAAGTATGATTACATTTCATTAAATTCACATTATGTACTTACAAAAATTAACAATAAATTAAAAAACTAGTATTTTAACCTGCGGCGGGCGCGCAACAAGCTAATACCTACAAGCAATCTTATTGCGGCTTTTCAACCGAAATCATAGTTTTTTTATTATAAATAAAAGATATCAAAAACCAATTATGTATGCGCCCTGGAGGGTTAAATTATAATAAGAAATACAAATTAATTAAAAAAGACAGAGCCTTACTTGGAGCTTTTATGCTATTCATTATTATCGGAATCCGTCAAGTCTGTATTTTTGTAGTTCTACTATACATCAAAGTCTGGTTTGAAGCTACTAATAGCATAAAAGCTCCAAATCAGGATCTGTCTTTTTTAAAAAATTTGGTCGCATACAAGACAATTAGCAAGAAATATCCATTGCTGCAAGTCAAAAATTTGGTCGGCATCTTTGGTACCTTGGCGAAGAACTTGAAGCACTCGCTTTTTTCGATGATGCAGTTTCTATTGAGAGAAAACGCAGTATGGTGACAGCATTGCAAGCTCAGAAGTTTCCATGTAATCATCCAATCGCAAACCCAAATTCTTTAAATGAATGGACAAAAAAGATTTAGATCGTTTTGCATCTTGTCGAACAACAAATCTATTTCGTAGGTTTAGTTTGACATGCAATTTTTTAAAATATGATTCTGACGAATGGGAAAAAGATGAAGAATACCAGAGAGTAAAAACTTATTTTAAAGATCTTTGTATTGTAAATGATGTTGCGGAGCGTGGGGTACAACTTGCTCAAGAATTTCTCGAGCTTACAAAATCAGAAGTGCAGTTATAAAACCTACTTTTGTGGCCCAAAATACTCAAAAATATACTCGAACTGTCAAAAAAAAAAAAAAAAAATACATGCTCTTAAAAATATTTTAATTGTATAATATTTTAAAATATTAAAAATATTGTATTTCTCATTAAAATTTAACCCTTCAGGGGGCATATATTTTTGGTTTTTAATATTTTTTATTTATAAAAAAAACTATGATTTCAGTTGAAAAGCCGCAATAAGACTGCTTGTAGGTATTAGCTTGTTGCGCGCCCGCCACAGGTTAAAATACTAGTTTTTTAATTTATTGTTAATTTTTGTAAGTACACAATGTGAATTTAGTGAAATGTAGTAATACTTTTAGCATAATAAAAATGTATTTATTTATTGTTTATATTAATACCTAAATTGCAATGATTTCATGAAAAAGTGGGAAAAGGCTGCGGGAGAAATTTCGACGCAGCAGGGGCGGTAACCACGACCACCATAAAAAAACTTTGTAGATATCATATTTCTTATGTATGTGTTCCAAAAAATGTAAAAGATTTATAAAAAGCAGAGAAAAGATTTTTTTTAACGTAGAATACGTTATACGGGAGTGTTAATCGTGAGCACAAAATTTTGAGAAAATGTTTGTCACTTTCATTATAAGTTTTTAATACTTTATGCATGCATTGAAGAAAATTCAAGTATGCTCGTAACATATTTAATATTTCTTCTTTTGATTTGTATTTAAATAATCATATTGCTACATATAATTTTTTTTGATTCTATAAGTAAATCAAAATTTAACTCCTTCAAATTTTGTATTAATTTTCATATGCTTTGTATTTTATGTATTATAACATCATGTGTAAGAGCAGTACGATTATCTGTGTGTTAATCACAGAACCAGTGTGAGAAACATACACACATATTCCATACAAGCAAGCACCAACAGCATCGCACACGTACACACATATTCCGACAAGCAGCAACAGCATCGCACTCTGTTCTCTTGCAGTTGCAACCTTAGTTCTTATAATTCTCATTTCGTTTTTGTTGCAAGAGTTGTATAAGAGGGATATTTGGCATTACTTATTAACATGCTCAAATAATGCAATGTTGTGGGTTAGAGTGACAACTCGACATTTTCCCACCAAAATGTCGTATCGATTGTCATTCGCCTGCATATTTTGCCTTATAAGTTGGCTTTTTTTTTTCATAAAATATATATTTTTTATGGTTTTTGTTTGGTTTTTCTTATAATATATGTACATTTTTTATTTTTTTTTTTAATCAATTTTTAGTAATTAGTTTGTAATTTTTATAAATTTCAAGCGAAGATCTATTTGTTTTCAGTCATTTTGTTTTTGTTTTTTTTTATTATTTAAGCTTAGATAATATCGCGAAGGCGTGGGTGCAATTCCGGCGGCTGGCATGATTTTTTTTTTCAATTTCGCATTATTTACTATTTTTTTAAAACAATTTTTTAATAAATAATTCTATAAATAAAATTTTGAGCAAATAATTTACTTCTTTGCAATCATTTTATTTTATTTTATTATTTAAGCTTAGGTGGTTAATATATATGTGCATATGCTTAGAGTAAATTTTATTTTTAATTTTTATGATGATTTCGCATGGATGTTTATTTGAATTATAATTTTTTTTTAATTTGTGCAAATATGGTCTAATATGGGCATTTTTTCGAAACTTTCGGGCCCGATTGGCACGGATAAACGTTGTCGTAAAAAAAATTTTTTTAGTTTCGTTCTTAGAATATAAAAACGCATAAAAAAACCTTTCAGCCCCTTGACATTTCCAAAAATCGCAAAATAAGGGACACTCTACTGAGCATATGACCTTTAAGAGAGTGCCGAAAAGGGTTAATATGTATCACCGACCCCCATTACTTTTGCAAAAGGAACATTTTGCCTTTGGCACCTATTTCCCCCTATCACTACTTAGGGGGGCTCCCATAAAAATTTTATAGTTTTTGTTTATTTATTCCATACACCTGAGCATATGACCTTTAAGAGAGTGTCGGAGAGGGTTAATAGGTCTGACCGACCCCCATTACTTTTGCAAAAGGAACATTTTTGCTTGTGACACCTATTCCCTCCGACCACTCCTTAGGGGGGCTCCCATACAAATTTTATTGTGTTTGTGCCGGAAAGGGTTAATATGTATCACCGACCACCATTACTTTTGCAAAAGGAACATTTTTGCCTTGGACACCTATTTCCCCCGACCACTACTTAGGGGGGCTCCCATACAAATTTTATGGTTTTTGTTTATTTATTCCATACACCTGAGCATATGACCTTTAAGAGAGTGCCGGAGAGGGTTAATATGTCTGACCGACCCCCATTACTTTTGCAAAAGGAACCTTTTTGCCTCAAACATCTATTTCCTCCGACCACTCCTTAGGGAGGCTCCCATACAAATTTTATGGTTTTTGTTTATTTATTCCATACACCTGAGCATATGACCTTTAAGAGAGTGCCGGAGAGCATTAATATGTATGACCGACCCCCATTACATTTGCAAAAGGAACATTTTTGTCTTTGACACCTATTCCCTCCGACCACTCCTTAGGGGGGCTCCCATACAAATTTTATGGTTTTGTCGATAAAACCGGAAACTGTCGATAAATAGGTAGCAAGTTTAAGCAAACAAAAACATCAAATGTTGGCTTTAGATTTCATGTAAATGTGTAAAATTTATATAAGTTAGAGAGTTCTAACATGAATTTTTGTCGCATTGAGGATCAAGCAGATCAACAAGTCCTAACATCAACATTGTACGATCAGTACTTTAGGCCCACCAAAGGCTCAAAAAGTTATATAAATACCGACACCTGATCACTATCAACCACCCTACTTACCTCCGAGAATGACGTATTCTACGTCAAAAAAAAAAAAACAAAGAAATCAGTTAACTTAAGAATCTCCTCCTTTTTGAAGTCAGTTAATAACACTGTAGGGACCTAAAAAAGACACACAAAAACCCCTCGCGAATTCGATCTAATTGGAAAAACTGAGTATGCCACCGTATTATATGATCAAAAATTAAGTTGGGGTGTCTCTGTGTTTTTTTGTGTCTTTTCAAAAGTTGGAAATTTACCTACAGTGTAATAAGCGCACACACATCAAAACGTTGTAAGTAAGTTTATACTAGAAAGTGTCAAATTTTTCAATGGAACTATTAAAATTCATCTGGCAATGCTTAGTATTGGTGAGGCGCATGACTTTAAAGGTAGCCTACGTATAAGGACTACTAATGAAAAACAGAACCTATTATTGCATAAACGAAATGCGGAATGCATTTTGCTGATATTATTTTTCCTACTGGGTAGTGTTAGCCATTTAGTATGGAAAAATATGCTATTGTTTAATGAACACATCTTAATTTGCAAGCTTAAAGCAAAAAAAAAAAAATAGAAAATTGATAAATTTATGAACTTGATAGGTAATTTTTATTGTAATTTCATGGAATAGGATTTCATAATTTATTTATATCCATGTTTGTGATTTTTTTTTTTTTTTTTTTTTTTTTTTTGTTGATAATGTTACGTTTGATGTTTTTGCTCTATCAGTCAAGCAGACTTGTTTGTAATAATTTATGGGTGCATTAAGGTGGTCCTTATTCATCAAAATGCCAAATATGATTCGAGACAGCCATACTCCCCACACTCCTTGAAAAGTTTTTGTTACTTGAAAAAGTTGTAAAAAATCTCAGATAAGAGTTCAATCGAATAAGATTTAAAAGTGCCACAAGAACGCTTTTTGTAACTAAAAGCGATTTATATGGGAAAAAGAAGTGCTATTTAAAAAAAAAACAGACAACACTTTTTTATGACATTAATATGAAAAAAAAAATTACACTTCTTTTTTCAATTATTTTTTTCTTTAAATCAATTAGCAATGTTTTTGATTTTTGTGCAAAAATATAGAAATTCCAGGATTTTCAACATATAATTTTTCTGTTCCTTTTTTTTTGAGTTTATTAAAAAAATACCACTTTTTTCCCATATAAATCTTTTTGACCAACAAACTCAAGAGATTTGTAATCTTTACGCAGATCATTTCAAGGAAGTATTCTCTGTTTCCACAAACACATATCACTAATTTATCACCTCAAATCAATCACATCGAACTATCATGTGATGAAATATCTGCAGCTAAATAATATGCAGCTATAATATACCCCCTAACCTCATATATACCGCATATATACCGCATATATACCACCGCTTTTATAGACTACTTTGTTTGTGGACCAGATACAACTTAGGACCACCTTAGTGTACATAGATACATATTTATAACATATGTATATTTGGCAGCCATGTTAAAAGCTATTAAAATGCCAATGGCGTTAAAATGTTTCCGCTTTGAAATGCTTTGATCAAAAGTGTTGCGTTCATAGCGCATTATTAATTAATAAAACCAACAATATTTATAAAGCCAACAATGAAAAACCAGAATAATAATAACAACAAAATAACAACAACAGAAACAACACCAAAGCAACAACAATAGCAACAACAACAACATATACAAATTTTACCATCAGCCAACAATTAAAACAAACTGTACAAATATGGGCAGTTGTATGCACGTATGTATGTAGCTAGCTGCTCAAACAACAAACATGCAGGCATCATACATAAATTGAATATTTTTCTGGCTTTTTAATTTTCCGCAAAGATACCGACGCAATCATAAAACAAAAATGCGGAAATTTTGCAACAGCAACAGCAACAAAAATGACAACAACAACAACAGAAAATGACAACAGCAACAAAATTGACAGCAGCAACAACAATGATAACAACAACAACAAGAAAAGTCAGTCAACAAACAAAGCAAACAATTTAATTGAATTACAACGGAAACCAGTTTCGTTAACGTAAACGTTAACGTACGTGAATAAAGAGCTTTCACAAAAACCGGAAGTAAACCATATTGTGCCTGGTTGTTTTCAAGCCTGCTGCATGTGTTAGTGAGCGAGTGTGTGTGTGTGTGTGTTTGTGGAAAAAACTACCAACTGCCTTAAACGTATGAGGTTCAAAGTAAAATATATAAATTTTTCAAAGAAACAACAACACAAAATGAAATTGTAAACTCATCAAGACGTTAAATAGTTATTATTGTTGTTGTTGTTGTGGCTGGTTGCAGTCAACACAAAGAAATGTTGCTGACAGATAGACGTTCTTTCCGACCCACTTAATAAAGCCAACATATTTTTGTTAGTCGGCTATTATTTTAACCCCCCCCCCCCCCCCCCTCATAAACAAACTGTGTTTGTATGTGCGAGGGGCAAGAAAAAACACCAAGCCCAAAACGAAGGTCCTTCGCTTGGACTTACATTCAACAAATATCAGCAAACATTGTTAACATGATGCGTTAACGTTAAAGTATCATGATAAGCAAAAAAAAACCTTGTCCAGCACAACAACAACACAACAACAAACGTACAACAAGCAGCAAAAAAAAACGACTTGTGTGAAAGAACGTCCATTTTAAAGTCGTAAAAAGAGTGTTTATTTCAAGCTCTACCGTCGCACCTCACAGACGCACCTCAATACAACACATCATGCCGCATCGCACCGCATTCAGCACAAATGCTACAGTGGCACAAATATTTGTGCCACACACAAAAGCCGTTTTTATCGCTCGAATTTATAGTATTTTTAGAGTGTTTATGTTTCGGTTATAAAAATGTCATAAAAGAACCTCTGCTAGCTAACAAAGTACTGCTGCGTACGTTATGTCGGTTAAGTGCGGACATGCGGTGCTCGTCCGGAAGGTACTTCGTACCATGGGTGAATGATTTTGAACCGGTCCTTTCAAATGTCATCATATTTGGCATGGGCAGAGGTTAAGCGTCAAAAAATGCCTCGTAAACACTTCATCTTTCATTTGCAGTAAACATCAAACATCAAAGAGTATAGACGTAGAGACGTGTAGGGGAAGGAGAAGAACGACAATTTGTGAAGGAACAACGTACGTTTGAAGAGGTACAAATTTAATGATTTACTTTAATATTTTTAACATCTTAACATAAAATCACTTCGTTTAAGAACTCTAGCCTCACGAACTTAGTATCGTGATGCAATTAAGTAGCTTTAGAAAGTTGTAGAAGATTTAAGCTTTTATGTGATGCAATTTGCTGACTAGGCTTGTATGTATCTTAAGACTTCATTAACTATATAAAATTATATAAAACAGAGATAAATTTTAACTTAATGAACTCAACAGGAACAAGTGCAATGGTTAAGTGCCTAATTAATTTAATAGAAAGTAGAGTTTAAAATGTCACATTAACAGGCATTAACTGGCATCTTAACAAAGCTCACAACATTAACAAAATAGTTAATATTGATAAATTGTTAAGGTTTCGTATTCTGGTGATAATTTAAAAGCTCCTTTCTTAACTATTTTGTTAATGGCAGAAAACAATTTAACAACGACAGATAGTTCATTGTTAAGCCAAACAAATGCTGTGCAAATAAAATAAAATATAAAAAATGGATGAATTCTCACTTCTTACTTCTTTTAAACATTGATACAGAAAAAATAAATTTTAAAGACTGCAAAATACTAAAACATTGCTTGACTGTTAAAAAATTAATATTGAAACTTAAAACAATTAAAAACAGCCAGTAAATTATTTATTTCTTAACATTTTCCATCTTACATGTAAAAAAATAAACATAAGCAATCCAAATATCTAAGGCATTACTTTATATCTAAGGCATTTACATTTTCACCATGCGTGGTGAACTTTAACAGCTTTTTAAAGCTTTCAAATTGTTGATGATTTGCCAGAATCCGAAAACTTACTTTACTTAACAAGAACATTAACAAGACCTTCCCCAGCGGAGAAAAGAACCGGTTCTAAACCTGTTTAGTGACAGGTCCCCAAGGGAGAGGGATCAGCCCCAATTCTACCACCAATATATGAAACCGACCGGTCACTTTTACACAGTGTTGTCATTGACAGGGGTCAATTGCCACCTGCTGCGTCACCTTGGACCTGTCCCGTGACCGGCCTCGAAGAACAAATTTGTGATCTATCCTAACTATCGAGTAGTTCATTGAGCAATTTTATTTGTTCACTAAACAATCACTCAATATTGCCCTTCACATTGTTAAATACTTATTCTGTGACAGATGCATTTTTTTTTTCTTTTCAACTTTGAATTTCCCCACGATACAAATAGAGCTTTGAGTTTTAATCGATATGTATCCGCTTGTATCCTTTTAATTTGTCTCGTGCTGAATAAAATAAAATCTGTCCCGTATCAGACCCAAGGAACCTGTTCCGTGACAAGTTATATCAGACCTGTCCTGTGATAGGTTCCATTCGAGTTGTCACGGAACCAGTCACTTAAGAGTTATTGACTCTTCTTTCTCTGTAGGGTTCTTTACAGTTCCTTGTTATGTTAACAAACAAAATAGGGCTGTTAGTAATCCAGTCCATGCTAATGTAAACAGAATAAAAGTTAAATGAATACTAATAAGAAGAGTGTTTGCTTTTATGCCAGGGATGCGCAAAATTATACATTCACATTTTGTGTTTGTATTGCAAAGCTTGCACTAAACGAAAAGGACTAGTTTGTTCATTCGTGCGATCAAAGCATACGATCAGGCGTTGTGCCTGAAAAATAAAATCAGAGCGTAATGATTAAGACAACCTGCTTGCACAAAGTCAAAATATCGAATGAACGAACAATCACAAGAATGTTAGCTTGTCGTATTCAATAAGGCCACGCAAAAGCAAACGACTGCAACTACATAAACAGCATGAAGCTCGAACAACGACTGATCGCATCCAAGGTATATTTAACAAGGTAGATTCGTATCGGAGAGGTGGGTACACCAGCTGTCAAACACAAGAAGAATATAAAAAAAGAAAAAAAACGGCGAATAGAAAACTGTGTTTTTATTCGTAAGCAGCCGGTTTTGACAGATGCTGTACCCACCACAAGAGAGAATTTCAACTACTAACACTACCTTGTTGAATATACCTTGATCGCATCGAATGAACGAACAAACGCACTAATGATGAGTTGTCGTGTTTAATAAGCCAACGCAGTAGCAAGCAACCGCAACCAAACAGCATGAAGTTCGCACAGCGACTGAATAATAGTCCGAGTGTAATAGTCCGAACCTCGACTGAAAAGCTTTTTTAATTGAAAGCTGTCGTATGCGCGTGAAAGCTGTCCGTCCATGGGCGGCCTTTTGCGCACCCCTGTGTTATGCATTCACATTTTATCTGAGCATTTAAAAAGATTCCGGGCATTGAAAGAATGGTTCTCTCAAACAAAAAAAAAAAAAAAAAATTAAAGGACGTATCAAGAAGCTGTGAGAAATTTCATTCTTAAATAAAACGAACAAGTATTTGGATGTCTGTAGAACGCATATGCGTTAAGTGAACTACAGCGCTATTCTGGCATACTCGTCACAATCAATTGATACTGAAAAATTGTGATCATTTTGATACGGTCTCTATTGATTCGTATACGAATATATAAAATATATTTAGGTTGAACTGGCACAGACATAAAGCTTTAACAATTCACCACATCATGTTGTAAAGCTTTTTGAATTTGTCATCTCCTCTTCATTTTTTTTATGTAACTTTATACTGCGATATGGAAACCCAAAAATTATTGAAGGCACATTTTTGATAAGAAGCAATTCTTCTTATTCAAATTTCCAAGAATCTTAAGGCGAGTGGTATAGACAACCCAACACATATTCCAACACACTGACTTTGGCTGACGAAATGAATTAACAAATTTATTTTCGGGTTATTTGAATTGGTCATTGCTATCTCGCAGCTGCCTTAGATGTCGTCTTCTCTCAAGACGTTCCCTTCTTTTAATTGGTGCTGCGGCGTACATGAGCAAATATTTCTCTTTTTTTTATAAGACGGTTTTTGTTTTTTATAAAATTTTATTTATATGAATTTTGAGCTGCTCGTCACTATTTCGATCGCTATTGATACAGAAAGAGGTTTTTCAAAGTGCTCAAAATAGGAATTTGTATCAACTGTGGCTTCTGTCTCAATTGATACTGAGGTGGCTTTTGTGACTTTGTTAGAATAGAGCTGTTAGTGCGCAATAACTTGATTGTTTTGCGACTTGTATGGCACATAGCACCATGCTGTTGAAAGTAGAGGTATACTCCCTGTCCGTATACTCCAGCTCCAACCACAAGATGTTGTGGATGATGTTTTTGTAGCCCACTCAATTGATCGTAATTACTCTTCCGTGGAAATTTTTGAAAAAGTACAACCCTATGATGCCTCCGGCCCACAGTCCGCACCAAACAATTACTCGTTGTGAATTCATTTGCATCAACGTAACCGTTAATGTTAAATGAGCTTCGTTAGAAAATACAATTTTGAAGAAAAAATCTCCGTCACAATTCATGTTTTCTAAGACCCAATTAACGGTATGCCCCACATTGCTGATTTTTTGCCAGCTGCAGTTCTTGAGTAAATGAAATGCAGCACCTTGTGCACATGCAGAGCCAAATCTTTCGTCAATATTCATTACAATGTGGACGTGGAGAGATCGAATTCTTGAGCACGGTGAAGAATTAAGATGCTTGGGTCGATTCATTGCTTGGATCAATGAATTTTCATTTTCAGTTAATTGGAAACTAGGAAAGAAATTCATATATATTAAAGCGTAGGACCAAGCCCAGGACCCCTGCGCTAGTTGTCAAGCTTTTTTCGATTTTAGGAGACATTCGCATTATCTCAGGAGCTATAATAGCTAGGGTCAAGGGCGTCCACAGGGGGAGCAGGTAGAGGCACTTGGCCCCCTAGACTGGAAAAATTTTACCTATTTTTATTTCCTATTTTACATTTTCATATCAACATTTTCATATACATACACACCAATGCATACCTTTGCAACCCCCTTTCCCCCTGGAAAATTTCTTGCGTATGCCTATGGCTAGGGTCATAAAATTTTGTACCAATGATTTTTTATCCGAAATTAAGTTATTTTTAAATTAGAATTTTAGGTCAACTGCAACACAAAGCTCCCATACACACCACATTTTTTGCATGAGAAAAAACCGTATAAAAGTGCTGATTTGTGTTTGTAAATAATAAATGTAGTTTCTTTAGTTTATATAAACCATCTTTCTGGCGGTTTGTGGATCCCTTGCCAGTAAAAGTTTGTATTTTTTTAAGCGAACCAATTGTAGAGCCATTTTCCTACATTTTCGTAGTAAGTGAAGATCACAAAGTGCGTGACCGATGCAAATCGATGCAAACAAGTGATAATCGGATGGTGTCAAGTCTGGTGAGTAAGCCGCATGCGGCCACACTTCCCACTTGAGTCCTTCCAATGTGTCCCAAACCGGTTTTTTCGTATGTGACGTAGCATTGTCATGCAGAAAAATGACTTTGTGCTGCCTATTTTGATACTCGGCAGTATGAACCAATGAATGGTTCATATCAATCAGTTGTTGCTGGTAGCGCGTAGTATTAACCGTTTCACTTGGTTTTATGAACTCATAAAAGACCACACCTTTTTGGTCCCACATAGAGCATCGTCTTCCTACCAAAGCGATTGGGTCTTGCAGTCGATGTACATGGTGCGCCGGGATCTGCTCATGATTTACAGCTTTTCTCCTTATTATTATAAGCGAGGAGGATAGTTTGTAATTACCTGAATGATATTTTGCAAGTTCTGTTAAATTCTCGTTCTTAACCTTGTCATAAAACTTTTCCCAATCCTTGATCTAGTTTTTGTTCTTATCTCTTTCTCAATCCTTGTCATAATCATACCGTCAATCCCTGTTCAAATCCCTGTCCTGATGCTTATCATATTCCTTATCACAATCCTCCTCCTAATTCTTGTTCTTATAGTTGTTCTTCTCCTAGTTCTTATCCTGTCCAAAACTTTCATTTAATCTTTGTCTCAATGTTTGTCCTAATACCTGTCCAAATCGTTGGTCTTTACTTTGTCTAAGTGATTGTCCCTCTTCTGGTCTACTCATTATTTTTCTCTATATCCTTATCTATTTCCTATTCCTTTTTTTACTTTCTTATCCAAAATTTTGTGCTAATTTCTGCCTTTATTCTGACCCTTATCCTTATCTTTATCCTTATTTCAATCTTTGTCCCAGCTCTTGTCCAAATTGTCTCAATTTTTGTCCTAGTACTAAAATTTGTCATAATCCTGGTCCAAATCATTGTTCTAATTCTTATTCTAATTTTTGTCCAAGCCTTGTTCTAGTTATTGTGGAATCTTTGACGAAATACTTTTCCTTGTTCTTATCGTAATTATTACCCAAGTATTGTCCCTATCCTTCTTCAAGTCATTGTCCTAATCCTTATCCTTGTCGTTGTGCAAATTCTTATCCTAATCTTTGTCCTAATTTTTTACCTAATCCATGGCCGAATTTATGTGTCAGCCTTTATCTCTATCCTTTTTGTTTTAGCTTTGAACCAACGATTGCACGTGTGACACCTATTCAGTCAAGTCTGCCTTGTTTCGGAATGGGGTGATAGATTAGTGGAAGGGAAGGGGCAATCAAGTGAAACATCTGTAGAATGTTCTAAGCATGGCGGAAAGCAATAGAAAAATTTGAATTTGAATCTGAGGCAAGTGTTATGCCTTTACCTCACTCAATTCAAGTCATAAGGCAATCTCATCCACAAACTTCCCTACCACCAACTACAACTAAAAGTCGTAAATATTGATGGATTTTCCATTTCAGTTGATTAGAAATAAGGATAGAATGCGCAATTGCAAATTCGGAAGGTTAAAGCATGGGACCATAGCCTGGCCGGGATTCGAACCTGGGACCTCTGGGGTGGCAGTCACGCACGCTACCTACTCGACTATCGAGGCCACTTTTGACCTTACTTTCGCTTTTGCTTTTGCTTTTGCATTTGCTTTTGTTCTTTCTTTTGCTTTTGCTTTTGCATTTGCTTTTGTTCTTTCTTTTGCTTTTGCTTTTTCTTTTGCTGTTGCTTTTGCTTTTGCTTTTGCTATTGCTATTGCTTTTGTTTTTCTTTTGCTTTTGCTTTTGCTTTTGCCTTTGCCTTTGCCTTTGCCATTGCCTTTGCCTTTGCCTTTGCCTTTGCCTTTGCCTTTGCCTTTACCTTTGCCTTTGCCTTTGCCTTTGCCTTTGCCTTTGCCTTTGCCTTTGCCTTTGCCTTTGCCTTTGCCTTTGCCTTTGCCTTTGCCTTTGCCTTTGCCTTTGCCTTTGCCTTTGCCTTTGCCTTTGCCATTGCCTTTGCCTTTGCCTTTGCCTTTGCCTTTGCCTTTGCCTTTACCTTTGCCTTTGCCTTTGCCTTTGCCTTTGCCTTTGCCTTTGCCTTTGCCTTTGCCTTTGCCTTTGCCTTTGCCTTTGCCTTTGCCTTTGCCTTTGCCTTTGCCTTTGCCTTTGCCTTTGCCTTTGCCTTTGCCTTTGCCTTTGCCTTTGCCTTTGCCTTTGCCTTTGCCTTTGCCTTTGCCTTTGCCTTTGCCTTTGCCTTTGCCTTTGCCTTTGCCTTTGCCTTTGCCTTTGCCTTTGCCTTTGCCTTTGCCTTTGCCTTTGCCTTTGCCTTTGCCTTTGCCTTTGCCTTTTCCTTTGCCTTTGCCTTTGCCTTTGCCTTTGCTTTTGCTTTTGCCTTTGCCTTTGCCTTTGCCTTTGCCTTTGCCTTTGCCTTTGCCTTTGCCTTTGCCTTTGCCTTTGCCTTTGCCTTTGCCTTTGCCTTTGCCTTTGCCTTTGCCTTTGCCTTTGCCTTTGCCTTTGACTTTGCCTTTGCCTTTGCCTTTGCCTTTGCCTTTGCCTTTGCCTTTGCCTTTGCCTTTGCCTTTGCCTTTGCCTTTGCCTTTGCCTTTGCCTTTGACTTTGCCTTTGCTTTTGCTTTTGCTTTTATTTTTGCGTTTTCTCTTGCTTTTGGTTTTGGCTTCTGGCTTTTTGTTTTGCTTTTGGCGTTTGGCTTTTGCTTTTGCTTTTGCTTTTGCTTCTGCTTTTGATTTTGCTTTTGCTTTTGGTGTTGCTTTTGTTTTTGCTTTTGATGTTGCTTTTGTTTTTGCTTTTGCTTTTGCTTTTGCTTTTGTTTTTGCTTTTTCTCTTGCTTTTGCTTTTGCTTTTGCTTTTGCTTTTGCTTTTGCTTTTGCTTTTTCTTTTGCTATTTCTTTGGCTTTTTCTTTTGCTTTGCTTTTGCTTTTGCTTTTGCTTTTGCTTTTGCTTTTGCTTTTGCTTTTGCTTTTGCTTTTGCTTTTGCTTTTGATTTTGCTTTTGCTTTTGGTGTTGCTTTTGTTTTTGCTTTTTATGTTGCTTTTGTTTTTGCTTTTGCTTTTGCTTTTGTTTTTGCTTTTTCTCTTGCTTTTGCTTTTGCTTTTGCTTTTGCTTTTTCTTTTGCTATTTCTTTGGCTTTTTCTTTTGCTTTGCTTTTGCTTTTGCTTTTGCTTTTGCTTTTGCTTTTGCTTTTGCTTTTGCTTTTGCTTTTGCTTTTGCTTTTGCTTTTGCTTTTGCCTTTGCTTTTGCTTTTGCTTTTGGGTTTGCTTGTAGCGTCCACAGTCGCTAAAAAGCTTGCGGAATATCAGTCACGTATCCAGCCTGGTCAAAAACGAAATCTCACCAACTATGTACCAACAAAAAATAGGTTGGTTCAGCAGAATCAAACAACATCAGCTGCAACTTATACCGTTGCCAACAATATCGACATCATAAATATTGTTAAAAAAAAATGAAATGATTTCTGTGTAAAACATTGCGTTCGCTACAATTGTTATCGATGCTCTTTGGAACAAAAAAAAAATCCCTTTCATCTTTTTCTACTTCTTCTTACACTTACGAAAAAAACAGTGTAATCGGGCTATAACACTTTTTTTTTTGTTACTTTTTTTCTGCTGATATTTGTTTGATATTTGAAATATTTTCTTGCTGCTCTCGAAAAAATTTTTTTCCACACCAAAAATAGCTCCGTTTTAAAGCGAGACAAGGAATTCCATTGATCATGTACGAAAATTTCAGCACTGAAAATATAAGTATAAAAAATTTTCCACTAGCTATGGAGGGTTTGGATACCGATGAAGAAATTTAATTTTCGGATTTCTGAACAGCATTTAGCACACCACCAACCACCAACCCCACACAATGTTACAACTACACACTGGCAATGCTGGCATGGCCATTTTTGGGGTGGCGCGGAAGTAATGGAAGCGGTGCTGAAGCTCATAAAAATGTAACAAAGTCAATTCGAGTTAAGCTAGCCGCAGGGCAACGCAGTGAGCAGTGAAATAAAAATGTTGCTAGGAATGTCAATAAATGTGGCAGCACTGAACCAAGCCAATGGGTGGCATGAGAGAGAATGGATGAAAAATAGAGCAAAGTAATGGGAGGAGGTGGAGGTACACACAAATATATCCTGCGGCTGGCACAACAACAAAAGGATTAAAACAATCATTTAAGCACAGCTGGAAAAAATGTTTTATATCCAATAAAATTAGTGAAAGGATGTATGACGGGGGGGGTGGGAGTAGGGTCGAGTAGAAAAAAAAACCAACCTGCAAAGGATGGTGGAAAGAATAGTCGGACGGAGAGAAGTGTGGGCAGAGAAAATAGAATCATTAACGTCAGACTCTGATTAAGCAGCATAACGTATTCCTGGGAGTTTTGGAGGAAGGTTGACTGGTGGCCCAATTGTAGCAAATGTTCGTGGCTTCTGTTTTTCTTTTATCTTCTTTTTCGATTTCTACTCAAACTGCTACTTTTTGATATTGTCTCTGTAGGTGTGTTTGTGTGTGTGCGCGCGCACAATTAAATTGTTTACTTTTTTGGGCAGTTGGCACTTAAATAATACGTGTCAATTGTGTTTTTTTTTTTTTTGCTGCTGCAATTCTATAGTTTCTCCAATTTCGCTTGCTCGTTTTTATTTCGTTTTGCTCTGCTAGAAATTCAAACTGTATCTTTTTTTGTTGTTTTTGCGAAAAACTTCTGTCTTCTGCTGCGATGACATTATTTATTGAGAAAATAATTGGCTGTTCGTAATGAAAACAGTGCAAAAAAACTAGAGTTTTTCTTTTCGAATTATTTAAGTTTAATCATTTTCATGTCAGATTTTTTTATTATATAGAGTATGATTTGAGCAGTTTTTATAAATATTTCAATATATATCCGCGGCTGTACAGTTAGAGGAAATTTGATTATTAGGTTGTTAAAAGAGCCCCATCAAATCTCAATAAAAGCCTCTGAAGAAGAAGGGGGAGAAAAAGTAAAGATTTTTCGACTTTGGGGTGGTCTGGTAGGCAAAGGGATGAATCTACCCTTGAAAATTAAATTTTTTCTGGAAGCCACATTCATTCCCTGTTGAATGATACCTTGTAAAGAAAAATCGTTTGCATAGTTTTTCCAGGAAAAATTCGAAAGTAAAGGGGTCACCGGTGTCCCAATGGTCCTCAAAGGGTTAAGAATAAAGAGAACATACGAGTAATAAACAATTATATAATGTATATAAAGATAATGGAGCGCAAAGCAGTGCGATCACAAGCTTCTTGCATGGCTAACAATATATGACATGTTCGCGTGTTGGAAACCCTTCATTTTTGTGTACTTTTGCTAACGTTGTCTATTAAAAAGCATTGAATTGATCTGACATGTGATTCCCTCAACCTCCTTACATTCCGTGTAAATAAGGGATATTAGAGTGATTCATTCAATCAATACCTGATATACGATTGGCACCATTTGTTATCGATCGTGAATGTTCGATACAAAATTAATTTCGGGTGGGATCGTGTTTGCTCGGAATTATTTCAATAAAAAAATTAATTCAGGGCGGGACGAAGTTTGCCGGGTCATCTAGTTAATGTTAAAAATTAATAACTTTCTATAAGATTTTTATAAGATTTTATAATTCCGAATTTAAAATACGTCAACGGCCTACCAAAGTATGTTCAAAGTCTTAAGCAGCCAATAAAATATATATCTGTAAAATCAGCCTTGTCATAGTTTCAAGGCAAAATTTCAAGTCCATATATCAATATTTGTGGAATTCTCAATGATTTTACCGTTTTGATAAAGTCACTTTGTATAAGAGGTAGGCGTGCTTTTGTACCGATTTGGCTAATTTTCGAACTTGACCTTTATTTTTTAGATAAAAGCTTAAATATTGAATTTCGTGATGATAGCTTGAAAATTACGGCTGCAATCATGATCACAGACACACGGACAGACATACGGACGGACACATGGACATTAGAGTGTCCCTTATTTTGCGATTTTTGGAAATGTCAAGGGGCTGAAAGGTTTTTTTATGCGTTTTCATATTCTAAGAACGAAACTAAAAAAATTTTTTTTTACGACAACGTTTACCCGTGCCAATCGGGCCCGAAAGTTTCGAAAAATGCCCATATTAGACCTTATTTGCAGAAATTAAAAAAAAAATCTCTTCTCCGCTTTTTATAAATGTTTTACATTTTTTTGAATACATACATAAGAAATATGATATCTACAAAGTTTTTTTATGGTGGGCGTGGTTACCGCCCCTGCTGCATCGAAATTTCTCCCGCAGCCTTTTCCCACTTTTTCATGAAATTAGTGCAATTTAGGTATTAATATCAACAATAAATAAATACATTTTTATTATGCTAAAAGTATGATAACATTTCATTAAATTCATATTATGTACTTACAAAAATTAACAATAAATTAAAAAACTAGTATTTTAACCTGTGGCGGGCGCGCAACAAGCTAATACCTACAAGCAGTCTTATTGCGGCTTTTCAACCGAAATCATAGTTTAATTTCTGCAAATATGGTCTAATATAGGCATTTTTCAAAACTTTCGGGCCCGATTGGCACGGGTAAACGTTGTCGTAAAAAAAAAATTTTTTTAGTTTCGTTCTTAGAATATGAAAACGCATAAAAAAACCTTTCAGCCCCTTGACATTTCCAAAAATCGCAAAATAAGGGACACTCTAATGGACATGGCTAAATCGACTCGGGTGATGATGTTGTTAAAGAATATATATACTTTATATACTATATTATATATATAGTATAATATATATACTATACCTACCACGCTTACTTATGGGCGTCACTAACGGAGTGACAAAATTAACATATCCCAGTAAAATGGGTTTTTTTTAATCGTGGGGGTATAAAAATGATGCGCTAAAGATAAATTTAGGTATGCCAGACCATGCGAAATTGAACTACGTTTACAGATTTCCATTTCGAGGTGTTAATTTTAAACCATGAACTATAATGTGTAATCAAATACTGAGGCACATACGCTGTGCCTCAGAGCCTACGTGGACATTTTATTGAGGCACACCGTATGTGCCTCATGGCAGTTAACGCGTTAAGCTGCGTCCTGCGAAAATTTCCTGTTTTTGTATGAGACGTAAAATCTCAATTTGCGCTCCGCTGATGCCAACAAAGAACAGACTTTGATCCCGATGATGTGATAATTTCGGATGATAACTCTTCGTAAAAATAATCTTTTTTATTTACATTTTGAAGACATGATAAGAAGTCAAGAAGTAGGAGGACGATCCTCACAAGGCAACGCGTGAGGGTCAAGGGGGCGATCTTCACATGGCAACGTGCCTCACTGCCTCAACCTGGTGAGGCCAGCATTATCCATGTCGAACTCGTCTCAAGTCGACTCAAACCTCTGCGTGGTGTCCTCTAGAAACGGCAAACTGGCAACCGTTAGTTTGACGGCTAATCTGAGCGGCGGGCTCCCCCTGCCTTTAAAGGGTTGTGCGTTGGGTTTGAAGCCCACCACGTAAAAACAAATTTCAATGAAAACGACAAGCAAAAAGATAAAAATGATCCCCAAGTCTGATGACGACCACCGCAAACGAAAAACTGACAATGATTTACGGATATGCACCTGGAACGTCCGAACCCTTAATAAGGATGGTGCCTCTATCCAACTGATAGATATCTTAGAAAGATACAAAGCTGATATCACTGCAATCCAAGAAATGCGATGGAAGGGACAGGGTTGCTCACGGCAAGCATCCTGTGATATCTACTACAGCGGCCATGCGGAGAAGCACGAATTTGGATGCGGATTCGTGGTTGGCAAGCGACTACGACATCATGTTCTGCGATTCACACCTGTGAATGAACGACTTGCCATAATCCGTGTCAAGGCAAGATTTTTCAACATAAGACTGATTTGTGCGCACGCTCCGACAGAAGATAAGGACGATGAGACCTAAGACAGCTTCTACGAGCACCTTGAAGAGGCCTATGAGCGCAGCCCCCGCCACGACATAAAAATCGTGCTTGGTGACTTTAACGCCAAGGTGGGAAAAGAAAATTTCTTTGGTCCAACAGTTGGAAAGTTCAGCCTCCACGACAATACCTCCGATAACGGAATGAGGCTGATTGACTTTGCCGCAGCGCGAAACATGGTCGTTAGTAGCACTAGATTCAAGCATCTCAATATTCATAAAGCAACTTGGCTGTCTCCTGATCAAAAGACGCGCAACCAAATTGATCACGTTTTGATTGACGGAAGGCACTCTTCCAGTGTTTTAGATGTACGCACGATCCGTGGTGCCAATATAGACTCGGATCATTATCTTGTCGCAGCCAAGATCCGTACACCCCTGTACGCAACCAAGAATGCGCGCAATCCAGCACAGAGAAAACTAGACGTCGAAAAGCTGCAATCAAAACAAACAGCCGAAGACTTCGCTACTCGACTCTCACTCCTGCTTCAAGAAAGCACTCCTCCGATCGACGATATATGCGCGCAGTGGAATCACATTTCCCACTCTATGGGTACGGCTGCCGAAGAGGTGATTGGCTATCACCGCCCTCGCCGAAACCAGTGGCACGACCAATAGTGTCGCGACGCCACTGCATAAAAAGACGCCGCCTACAAAGCCATCCTGCAGTCGGTTGTAACGCGTGCTGCTAAGGAGCGATACAAAGAGAAGAGGAGGGAAGAGAGACGCATTTTCAGGCGAAAGAAAAGGGAAGCGGAAATGCGTGAGTGCGAGAAAATTGAGATGCATGGTGACAGGAATGAGATCCGAAAATTTTTCGAAAAAATAAGACGCCTGGCCGATGGTTTCAAGACCGGGGCCTCTTCCTGCAAGGATGAAAATGGGAATCTAGTGACAGATATCCAGAGTACACTGATGATGTGGAGGGAACACTTCTCTAGGCTTCTGAATGTCGACGATGACAACAATCCCACAAATAGAGATGATATCCTGGAATCCCCAGTTTTGAACGACAGCGTTGAAGTTCCGCTGCCCGACCATAGTGAAGTCTTGAAAGCTATAGCTCGGCTTAAAAACAACAAAGCCGCAGGAGCCGATGGCTTACCTGCTGAGCTCTTCAAGAATGGAGGCGAAGCTCTATTTAAATGCATTCATGAGCTTCTATGCAGCATATGGTCGGAAGAATGCATTCCAAACGATTGGAACCTCAGTATGCTCTGCCCAATCCACAAGAAAGGCGATCCCACAATTTGCGCCAACTACCGTGGGATAAGCCTCCTTAATATCGCATATAAGGTCCTGTCGAGCGTACTATGTGAAAGACTGAAGCCCATCGTAAGCCAGCTGATTGGACCTTATCAGTGTGACTTCAGACCTGGCAAATCCACCATAGACCAGATATTTACGCTACGACAAATCTTGGAGAAGACTCTAGAAAAACAAATCGACGCACACCATCTTTTTGTCGATTACAAAGCCGCCATATTCCACCATGTCTGAATTTGGTATTCCTGCAAAGCTCATCCGTCTTTGCAGAATGACACTGAGCAACACCAGCAGCACAGTTAAAATCGGGAAGGACCTCACTCCTCCATTCGATACCAAACGAGGTTTCAGACAAGGTGATTCCTTATCGTGCGACTTTTTCAACCTAATGATGGAGAAAATCATCCGAGCTGCTGATTTGAGACGCAGTGGCACGATATTCTACAAAAGTATTATGCTGCTGGCGTATGCTGATGATATCGATATCATTGGCCATAATACGCGCGAAGTCAGCGCAGCATTCTCCAGGTTAGCGAAAGAGTCGAGTCGAATGGGTCTTGTAGTCAACGCAGATAAGACGAAATACCTAGTGTCAACAAATAAACAGTCCCAGCGTCTTGGAAACCACGTCACTGTTGACAACATCTCCTTCGAGGTTGTTAAGGACTTCGTCTACCTGGGATCCAGCGTAAACTCTTTCAACGATGTCAGTATTGAGATAAAGCGAAGGATAACTCTTGCCAACAGGTGTAACTTTGGGCTGAGTAGGCAATTGAGAAGCAGAGCCCTCTCTCGACGAACAAAACTCACGCTCTATAAGTCACTAATCATGCCCGTCCTATTATATGCAGCACAAACCTGGATGTTGAACAGTTCTGATGAAAAGACTTTGGGAGCCTTCGAGAGAAAGATCCTTCGTAAGATCTTCAGTCCAATCTGCGTCAATGGCGAGTACCGAATTCGATGGAACCACGAGCTGTATGAGCTGTACGCTGACATCGACATAGTTAAGCGTATTAAAATCGAGCGGCTCCGCTGGCTAGGTCATGTTGAGCGAATGGAAAACGACGCTCCAGCGAAAAAAGTATTCGATTCGGTGCCCGGTGGTGGTCAACGCAGAAGAGGATGCCCACATCTTCGTTGGAAGGATCAGGTGTTGGATAACCTGGCTACACTTGGTGTTTCCAACTGGCGCCAGCAAGCGCAGAACAGAAATGGCTGCCGCAATTTCTTATACGAGGCCAAAACCGACTTCCGTTGTAAGCGCCAGATAAGTAAGTAAGTAAGTAAGTGATAAGAAGTCAAATAATCTTTGTGTTTATAACTTACAATTTTTGCTAACCTCAACAATAAATAAGTACTCACATGAAACTCCTGTTTTCTACCCGTTTTTTTTTTTTTTAAATAAAAAGCCAGTTTTTTGTTCGACTTAGTGAATTTACCTTGTTTTTTAGCAAAAATTATAATCATGCCCTTTAAGTCGCGACTTGGAGCCCAATAACTTCTTCTTGCTCCCTTGCATAAGAAGCATAAAATACAAAAACCTGGTTTCGGAGGTACCAACTTCAGAGTGGCAAAACTGTTTCGCAAATTGATTCAAATGAATGCAAAAGTGTATAGATCATCTTGGTGAGTGCTTTGAAAAACAATAAAAGCATTTTCACTGCTTAACCACTGTCATTCATTTGTAAATCATTTTTAGGCGCCAGACTTAAAAGGCAACCCTCGTATATGTCACCATCTGTGTGTAAATTGCTACAGACAAAAGCACAGACACAGCTAAAACAACACCTCGCACATATATCGTAAATCTACATCATGCTGTGGAGAATAATACTTAAGATATTAAATGCATCGTAAATGCACTGGCAACAGCTTTCATCTAATCAGTTTAATCAAAAACCAGCAAAAGCCATGTCGAACATAAGCCGATTAACGTTTCAAGCCACCTGCTTTTATATGACCAATACCACCTTTCCCACCCCCTCCTCCCTTCCAATGAAATTGACACACATTGGATATTGTCGAGAACAGAGATGACTATCTGAGTTCGCACCTTGAACAACAACAACTCTGTGTCTTGGATAGATCTCGAAAAATATATCAACATTCATGTTGCCATCAAGACAGTGCTACAAAATGATGTCCAAACTTACCGCAAGCACACACAAGCAGACACACACACACACACACACACATAAATAAATGGTTAACACACATTTGTATAAGTATTTAACGCACAATTAGAGACAATTTAAGGACATTCACAAATTAGAGAATGCTGCTTAGTTGCTGTTGGCCTCGTTTTAAGGGTCATATTTTGATTAATGCAGAACTTATCATTAAAATTTCGGTCAAAGAGAGGATTTCGTTACGAAATTTATTTTATTTCTTTATAATTCGAAGCAATTTCAATACCTGGCTACTGACATCTTGCAAGAGCAAAATAACAAGCACAAAGCAGATTTTGGAGTTCAAAGGAAATTGTTAATGCTGTTGCTTTAGGCAAATGTCTGGAATAATTTATAATATTTATACCCCCACGTTTAAAAAACGTAAATGGGGTATATTAATTTTGTCACTCCGTTTGTAACGCCCATAAGGAGGCGTGGTAGGTATAGAAAAGTATATATATTCTTGATCAGCATCACCACCTGAGTTGATTTAGCCATGTCCGTCTGTCTGTCTGTCCGTCTGTCCGTCTGTCCGTCTGTCCGTCTGTCTGTGATCACGATTCCAGCCGTAATTTTAAAGCTATCATCACGAAATTCTATATTTAAGCTTTTATTTAAAAAATGAAGGTCAAGTTCGTAAATGAGCCAAATCGGATGAAAACCACGCCTACCTCCCATACAAAGTGACTTTATCAAAACGGTAAAATCCCTTAGAATTCAACAAAAATGAATATATGGACTTAAAATTTTGCATATGAGTTTTGATGTTCAAAATACACTCTAAGTATGAAATTCAATCTAATCGGATGAAAACCACGCCTACCTCCCATACAAAGTGACTTTATCAAAAAGGTAAAATTTCTCTAAAATCCACAAAAATTAATGTATGGACTTGAAAATTTGCATATGAACTTTGATATATAACGTGTACTATGTGCATGGAATTCAACTAAATTGGGTGAAAACCACGCCCTCCTCCCATACAAAGCCATTTTATCAAAAAACAAAAGCGAATATTTTCTGTTAAAAATATAACGAAAACGGTTTTACAGATAAACATTTTATTGATTGCTTAAGACTTTGAATATACTTTGGTTCGGCCGTGGGGGTATTTTAACTTCGGCCCAGTCGAAGATCATTTCTTACTAGTTTTTTATTTATTTATTTTTTTGCCGTGACAAAGTTACGCTTTATAGCGCAGGTTTACAAAAAAGTTGGAAATTCATTTTTTCAAAATTCATCGGCGTTGCATTGAATTTTTACTCGCTGAGTATAAGAGCTATGATTTAAAAAATGGTACGACCGTAAAGGCTAATTCTTTAACTTTATTATAAAAGCAAAACAAAAATTCAAAACATCATCTGGACGCAGTGGGAGCTGCTAAAGCGACGGAACTGAAAATTTGTTACATGGAATTATTGCTCGCGGACTATTAGTGCTAGGATTAAAAATACCATACGCCAATAAAGGCCTACTGTAAGCCTTCACAACAAAATTAAACAAAAAATTTCTGATGTTATAGGGACACAGAGAGAGCCTCTCAAAGATCGACAATGCAACATTCATTCAACGGCGTTGCATTGAATTTTTACTCAGTGAGTATAGAAGCTACGATAAATGTTAAAAAAGGAAAATGAAGGATTTATACTTGGCCTTACGACGAAAATAAAAAATAGTTCTGACGTTGTTAGGTCGTAAAAATAGCAGCTTATGTAACAGAAAAGTAATATCGTTGCATGGAATTATTACTGACTCAAAAGATGTGCTACGGTTAATTTTGTTTTACGACAGCATAGATGTTATTACGTCTCACAACTAAAATACAAAAAAATTCTTATCGTCATAATTTCAGGGTGGCAACCACATAATGCACTAAAATGCTATAACCATGAAAAAACGTTGCATGAAGTTTTAACTCTGTGACTACTGGCCTAACGGTAAATTTTAAGGATCGAAAATGAAAGTGAGGTCTTCGGGCACATGATAAAAATAAACTGCCTAATGTGACGCATATTCATCAATTTTGCTGAATTATGTTAATTGCATGCACCTAAGTCAAAGGAAAAGCAAATAAAAATATCAAAAGCAAAAGCAACAACACCAACAACAACAAAAACAACAAAAACAACAACAACATCAACATCAACATCAACATCAACATCAACATCAACATCATCAACATCAACATCAACATAAACATCAACATCAACATCAACATCAACATCAATATCAACATCAACATCAACATCAACATCAACATCAACATCAACATCAACATCAACATCAACATCAACATCAACATCAACATCAACATCAACATCAACATCAACATCAACATCAACATCAACATCAACATCAACATCAACATCAACATCAACATCAACATCAACATCAACATCAACATCAACATCAACATCAACATCAACATCAACATCATCAACATCAACATAAACATCAACATCAACATCAACATCAACATCAACATCAACATCAACATCAACATCAACATCAACATCAACATCAACATCAACATCAACATCAACATCAACATCAACATCAACATCAACATCAACATCAACATCAACATCAACATCAACATCAACATCAACATCAACATCAACATCATCAACGTCAACATAAACATCAACATCAACATCAACATCAACATCAACATCAACATCAACATCAACATCAACATCAACATCAACATCAACATCAACATCAACATCAACATCAACATCAACATCAACATCAACAACAACATCAACATCAACATCAACATCAACATCAACATCAACATCCACATCAACATCAACATCAACATCAACATCAACATCAACATCAACATCAACATCAACGTCAACATCAACATCAACATCAACATCAACATCAACATCAACATCAACATCAACATCAACATCAACATCAACATCAACATCAACATCAACAACAACATCAACATCAACATCAACATCAACATCAACATCAACATCCACATCAACATCAACATCAACATCAACATCAACATCAACATCAACATCAACATCAACATCAACATCAACATCAACATCAACATCAACATCAACATCAACATCAACATCAACATCAACATCAACATCAACATCAACATCAACATCAACATCAACATCAACATCAACATCAACATCAACATCAACATCAACATCAACATCAACATCAACATCAACATCAACATCAACATCAACATCAACAACATCAAGATCAACATCAACATCAACATGAACATCAACATCAACATCAACATCAACATCAACATCAACATCAACATCAACATCAACATCAACATCAACATCAACATCAACATCAACATCAACATCAACATCAACATCAACATCAACATCAACATCAACATCAACATCAACATCAACATCAACATCAACATCAACATCAACATCAACATCAACATCAACATCAACATCAACATCAACATCAACATCAACATCAACATCAACATCAACATCAACATCGACATCAACATCAACATCAACATCAACATCAACATCAACATCAACATCAACATCAACATCAACATCAACATCAACATCATTATCAACATCAACATCAACATCAACATCAAAGTGGGCCTGAATTGTCGGCTACATTAATATTGACGGGATCCGAAAATCCGCAAGTGATTTAGGAGTTGCCAATGCACTCACAACAAATGATTTAGTGCGAATTCTGGGTCGGAGAATTCAGGCCTTACTTACTTACTTATTTGGCGCTTACAACCGTTGGTCGGTTTTGGCCTCGTATAAGAAATTGCGCCAGCCATTTCTGTTTTGCGCTTGCTGGCGCGAATTGGAAACACCAAGCGTAGTCAGGTTATCCAACACTTGATCCTTCCAACGAAGATGTGGACGGCGTCTTCTGAGTTGGTCACCACCGGGCTCCGAATCGAGCATTTTTTTTACTGGAGCGTCGTTTTCCATTCGCTCGACATGACCTAGCCAGCGGATCCGCTCGATTTTAATGCGCTTAACTATGTCGATGTCAGCATACAGCTCATACAGCTCGTGGTTCCATCGACTTCGGTACTCGCCATTAACGCAGATTGGACCGAAGATCTTACGAAGGATCTTTCTCTCGAAGGCTTCTAAAGTCTTTTTATCAGAACTGCTCAACGTCCAGGTTTGTGCTGCATATAATAGGACGAGCATGATTAGTGACTTATGTTAAAGAGCGTGAGTTTTGTTCGTGGAGAGAGTGCTCTGCTTCTCAATTGCCTACTCAGCCCAAAGTTACACATGTTGGCAAGAGTTATCCTTCGGCTTATCTCAATAATGACATCGTTGAAAGAGTTTATGCTGGGACCCAGGTAGACGAAGTCCTTTACGACCTCGAAGGAAAATTTGTCAACAGTGATGTGGTTTCCAAGACGCTGAGATTGTTTATTTGTTGACACTAGGTATTTCGTCTTATCTGCGTTGACTGCTAGACCCATTCGAATCGACTCTTTCGCTAGTCTGGAGAATGCTGCACTGACTTCACGCGTACTATGCCCAATGATGTCGATATCATCAGCATACTCCAGCAGCATAATACTTTTGTAGAATATAGTGCCACTGCGTCTCAAATCAGCAGCTCGGATGATCTTCTCTATCATTAGGTTGAAAAAGTCGCACGATAAGGAATCACCTTGTCTGAAACCTCGTTTCGTATCGAATGGAGGAGTGAGATCCTTCCCGATTTTAACTGTTCTACTGGTGTTGCTCAGTGTCATTCTGCAAAGACGGATGAGCTTTGCAGGAATACCAAATTCAGACATGGTGGAGTATAGATAATTCCTTATTGGACTGTCGAAGGCGGCTTTATAATCGACTAAAAGACGGTGTGTGTCAATCTGTTGTTCTAGGGTCTTCTCCAAGATTTGTCGTAGCGTAAATATCTGGTCTATCGTGGATTTACCAGGTCTGAAGCCACACTGATAAAGTCCAATCAGCTGGTTTACGATGGGTTTCAGTCTTTCACATAATACGCTCGACAGGACCTTATATGCGATGTTAAGAAGGCTTATCCCACGGTAATTGGCGCAAATTGTGGGATCGCCTTTCTTGCAGATTGGACGGAGCGCACAGAGGTTCCAATCCTTTGGAATGCATTCATTCTTATGAATTACATTCTGTATAGGAGCTCATGAATGCATTTAAATAGAGCTTCTCCTCCATTCTTAAAGAGCTCAGCAGGTAAGCCATTGGCTCCTGCGGCTTTGTTGTTTATTAAGCCGAGCTATTGCTTTATAGGCTTCACTATGGTCGGGCAGCGGAACTTCACGCTGTCGTCCAAAATTGGGGTTTCCGGGATATCATCTCCACTGGCGGGTTTGTTGTCGCCGTTGCCATTCAGAAGCCTAGAGAAGTGTTTCCTATACATAATCAGTGTACTCTGGATATCTGTGGCTTCAGGCCTTATTTTTTCAAAAATGACGAAGGAAAAGCTGTTACAGTCAATGGGGCACACAAAAGAGGCAAGATTTACAACTTACAAAAGAGGAAACTTTAAACAGGATGTTACTCCACTTGTCATACAAGGCGCTAAACAATCAAGTTACTGTGCACGAAGTTTTTTTTAATTTGCATTTTGGAGACTCTAATTATAATATTTGATTTCAAGATAAAATCGAAGATCTTGTAATGAAACCGATACACCTCTTACTTGGAACTTATATTAAGAGTATTGTCTACCCTAAACATCCGCAAACCATTGCAACTCTCAAAGCGAACATTGAAGTCGTCACCTTCGAAACAGAACCCCAATTATGCGTAAGAGTGACCGAAAATTTCGGAAAAAAGTACGAAGATCTGCAAGCTAAGCCTAGGCGGTCATTTGAAAGATATTTAATTTCATGCATAATCTCCATTTGTATACTTTAGGCATAATTTAATAAAATTTAAAAGACATTCAGGCTATTGTTTGTTTTACTCAAAGAACAAATCTTACACCTCTTAAGCATACACTCTATAGTTTACATACAGTTAATGTTTTAGATTTGCCGTTAGCGGCTTTTTGCTTCACATTTATTGATTTTTCACTTACACTTGTGTACACATACACACACCCAGACACATAAATTCACTCGCATGGCCGTAACAGTAAATGTTGCTACTATTTACTTGTTCTTAGTTTTCTCTGCATGCACACGTAGATATTATTTTACCGTTATTTACTTACACAGTAGCATTAAAGACACTTTATATAATTAAAACAACAAATTGGAACGCCCGAGGGTAATTAATTCCCAACCGACATTTTCTGCAAGCTGCCATAGCCGTAAAATTATTTGCACCTTAAGGTGTTCGGTCTAGGTATGTTGGTTAGATTGTTCGGTATTGTTCGTTTGTAAAATGAACTGAACTGTTGCTGAACCATGTTTTGTTGCTGTTGCAAATATAATCACCACTTTTGTAGCACTTCATCATGATATTGAGTTCCATCCATATGAAGGAGTCAGATTTATCATTAGGCAGTGACAACAACAGCAGCAAAAAACCTCACACCACGGGAGCTGGCCACATACTGTGGGCCAATGTGGACCGTGTCAGCTGAGTGTTTGAAGCGTGCAGCATTTGGCATGATTACTACAGCACAGGAGGCATTCCTGAAGTATTAGGTTTGCCGGTTTAAGATCGTGCTTGAAATTTATGTTGGCTCTCGTTGTTGAAATTAAGTGGCCAGTGTGGAGCAGAACGTAGTGCTGGGGTGTTAAATGTACAACATGAATTTCGCTCTATCGATAAAGCATTAAATTAACTGCAATTTGAAGTAGGAGATATTTTTATGTGTTGTCTTGTAAATGGTAATTATCTGTTGATTGCAATTCATGTAGCTAAGCCACACAGACAAGCCAATAAAAAGGCAGTTATTAGAAGCCAGGAGGATTTTTTTACTTTGAGGGAGTTTCAACTTCTCTGAGATAATTTTGGCAGGAACAGTGCCGCTCAGTTTTATAGTCAGAGGAATTTGCAACGAAATTTGGAAAATTCTCAGATCAAATTTTGTCAAATTTTGGAAAGGAATGAGCTATAACTTGAAAGGATAAAATCATTATAGTCCAGAATGTAGAAAGGAACGAAGTCCTTCCATAAATTTGACGCACTTAAATCAAAAATTGGTATCACTCCCTCGCATGCTTTCGATTTTTTTTTTTTCCTGATTCGGTTATCCCAAAAAAATGTAATTAACACCTGAACATAGTCGAGTAATGATTTTTTCTTCGACTTTTTCTGAATTCTCGGATGCCTTGTGACAATTGCTACGAATTGACTGTCCTATTTTGATCTAACATTCGGTGGGTATCAATTGCTAGCTACTTCGGTGGTCGACAAGATACAAAGATCGTCTTCATTGTTCTGAGATGAATTTAATAACAAATCGGCTTCATTCCAATCCTCAACAATTGATAATGGATAGTCAATCTGCAGTTTGAATTGAAGCTGCTAATTTGATTAAATTTCGATCCAATCTTTAACAGACCTGGGGATTCAAACTTTGAAGGAGAAGTGTTGTAGATGTTATCAATGGCTTCAGCTCTGAGTCCCACTTTTCCTTCAAAACACTCAAAGGAATGTTGTCCTCATCATCCTCCTCATTTTTTAAGAAACTTAATATATTGGCCCGGCATGTACCTAAAGTCTCTGCGCTGATTCTATTCCATGAATCTTCTAAGATGTCAAGCGTTTCATGCACTCAATTAGATTAGAGTCCTTTGCTGCAATCGATGCTAGCAGACTGCTTCTGTAGTATAATTTCGTTATTTTGATGGCATTCTGATCCATAGGTTGGATCAGTGGAGTTACATTAGGCGGCTTGAAAATGGGAAATATATTCCCATCTTCTGATTTTAGCTCACTTTCACTAGGATGAGATGGTGCGTTATCCAATAACAGAAGAGCCTTAAGTGGCAAGTTTTTTTGAATCAGAAAAGCATTAACCTAAAAATAAGTCCAAGTTTTAAAAACAGTTGTGTTTCAATTGAATAAATAGAATGTTTACCTGTGGTACAAAGGCCTGGTAGAACCACTCCATGAAAATTGTAGTAGTCATCCAAGACGATTTGGAGCTATTGTGATCGGTTGGGCAAGTGAAGTTTTTGAAGCTGCGTGGATTTTTTGCCTTTCCTATAACTAACAACTTAAGCCTGTGCGTGCCTGAAGCATTTGCACAACACAGGAAAGTAAATCGCTGCTTCTCTGTCTTTGCGCCTGGAGCAGATTTTGCTACGGCTGAAACGTATGTTTTATCTGGCAAAAGTTTCCAGAATAAGCCATACTCATCTGCATTGTACAATTGATCTTTATAGAGTCCCATTTTTTCCATTCTTTCTCTTAGTTTTAATTTAAACGAATCCACTAAGTGAGGTTGCGATGATAGCTACTCTTCAGTCATTTTTAGAACACGAATGCCATATCGTTTTTTAAAACTACTTAACCATCCATCACTTGCCATAAAACCACATTCATTTTCTTTTAGTTTTGAGTGTAACTCTTTAGCTTTTTCCTTCAGCATTAGTCCGTTTATAGGCCAATTTTCATTTCGAATTCGAATAAACCACCGGTAAAGACGTTTTTCCATTTTTGGCAGCTCTGATGAT
This sequence comes from Pherbina coryleti, assembly GCA_943735915.1. Taxonomy (NCBI): domain Eukaryota; kingdom Metazoa; phylum Arthropoda; class Insecta; order Diptera; family Sciomyzidae; genus Pherbina; species Pherbina coryleti. The sequence goes on along the minus strand of OX030949.1, from coordinate 143,923,422 downwards.
CTTAATGTCTTTCTTTTTCCCGATCCAAAGTATATATTACTCACACACTTCAGAATTAAATCTTTTTTCTTCTTAAGGGGGGTAAGGTTTGTTTCGTCTAAAAAATACCTTTTCCATGAATTTTTTTAGAAAAACAGTAGGTTTATTTTACATAAAAAAATAAATAACTGGCCATTTCAGCCCTTGAAAGGACTTTGACCTAGCTTCTTATGATCAATTGTGTTGTGTGTGTTATTAAGTTTGTACACAATTGACCGAGAAAGGGACCAACATGTTTAACGCCGACTCCTTACGGCGATGAATGTAATGTTCTTATTCTCAAGAAGCTTTACATGGCATTTTGATTATTCTCTGAGGTTTGCCATTGTCTGCAGAGAGGTGGCGGCCGTACAGAAAAATTATTTTAATTCAAATAATTTTCTGTCGCTCCTGGGGTTCAAACCTGGGTCTCCAGGTTCTTTACTACGCCACGGACGGTTTATTTTACATATCTTATATATTATATACGCAAACATCGAATGTTGTCGTACACGTTTTCAATATTTATTTTAGAATAAGGACAATGAAACGTATATCATTCGAAAGGTACTGCACCATAGATGTGCCGAATTATGTTAGATTTTAAATTGATGACCTTTGACCCGAAATATTAACGTTGAAAGTTTATATTAATTTTAGTTAGTGATCTCAGAAGTGGGAAGAGGTAGAAATTAAGAATGAGGTATCGGATGAAAAGTCTGGCTGCACAATATGATTGAATATTAGATTGGTGAACTTTGACCTCAAATATGAGCGGAAAAAGAACATTTATAAAATAAAAGCTAAACTGTAAGCGACGAAAAAACATGATATAAGAGAGAAATCTGGACATAATGACAAGATGTGCAAAAAAATACTTTGATATTTTTCACCATCGTTTACGGTTACCCTACAATAAGCACTATTTCATGTAACAAGTGTCAATATATGTTGTGATGGTAAAATTGCTTACAAATAGTAAATTTTAAAAAGTTGCCGTTATTTTGACATCAGAATAATTGTGATATCTCGAAAACTATAGATGTTCTCAGTACAACGTTTTTTTTTATGAAAATTCGTTGGTTGAGGAAAATAACGGTATAAGAAAACCTTTTTGCTAATATTTTCCACGAATAGTATGTTAAAACAATTTCCCGTTATTATGACACCAAAAGTATTGCGATATTTCGAAACCTGTAGATTTTTTCCATGCAATGCATTCCTTAAAGCAATGTCGTTGCCTCAGAATGAGAAAAAAAACAATTGATATTTCAAATTTTGATTTTGCAAGCAAATATCTCAGCCATTTTTCAGTCGATTTTCATTAAATTTTCTTTGTCTGAAAGTTTAACTAAAAGACTTTGGAGAAATAAGAAAAGATTAAGCGTTATCTTACGAATTCAATTTCTTAAGTTGTTTTCAAAAAAACTCTAATATATTAAATGTTTGCTCAAAAATTAGACCAGACATTCTTTTTTTGTAATTTTTTTTTTTTTTTTTTTCTATTTTCTTCTCTCACACTCTTTCATATAACATATCATTTATTTGCAAAAATTGCTTCATTTTGACACATAATTTAATTAAGTGTTTCTATCATCGAAAATCATGATCTACCCCCTATGATTTTTTTTGATGAAAATTATATGGGATAAGATAAGAAGTAGGACAAAAATTTAAACACAGATTAGAGTAAAGAATTGGACAAGGACTAGAACAAAAATTGGGAAGTTGACTTTGACAAGGGTGAGGACAAAGGTTGAGACATAACTAAAACAATATTTGGGACAAGATTGGGAACAGTAAAGGACAAGAAATGGGACAAGGAATAGAACAAGAATTTGAACTAATTAAGAACAAAATGTAGGACAAAGATTTAGTAAGGAAGTGGGACAAGTATTAGGCAAGGATTGAACAAGAATAAGATCAGCAATTTGGACATAGACTGAAATAAGAGTTTGGACAGGAAGAAGGACTATAATTAGAACAAATATAAGAATAAGAATAAGGAATGAAGACAAATTTGGGAAGAAATGAAAGATAGATACTATTATGTCAACATCTACGGATGTGTGCACGATACAGTAAAATTATTTTTAAGTTTTTCAAGCATTTTTCATTAAAAATAAAAGAAAACAAGAGAAAATTATCTTTTGACATTGTCGAATTTTGACCACAGGCAATACTAGTATAGATAAAAATAAGAAATAAAAATATTTAGTCGTGGGTGTGGGAGTAAAATTATTCCAAAGTCTGACAATATCGCTTGTGAAGTCATGCTTTCTCTCTCTCTCTCTCTCTCTCTCTCTCATTTTCGGAACTCGTAATATGGTTTCTATCATTCTTGGCCCACCCTATAATAGACAATTATTGCTGCAATGTTTTTTTAAGGACTACTATGTAAATATTTAAAAATCCTATGCCCTTGTTCAAGAACTCCAATAGCAACATCAAGTATTATTAAGTACTAGAAGCATTAATAACTGAGTTAACCAAAAAAACAAAAAAACAATAGTTGTTTTCGTTGAGAATCAACTAGTTAACATTTTTTTAAGTTTAGAGTTCTTACCAGTTATAGATTTCTACCCAAATTTTTGTTTGGAGTGTTTACACAAATGTTTCGTTGTTTCTTCAAGTTGTCCCTAAACTTATTTGTTTACATGTTAATAGCCTGTTCTTTTATTTTCTTGTTCATTTCTCATTCATCACTTCAAATATTTTTTTTTATTATTTTTAAGACTCACTCAAATTAACACATACTATACATATAGGATCAGGATAAATATTTATTTATTTGTTTATTTAAGTGTTAGCTATTGACTCGCTTATCTGTTTATCTGTGTTTTGTTGTTGTGTGTCTTATTTAATTGAATTGTGTTGCTAAAGCTGTTGATTTCTTTATTTGCCAAGTTCCTTCACTTTTATTTCCTTATTTATGAACTTGTTTACTTAATTGTCTGTCTGCAAATTTTTGGTTTTTAGTATAATACAACAGTTTGGCAGTTTAAACAAAAGACAATTTTTCCCACAAAATTTTTGGAGGATAGATAGAAAGAAAATAGGATAGAATAGTGTGAAAACTCATAATATTTTGACGTGACAAGATGAAAACATATAAGACGACATGAGGTGGCAGGGAGAGTAGCTCTATGATCAAAAATACAATAATCACGCAACAGCGTTGATAGGAATTATAAATCGATGAGTCATGTTCCACGGTAAATTTTACAAAATAGAAATATAATATTATACTTGTCAACAAAAATAAAAAAAAAAATAATAATTTTGACGTCGTGAAGACAGCAGCTAATGCAACAAGAATGTAATAATGTTGCATGGAATTATTACTTGTTAAGTAGCGTTGCTACGGCAAATTTTATTTTACAACAAAGCTTGGTTCTCTGACCTTGTAAAGAAAATAAAACCAAATTTTGGCGCCATGACATCTTGATGCAAGCCGCTTAATGCAGTAATTGCAACAAAAAATTAACTATGTTGCATTGATTTATGACTTTTCGATTTTTCGAGCAACGACAAATTTTATGGAATGACTGAAAAGGTGAGGTTTTTGACCAATGAAAAAAAAAATTATTGCATCATGAGGCTCCTCATTAAATCGCTTGATAAAATGTTATTTCATGTATCATTGCATGGATTTATTGCATAGCACTCCGTAAAAAGTAAACAGCAAAAAGAAAAAGCATAAGAAAATGAAAACGAAAACCAAAAGCAAAATCAAAAGCCACCGCGAAATCAAAAACAAAAACAAAAACATAAGCAACAGCGAAACCAAGAGCAAAAGCAAAAGCAAAAGTAAAGGCAAAATCAAATTTAAAAGTAAATGCAAAAGCAAAACAAGAGCAAAAGTAAAATAAAATGCAAAAGCAAGCACAAAAGCAAAAACAAAAACAAAAGCAAAAGCAAGAGCAAATTTAAAAGTAAATGTAAAAGTTAAAGCAAAAGCAAAAGCAAAAACAAAAGCAAAAACAAAAGCAAAAACAAAATAAAAAACAAAATCAAAGACAAAAGCAAACGCAAGAGCAACTTCAAAAGAAAATACAAAAGCAAAAGAAAAAATAAATGCAGAAACAAAAGCAAAAACAAACGCAAAAGTAAAAGCAAGAACAAATTTAAAGGTAAATCTTAAAGCAAAAGCAAAAACAAAATAATAAACAAAAGCAAAGACAAAAGCCAACGCAAGAGCAAATTGAAAAGTAAGTGCAAAAGAAAAAAAAAATAAATACAAGCCCAAAAGCAAAAAACAACCGCAAAAACAAAAAAAAAAGAAGAAGCTAAAGCAAAAGCAAACGCAAAAGCAAAAGCAAAATAAAAAGCAAAATCAAAATTAAAAGTAAATGCAAAATCAAAAACAAAAGCAAAATTAAAAGTAAAAGCAAAATCAAGAGCAAATTCAAAAGTAAATGAAAAACCAAAATTAAAGGCAAAAGCAAAAATAAAAGGAAAAGCAAAAGCAAAAGCAAAATGAAAAGTAAAGGCAAAATCCAATTCAAAAGTAAACGCAAAAGCAAAACAAGAGCAAAAGAAAAATAAAATGCAAAAGCAAGCACAAGACCTAAAGCAAAAACAAAAGCTAAAGCAAGAGCAAATTGAAAAGCAAATGCAAAAGCAAAAGAGAAAACAAACGCAAAAACAAAAGCAAAATAAAAGGAAAAGTTTAGCATTTGGCATTTTGAAGGTCTAGCATGAGGTTTCATTTTGAGAAATTGATGTTTTAAAGTTTGACAATTAAAAGAAACCTGAACTTTGCCATTTAAAATACATGGTGGAAGATAAGATTTTCTTTCTTTGAGGAGGTTGAGGCTGGCGGCCTGGGTAGTCGAGTAGGTAGCGTGCTAGCCTAAGGTCCCGGGTTCGAATATCCCAGCCAGGCCATGGTCCTACGCTTAAACCTTTCGCGTTTGCAATTTTCTATGCTCATTTCTGATCAACTGAAATTAAAAACTCATCAATTTTTACGACTTGAAGTAGTAGAATGTTCTAAGCGTGGTGGGAAGCCAAAGAAATATGTGAATTTGATTCTCAGACAAGTGTTATGCCTTGACCTTAGTCAATTCAAGCTATAAGGCAAACTCATTCACAAAGTTCTCTACCATCAACTACAACTTCAAGTCGTCAATATTGATGCATTTTGAATTTCAGTTGATTAGAAATGAGGATAGAAAATTTAGAAAGGTTTTCAAAGCGAAGGACCATGGCCTGGCCGGGAATCGAACCCGGGACCTGGGGTGGCAGTCGAGCACACTACCAACTCGACTACCGAGGCCGCAGAGAGGTGACGGCCAAACAGAAAAATGAATTCAATTGAAAAAACTTTTCTGTGTCAGATGGAAACTGAACCAGCGTTCTCTGGCGTATGGGTCACACACTTTACCCACGGCGCCACGGCCGCCAGTTTGGAAATAAGTTTCCAATATTTCCCAACGTTGTTCAAGCGCAAAGCGACTCATTACTTTCCACGGAGGTGTGATACAGACTTTATGTCAAGATTTTGAGCGGAAAACAGCTTTCAGTGTCAAAAACCTTATGATTTTAAAAGAAACCACTAGAGGGCCCATCCGTTCTGGTACCTTGGACAAGAATTAATTCGTCTGTCGTTTCTCAAACATACAGTTTTTCTTTTAAGTTCTTAACCTTACACTCGTGCATGGTGATTTCAACATATTTTCGTGAATCTGGGTCAGATCGACCCTTATGGTAATTTATATGCAAATCGCCTATTTTTCATCAAATTCAATGAACAAACATTTTATTTGTGTTTTTTTATTTTTATGGTAAAGTTTTTTTATTTTTTTTTTATATTCATGTGTTGATTACATATGGTTTAATGAAAAAAGTTTTAAAAAAAAATCAAATTTAACAATAACGGACATCAAACGTTTCTGGATTTCGATGCGTTCGATGTTGATGGTCCTGGTTCCATTTCATTATCATCGTCCTCTTCTTCTTCAGCACTTTCATCGACTGTATCGGGGCCTTTGTAATTTCTTAAATAACATGATTCGCATGAACAAATATAATGCAATGGACAGTTTGCTTCAAGCAATGATCACACGTGCCAGCTGTTTTGTTGTCTTTAGATTGAGTACCCTTACAGTGGTCGCATCTACGTCGTTTACTGTTTACCTGAATTTAAGGCATCAAAAGTTTTAAGGTACAATTTTTCGGCTTATATCCTATCAAATCCATGACCAACTTTATGAATGATGTGATAGGAGCATTGCAGTGTTTTTCCAAATAATTTGCCGCTAATTCCATAGACAACTCTTTCAAAAATAACTTTCGCTTCTCCTGCTTACTCACATTCCATGCAGGGTGGCTCAATTCAGATATGCAATAGGCTGCAACATCCAGCATGCTATAAAAATAACTATTGGCCATGGATTTGTTTTTCATTTGCAGGTGAAGCCTCTAAGCGTTTTATCGAAAGTCTCGCCACCACCCTTATAAGCATTGTAGTCATGAATAACTACATTCCGGTGTCTGGATTTAGTTGTTCAGTTGGATGAGCTGTTGATAACAAACATACGTTTTTTTTGTTTTTGTTGTATAGTTTACCAGGTCACATGACTTCGAGAAACAGAAAACCGAACAATTTGCTCCTCTCTTTCGTGCTTCTTCGATAGATGAAAATTCTTTCGGCAACTCACGTTTATTCAGTGTGATCGTGCCGACTATAGATGTTTCCTTTTCGTTTAAATCATTTGCCAATTCATAAAAAATAAAAAAATAAATAACTGGCCATTTCAGCCCTTGAAAGGACTTTGACCTAGCTTCTTATGATCAATTGTGTTGTGCGTGTTATTAAGTTTGTACACAATTGACCGAAAACCAATTTGCCAATTCATAGCTAGTAAAAAAATTGTCCATTGTTATGTTTGCATTCATAAATGTGTAATCCTTAGAGAGACGCATCACCAAATCATGAGCGACCCCTTTTGAACGATTTTCATTCGGTTCTGTACCGGTATAAACTTCAGCCCAGAGCAGATAGTCATTTTTGGCATTAAAAAAATAAAAATAAATAACTGGCCATTTCAGCCCTTAAAAGGACTTTGACCTAGCTTCTTATGATCAATTGGGTTGTGCGTGTTATTAAGTTTGTACACAATTGACCGAGAAATGGACCTACAGGCTTAACGCCGACTCCGAACGGCGATGAACGGAATGTTCTTATTCTCAAGAAGCTTTACATGGCATTTTTATTACTCTCTGAGGTTTGCCATTGTCTGCAGAGAGGTGGCGGCCGTACAGAAAAATTATTTTAATTCAAATAATCTTCTGTCGCTGCCTGGGGTTCGAACCTGGGTCTCCAAGGTTCTTTGACATAGCGGCTACGCACTTTAACCAACTACGCCACGGACGCCACAAGTTCATTAATGAGCCCAAAAATTTTGATTCCATATTTGCCTATGAAATTGCATGAAATATTTTTAAAAGTGCCAAAAAAGAACCTAACAAAATAAAGACACTTACCCGGTTTCGATGGAATGTATTGGCGAAAGCTACATCTGTTTCTGGTAACCAGTAACTGCTCATCGATGCATAGTTCCAAAGATGGCACATAATCCATTGTCAACTTTTTAAAAAATTGGGTCCAAACATGATCGATCGGGGCCAGCTTTTTCTCACATAATCGGTCCACTCGCGTTCGTGTGTCGACAATTCGCTAAAAACGTGTAAGTTGCTCGAACCGAAACAAGTTCATCACGGCTCGGTAAAATGGCCTGTTGGACTTATGGAATAGCTGTTTAGCAAAGACATCTTCGCCTTTGTAATAAAATTGCGATGTATGCATAAATTTCGTCGACATCTGTTTGCTTCATATACTCTCTTTGCTTTTCGGTTCGTTTCGATCACAATCAATTCAATGATAGCGGATGGTAAAATTCGCATAAGCCCATCCATTTCTTTTTATCGAAATTTTGTTTCAAATAAGGATATGCTTCAGACCTCGTTTCATAATTTGGGTGCGCTTCTTTTCGACTGAACTTGGCACTGACCACCAAACGGTGGCATCGTTTTTGCCTTGGCCATGATAACTTGCGCCACGATTTGGTTTAACTGCACTGACCACATTTTCTTCTAAATGAATTTCTCCTAATTCATCGTCTTCAAATTCAACATAACGCTGCAATTCAGTCAAAAGAACATCTTGAATTACGTTGTTACTAGTACTTTCATCAAAATACGAAGCATTATCACTATTACACTCTGAATCCGAGTTATCTTGCACATCAATGACTTCGTCATAATCACTATCGTTATCATTTTCGTTAGCAATTTCGTTTTCTTCTTTTTTTGTTAATTCACGATTTATATTTACTACTGGTCGACGAAGATTGTAGCGCGACATTGTTTTGACTAATAACAACAAAAATCAGACTTATAACTATCAAAGGCCAAACAAAACTGACAACTGTTCAACATGAACATGAACTGCGCCAAAAACATGATTGAACACGATGGAACTTGTAAATATGTGTGAATAAATAAATACCAACACTAAAATGTGTATCTACATTATAGAAAAGTGCTATACTCGGAGAAAACTAGAAGCAGAGAATAAACTAAGAAGAAAAGAGTTGGTTCGATCTGACCCGGATTCACGTATAGAGAACATGTGTGTTTTACCTGAATATATCCCACATGCAATACATATATCGACGGTCCATACGAAGACTATCTCTTATTTAAACGCGATCAAGAAAATCCTTTTTTTTTAAACTGCGGCGACAAAAATATGTTTTTACAAAATGCGGCGAAAAAAATCCATATCAAAAAATGCGGCGAAGAAAATCCGTTTTTTTAAAATTCGGCGAAGAAAATCTCTTTTTATGAAATGCGGCAAAGAAAATTCTCTTTTCAGTGTGTGACGTTAACAACGCTGAGTTTTTTAAGGAGTGGGAACAATTTTTCTGAAAAAAATTATGTTTTCAAATAATTATTTCTATTTATAATTTCATCTTTATAATTCGTTACAGTACTCTATAAGACGATTTTTATCAACAAATAATATAACATAATGATATATTTCATATGATTGTTTCGAAATTTTACATAAAAACTTTTTAAAAAAAGCAATGAAAATTTCGAAATTTATAATTTTCTTCTAGAAATCACTACATTTATTTTCACTAACAAATAATATAACAAGTATATGTTTGAAGTGAACTCTACCACGAATTAAATACAAAATTTAAAAAAAAAAACACTGAAAAACAATGAAAATTACGAAACCATACTATTTTTTTTTTTTGGGTTTTTTTCGGCTCATTTTGATAAAAGTGATTTTTTTCGCCGCATTTTGATAAAAGTGATTTTTTTCGCCGCATTTTGATAAAAGTGATTTTTTCCGCCGCATTTTGAAAAAAGATATTTTCTTCGTCGCAATTTTCTGTCGGAAGATTTTTTTCGTAAGCACCGTCGATATGTAATATCTCAAGTCTCATTACAAAGCTTTAAGTCCAATGCATACACTCATACCAAAATATCGTTAAATTATTTATCGTTATCTATCGTTATCGTTAAAAAGAGCACATAGTTTCTCAAATTCCTTCATTGACATCGAAATCAAATGGCTCTAAGTTCGCCATTAAAAACTTTTTTTCAATTCCTGAAAACCTATAATTTTGTCGCTTACAATGTTATTCGCGTCGACTCTTCAATTATCGTACTTCCTATTCATGAGCGACCATTTTTTAACGATTTTTATTCGGTTCTGTACCGGTAAAAACTTCAGCCTGGAGCGGATAATTATTTTTGGCATCAACGAGCCAAAAAATTTTAATTCCATAGTTGCCTATGAAATTGCATGAAATATTTTGAAAAGTGCCAAAAAAGAACCTGACAAAAAAAACTCTTACCCGGTTTCGATGGAATGTATTGGAAAAAGCTACATCTGTTTCTGGTAACCAGTAACTGCTCATCGATGCATAGTTCCAAAGATGGCACATAATCCATTGTCAAATTTTTCAAAAATTGGGTCCACACATGATCGATCGGGGCCAACTTTTTCTCACATAATCGGTCCATTCGCGTTCGTGTGTCGACAATTCGCAAAAAACGTGTAAGTTGCTTGAACCGAAACAAGTTCATCACGGCTCGGTAAAATGGCCTGTTGGACTTATGGAATAGCTCTTTAGCAAAGACATCATTCGCCTATTCGGCACCAGTGTGTAATAAAATTGTGATGTATGCATAAATTTCGTCGGCATCTGTGTCCTTCCAATATCTTATTTCTTCCAATTTTTTCTGTATCGTTAAATTATTTATCGTTATCTATCGTTATCGTTAAAAAGAGAACATAGTTTCTCAAATTCCTTCATTGACATCGAAATCAAATGGCTCTAAGTTCGTCATTAAAAACGTTTTTTTCAATTCCTGAAAACCTATAATTTTGTCGCTTACAATGTTATTCGCGTCGACTCTTCAATTATCGTACTTCCTATTCAAACTCTTCTTTTAATCCATATCCAAATTCCTGACCTTAACCTTGTTCGAATCCTTCCCCAATCCTTGTCCAACTTTATTTCAAAATCTTTGTTCTAAATTTTGTCCTAAGTGTGTTCAAATCCTTGTTGTATTCCTTGTCCCATTTCTTGACCCTTATATTTTTCCCAATCTTGTCCCGAATATTGTTTTAGGTATGTCTCTTTTTTTTATAAATAAATAAAGGTTACGGAACCCTTTACCGTAAGAGAGGCCTCTTACGCCATTCATTTATTTATTTTTTTTTTCTATCATTTGGCCGAAAACCTCAGCTTTACTGTCTATCTATAAAATTGACCGTAGCGCCAATAATCAAGGAGTAATAATTCCATGCAACATTTTTTTATTATTGCTAAATTTTTACAAAATCTTTAGTTAATTTTTTTATTTACAAAAAAAAACCTTGCAAAAAATCACTGCAGTACACTAAAATCACCATTTATTCAGAACTCTAAAAAAATTATTATCATTTCAAATATTATGTATATTTTTTCAAATAAAAATACTCCAATTGCATGTCTCCATTAGTTGCAGCAATTTTCGTTTGGCAAAACACTGTAAATTGTTCTTTTTATAAACAAAGAGAGGGAGAGAGAGAAAGAGGGAACAGCAACAGTATTTGCTTACACAACTTATTTTTTTGTAATTTCTATCAAGTAAGAAAAGCAGAGATACTCAAACTACAGCCATGAGAGTGAAGAATCATGCCCTTTTTTGTAATATAAATATTAAAAAGGTGTACCACAAGATTTTTGTTTCTGTATTAATATATTGATAATTTATAAAGTAGATAAGGAAATGGCTTAAAACATAGATTCGTATGTATATAACTTTGGAGTGGTTTGAAATATTTGAAAAATGTTTTCACAGAAATTATTTTTTAAGCTGTAGAACTTTGTAAAAAATACAAAAACAACATTTTGAAAAATACAATTTTCATCAAAAAAATCATAGGGCGTAGCTCATGATCAGCTATGGGCAGAGAGCGCTCTGGGAGCGTTAAGAGTAAGAAAAGAGAGCAAAGGCTTATGTAGCAACACAAAACGCAACAACAAATCAAAGACAAAAGACAAACACATAAACAACACAGAAGCTTTAAATGTAGTGGTGCCCATACCCGCTCATGATATTCGATTATAGAAACATTTAAAAAAAAAAAAATAAATAACTGGCCATTTCAGCCCTTGAAAGGACTTTGACTTAGCTTCTTATGATCAATTGTGTTGTGCGTGTTATTAAGTTTGTACACAATTGACCGAGAACCGGACCTACATGCTTAACGCCGACTCCGAACGGCGATGAACGGAATGTTCTCGTTCTCAAGAAGCTTTACATGGCATTTTGATTACTCTCTGCGGTTTGCCATTGTCTACAGAGAGGTGGCGGCCGTACAGAAAAATTATTTTAATTCAAATAATTTTCTGTCGCTGCTGGGGTTCGAACCTGGGTCTCCAAAGTTCTTTGACATAGCGGCCACGCACTTTAACCAACTACGCCACGGACGCCACTTACATAGAAACATTTAATTGTATAAAATATGTATAAGTATAATAAAAATTAAAAATTATAATAAAAATTATGTGTAAGAATGAAGCAATTTTGGCAAATAAATGATATGGTATATGAAAGAGTGTGAGAGAAGAAAATAGAAAAACAAAAATAAAATTACAAAAAAACAATGTCTGGCCTAATTTTTGAGCAAAAATTGAACATTTTAGAGTGTTTTTGAAAACAACATAAGAAATTGAATGGTAAGATAACGGTAAATCTTTTCTTATTTCTCAAAAGTCTTTTAATTAAACTTTCAGACAAAGAAAATATAGGGAAAATCGACTGAAAAATGGCTGAGATATTTGCTTGCAAAATCAAAATTTGAAATATCAATTGTTTTTTTTTTCATTCTGAGGCAATGACATTGCTTTAACCTTCATCGGTCCCTTATTTCGAGAAACGAATAAGTTCCTTGTGTGCAAATTTTACACACTTTTTTAAAAACCATATTTTCATCGATGAATGAAATGAATGCGATCATGTCGTACAAAATTATTTATTATTCATTCCTAGCTTTTTCCCGGTGCTCGTGGCTGCACTCAGCAACTATATCGAAACATAATAATAACATTCAAAACTTTTCTTCGACCCATAGTTTGACACCACTGTCATTTTCCACTGCCCGTTACATTTTCCCAGTACCAGGACATGAACAAATAGTAACGCCATTTTGAGTTTGTATGAAAGTAACGATACTTTTACTTACAAAGCTATTCGATATTACAAATGTTTGATGTATGGGCGGAGCCACACCTCCTTCTACAATGCCCATCCCAGTTTCGATAGCTTAGTCGGCTCAATCGTGAGCTTTGAAATCATGAGGTCTTCGGATCGATTCCCGCAATGAGCGAACAATTTTTTTTTTAAATCTGTTTTTTCTTTTTGGAAATATGCAAAAAATCAATTTTACCAAAAAGTGCTGAAGATAAAAATCTCTTCCGTTTGCAAAAAATACGGTTTTAAAAATTGAGAATTAAGAAATTTTTATTCTTTTATAATTTAGCGAATTTTGACTATCAAATGCCAGAATCAATTAAGTTTTTACCATAAAGTGTATGGAAATATGCAAAAATTAAACTTTCCGTCCATAAAAGGTGATGAAGAGAAATCTCAGAATTTATTACGATTGCTCATATTAAAGGACCATGTTTTTTGTATTGATTAATAATAAAGAGATGCAGAGGGGCCGAAAAAATCTATTTATTGCGATAACTTTTGATCGGAAAGAGATATTGGTATAATTTTTTCACATAAATTATTCTTTGAGCTTAACTATTCTATAAAAAGAATAAAAACAACTTTTGAAAAAAATTAATTTCTTTAAAAAATCACTGGGGGCAGGGTCATGTTTTTTGATGACAGAAACAGTTAATAAATTTTTTTGTAAAATTGGAAGCATTTTTGATATTAAACGCTATGTCATGTAAAAGGTAGTCGAAAATGCAATTTTGAGTTTTTATTATTTTAACAAAAAAAAAAACAACTTTTGTGTCATTTTTTGAGTAAAAAGTCAATATTTTGGACCTTTTTTGAAAAAAATATTAAAAATATATCCGCTAAAATAACGGTACCTTTTAAATTATTTTTATTAAGTGCTTGAATTGAGTTTATCAACAAAAAAAATTTTAATGAAATATATTTAAAAACAACGGAGCTATTTGCATCGCAAGTAAAAAATACGAATTTCTGATAGTTTTTTTGTTATTCTAAGGAAACCATGTTATTAGAAAAAGACGTTGTACCAAAAGTTTGTCCAATTTTAAAGATATGTGAATGTTTTTGATGTCAAAATAACAGGATTTCCTTAAAATTAATAAGTCGAGCATTTTCGCTTGAAAAAAATACGCTAGTAGTTAGATTTGCGTTACTTGTAATGGGGCGGAAGAGGCGTGATCAAAACTTAGTATGCCCTAACCTAAGTTAGGATTCAAGTAATATGTGAGCCGAATTTGAGTTAAATCCGTTCAGCCGTTAAGATTTGTATTGTAGTCAAACAAACAGAAAATGATTTTTATTAATATAGATTTATCTATTTTTTAAGAAAAACAGATTTTTTAAAATATCAATTAAAATCCTAGCTTGATTTGCTGAACTTATATTAAAGAAATATCAGCATGAAGTTGAAAAGTGTGTGTAAAATTTACACAAGGGACCGATTAAGGTTAAGAAATGCATTGCATGGAAAAAATCTACAGGTTTCAAAATATCGCAATACTTTTGATGTCATAATAACGGGAAATTTTTTTTAACATACTATTCGTGGAAAATATTAGCAAAAAAGTTTTCTTATACCAATATTTTTCTCAACCAACGAATTTTCATACAAAAAAACGTTGTACTGAGAACATCTATAGTTTTCGAGATATCACAATAATTTTGATGTCAAAATAGCGGAAATTTTTCAAAATTTACTATTTGTAAGCAATTTTACCATCACAATATATATATATATTGACACTTGTTACATGAAAAAGTGATTATTGTAGGGTAACCGTAAACGATGGTGAAAAATATCAAAGTATTATTAGCACATCTAGTGATGATGTCTAATTGCTCTCTTATATCATGTTTTTCCATCTCATATTTTAAGTCAAAGGTCACCAATCTAATATTCAATCATATTGTGCAGCCAAACCTTTCATCCGATACCTCATTCTTCATTCTACTTCTTCACAGTTCTGAGATCTCTAACTAAAATTAATATAATCTTTCAACGTTAATATTTTCGGTCAAATGTCATCAATTTAAAATCTAACATAATTCGGCACAACTATGGTGCAGTAGCTTTCGAATGATATACGTTTCATTGTCCGTATTCTAAAATAAATATTGAAAAAATGTACGACAACATTCGATGTTTGCGTATTAATATTATTTATTACTATTATTATTATTATACTAATAATTGATATAAATTAAAAGCTTAAGTTCCATATTAAAATACAAAAATATAATCTGCAACACAATTGAATAATATAAGAACAAAATTTACAGTTGAAAACCATATTTTGAATTAAAAATAAAAATTGAAAATTTTTTCTTAAAAAAACTGTAAAAAAAGAAAAAGTTTCAAAAATCCAACAAATTGCTAATATTAAGTTTTTTGAAGTATATTAGATATTCGATCTAATGTTGATATTCTTTTTCGTAGAAAAATATGGCCTCAAACACAGAAATTTCAAATTGACCATTCGAGAAATTTTAAAAGCATTAGTTTTGTCTGCAAAAAAGTTGCTCTTAGCACAGCTTATTTTGAACAGTTATTGGCTGCATTTATATTTATTACCATTTAATAAAAACCACCAACTTATTGATAACCAAACCAATTTCACTCGATGAACTTTATTTGTTGTTGATTCTTGGTGTTACTTTTCTCAATTTCATTGCTCATTTTCTGCATTTTCTGCGAATTTTCACCCACTTATATTACTTTTGTTCTGGAGCTTGATTTATTCTTTTAATCTGGTTGAAAATGGTTTAAGCCAAAACTGTCAATATTAATTGATACAGCGTTGATTTATGTACACGCAAATGGCTTGAATCTGGTTTGTTTGGCTTGTACAAATGGCTTAAAAGTTTGGCGTTAATTAATTAAAATTGAAATCGAAAAGTTGAACAGAGTTCGTGGAGTAATGCGCCGCATTTGGTGAAGCATGTCATGTGGTGAGGGTGTCGAATAAGTAGCAAAAGAGCACTTGGAGCGTAGTGTGCTTTAAAAAAAAAAAATGAAAGTTGTGGAAAATGATGCCGTCAAGCAGGCAAGAGAGATACTTAGTGGCTTTGGAAGCAGACATTGGCGCTATACATATTTTATTTGATTGAATTTAAATGAATGGCAGCAGGTAGGACACAAGATGAATAGTGAACTAATATAAGATTAAAGCACAAAGCTTTAGATTTTAAAGCATTTCAAACTTTGCATTTAAAAGCCGCTGTTAGTGATTTTCTCAAGTTAGTGGGTGGTGTATAGACCCAAGCAACACTCTTTACTCACGGAATTTTAGCAGTAAATTCAAATTAATTGAAACTAATTGAACGTAATAAATAGTTGTCCAAAATAATTTAGCTCGAACTATCAGCAACTATGTAATTTTGAAAATTATCCGGAAGTATGTGCCATCACCTTAACGGATATTAATGTTTACTAACTAGGAAAGAATTTAACAGTAAAGCGACTTTACAAATGCATAAGAAGGACAACTTAAGACCAACCACTCTCCCCCTCCCTATGAGCAACAAGCAATTTTTAAATGAGTTAACAAAACAAACAGAATTCAAAGCAGCAGCGAAACAAACTAAGTAAATGCCACGGAAACGTCAAACGGATGATTAATACAATCACAATAAAATTAACTAATATAAAGTGATTTCCGCGTTCACTTCCGTTGCAAACTTTTAAGAGCATTAAACGCAGAAACGTATTTTATAAAGCTCTTCCTGCTTTTGTTGGCTAGTGGGTGTGGTGGGTGGCATCAAAACTTTCAAGACGCGCGAAAGTGTTACACACAAACAACTTAATCCTTACAATTAGTCAACGGGAAATAACAAAACTTGTTAAGGACTTGACAGGACATTGGCAAATATCCGGTTGCTAAAAGTTTGCGTTAATAAGTACGCCAGTGAATCTCTCTCAAAGGATTGAAAAACCGCGTGAGCTGAATTCAAGTGCCAAAGCAACCGAAATTCCTGTCTTAATGTGTATGTGCTGAGTAGTAGTTCCGATGGCAGTACTAAGAATTTTCAATTTATTTTTTGATTCTGAATTCATTTGCGTGAGAAACATAAAATTTCTAAACTTTTTCAGAGCATCAATTGATTGCAAAGACAGCTCAGGATTATTTCCGGAACTTGTGTTGGAATTTTTGCAAGAAATATTTCCTTTTCAATACAACAAATTATTCATTGTGAAATAGTATTTCTCTGAATATATCTCAAAAATGAAAAAATGAACGAATATTAAAATTGTTTCATTGACAAAATAGTGTTGAATGTGGTCTGTTGGCTGACTTTTTATTTTTTATTTTTAACCCTGTGTGACCAATAGGCCATGTATGACTTCTTCCCAAAAGGTCTTAAACTGGTTTTGTTGGAAAAATAGTATTAAGTCATATATGTTTTCTGAATTTTTATTTTCTTTTTTTTACCTTCTATCAGTCTTGGGTCATATATGATCCCCTTCAATTCTTCCATTAAAAATTAAAATTAGGTTATTCAATGTGTAGTAAATGTTACTTAAAATTTATTTAAATGGTTTTCAATGGTTTTCTTTAAGCAATGAGTTGGGTCATACGAGCCCATCGTTAGAATAGTTTGGCCACTTCAATGTCTGTTCAAACAAACAAAAGAAAACCCATAAAATTGTAAAAAAATATTTTGAATAAAACAGAATATTTTTCCAACAGAATAACGATATTATATTGAGCATAAGAAAAGTAAAAAAATCTGAATTAACCAATGCATATTATATAACCTAACCAATAAAAAAATAAAACATCGGCCACCTTTTGACTAAATCATAATAGTTCGGTCAATTCCATCTACCATTGGGTAGCATCCCCTTTCTGACTTATGACTGCTGCAGTACGTCGAGGCATGGTATCCACAAGTACTACAAGGCAATACTCTGGAGGAATTGATTGCCAAATATTAAATAATTTAGCCTTTAAAGCTACAATATTCTTAGCAGGGTTTCGTCTCAACTCTCTCTTCATTTTTTCCCGCAAGGACTCTATGGTAGATAGGTCCGGGCTACTGGAAGGCCAGCTAATAACCAGCTTTGTTGTTTTTGCGGTATGGCATGAGACACCATCCTGCTGAAATAAATATTCACCTTCTGCGGTTTGAAGGTTAGCAATTCATGGCAAAAGCTGAGTGTTTAGTATGTCTTGGTATTTTGAAGCGTTGATTATACCATCGACCATGCATAAATTACCATCTCCTCTGGCTGACATGCACCCCCAAACCATAACAGAAGCAGATAACTTGACAGTACGCTTTAAACAATCTTTGTGATAAGCTTCAGATGAGGTTCGTAGTACTCGTTTTCGACTATCCCCTAGACATAACACAAACCTTGATTCATCGCTCCAAATTATTGAGTTCCCTTGACGACGAGTCCAGTTGTTGTGATCCTTAGCCTACAGCAGCCGAGTTTTTTTTTTTTTGCTTTGATATTAGCAAGGGTTTCTCTTTTGCCTATAAAATTTTTAAATTCATTGAATGAACCAACTTACCCGAGTTTTTTTACATTTCTTATGCACGTACTAACTGATGCTATAGAGTTACGCATTAAATTCCACTCTAATGTGATCTCAGCAGCAGTGGCTCGTCAATTTTTAACCACTATCTTCTTTAAGGTATAATATAGGTGTATATTATACAACCAAAAAACAGGAGCTGTTTTCAAAAATGTTTTTTAGATAGAAGAAGTTATTATATTTTTTTTTAATTTATACAAGTTATTGAACATGAAAAATACTTTATAAAAATATTTTTCTTTTTTTTAAATACAGTTCTGGCTTTTATGTAGAGGGTGCTGAAAATGGCATTGAAAAAAAGACATCCAAAACGGTTCGATGAATATGGCCTTTCCCTTTCCTTTCGAAGTTGAAGTAAAAAGTTCAAAAAATAGATACATTTTCGCGCGCTTTTTTGTTTATATAAAAAAAAAACAAAAAAAAAAAGTCGATACCTGAATTTAGGGGTATTTATTATGCTTATGCTTATATTGTTATGCTTAAAGGACAAAATAACAAACAACATGCAAAAAAAATCATTGAAATTGAACCAATAGATTTCGAGTTATCTATCGAACCGTTTTAAAAAAACTAGTTTCGAGGAAATCGCGTTGAAAGATTTTTATTTGTTGTATGGAGCTTAGACATAGGTTAACGAAAACCGTTATAACTTCTGTTTTTTCTTAAATATCGATTTAAAAATATGTATGTATATTCTTAAAATTATAAAGAACACATTAAACCCAAAAAAAAATTTTTTTTCGAAAAATGTACACGTATAATAATATACCTTTAATTGAACCCCTTTATTACCTTTATTCATAAAAAAAAAAAAAAAAAAAAAAAAAAAAAAAAAAAAAAATAAATAACTGGCCATTTCAGCCCTTGAAAGGACTTTGACCTAGCTTCTTATGATCAATTGTGTTGTGCGTGTTATTAAGTTTGTACACAATTGACCGAGAAATGGACCTTCAGGCTTAACGCCGACTCCGAACGGCGATGAACGGAATGTTCTTATTCTCAAGAAGCTTTACATGGCATTTTTTTATTACTCTCTGAGGTTTGCCATTGTCTGCAGAGAGGTGGCGGCCGTACAGAATAATTATTTTTAATTCAAATAATTTTCTGTCGCTGCTGGGGTTCGAACCTGGGTCTCCAGGTTCTTTGACATAGCGGCCACGCACTTTAACCAACTACGCCACGGACGCCACGCCTTTATTCATACCCCTTTTAAAAATGTCTTGGAATTTCTTTGTTCTAGTATACTGCCGTCATAAGGAAGAGTGCGGCATCTACATATTTCAATATTCTGAAATAAACGACTTCAGTAATTTATCAAAAATTCACTGACTAGGGTTTGGATGGTTATAAATATTTGGTTCTTCAACATAGTAAAATCCAGTTTTTTTTTTCAACATTAATGATATTTTACCGATTTTATTAAAAACTAGCCTTTTCCCGGCGCGCGTTGCTGCACCCTGCAACTATATGGGAACATAATAAGTGTTTTCAAAACTTTTCTTAGACTCATAGTTTGACACCACTGTCATTTTTCACTGACCGTTACAGTTTCCCAGTAGCAGGAGATCAACAAATAGTAACTCCATTTTGAGTTTGTATGTAAGTACTACTACTTTTTCTTTCAAAGCTATTCGAGAATACAAATTTTAATTGTATGGACGGAGCCACACCCACTAATATAATGCCCATCCCAGTTTTCTAGTAGATGGACATTACCCAGTTTTAGTACAGTTGCCGACAGTGAGCATACAAACTAAATTATCAAAATGTAGCAAATCGACGAAAACCGTAGAAAATATAGCATTTTTATTGATTTGTAGGCAGTAAAAGGGGGTGTGACAGACATTTAAATCATCTCGTACTTGAAAAATCATCTCGTACTGCCAGAATTATAGCTCTATCGGCTGAGTAATTTTGAAGTTTCCAGCCATCGCACAGACAGCGTTTTGTTTTTTGTATATATATTTTGGATAAAGATTATTGGCTATAACTTTTGATTGGTAAGAGATACTAAGATAATTTTTTTCTAAAAAATTGATTTTTTAGCTTGTTTATTTTTTCAAAAATATAAAAACACAATATTGGATAAAAAATTTTGTTTGAAAAAATCAAGGGAAGGCCTCGTTTTCTTAATCACAAAAATGGTTTTTAATTTGCTTATAAATTTCAAATACAAATTGAAATAAATTTTGCTTATAAATGTTATAGCTTTTAAATAGAGTTGAAAATTTGCGAATTTGAATTTAAATTATTTTTACAACAAAAATAAATTTTGAGCCTTTTTTGAGGAAAACTCCAAAATTTGAGACCTTTTTTGATAAAAATATTTAAAATATATAAACTCAACTAACAGTATTTTTGCAATTAGGTTTTTATAGTACTTTGATGAAGCTTTAAGACAAAAAAAAATTAACAAGGTATATAAAAAATCAGCGGAGAAATTTGAATCGAAAGTCACAAAATTAAATTTCTGATTGTGGTTTTTTCATTTTTGAGCACGATGTTGCATTAAATATATCGTTGTAGTAAAATTTTTCATAGTTTTCAAGATATATTCATGTTTTTGATATCCAAATAACGGAAATTTTTTAATTTTATTAAATTTAAGAAATATTTTATATTTTGTAAATATTTGCATATGTAACAACTAAAAATATGCGATTTTGTAAAAATTTGTTCTACAGCACCATCTGGTGTCCAAGGTGGTTCAAAGAAGATACTGTCAAAAATCGCATCGTACCTGAGAACTAATATGTACCAATTTTTATACTAATCCCATGAGCGGTTTGGGAGTTTTAGGTGGTTTTGCAAAATATTTGTACTGCAGCGCCCTCTAGTGTTCAAAGTAGGTAAAAAAAGATTGCAGCCAAATATTCAACCCACATTAAAACCACCGTATACCACTTTTCATTCTAATCGCATAAGCGGTTTGTGAGTTTTAGGCAGTTTTATAAAAAAAATTGTACTACAGGGCCCTCTGGTGTTCAAGGTGGATAAAAATTGATAGCCCACAAACACGCACCGTACCAAAAAACTTATATTCACAAATTTTCATGCTTATCGGATGAGTAGTTTAGGAGTCTATTGCATAGTTACATACGACATTTAGTTCCAAACCAATTCGATATCATAAATTTGGCCTGTGTGGCCAAATTCCCCTTGTCTAATGATCGCTCAAATATATAATAACTACCTCTTGGGCCCATAACGTCTACATATCAAGTTCCACTATCAAAGCATGTACAACTCAGGAATAATAATGATTTCTAAAAAGTGGGCGTGTATATAGTTAGACCACGCCCAGTTTTAGTATAGTTGCCGACAGTAACCATATGAACTTATTTACTAAATTTTAGCCTAATACTACTAAAAAAGTCTCAAATATAGCATTTTTATTGATTTGTAAGCGGTAAAGGGGGTATGGAAAAAAAGGGGTATGCTTATATTTTTCGCGCAAATGCAAACTAAAGTGAGACTTGCCAAATTATTCCAATATTTCATTTATTGCCAATTACCCTTGCAAATATTTCCCCATATACACCATATGTGCGCACCTGTATTTTTTCACAGCTGTATTGTTGATAAGTTCACTAAAATGCTTATAATTTATGAACCAATACGTATACAAAGACCATTTATACAAAAAAACCTTCGTATTGACGTCACCTTTCATGTGAAATTCTAGAAACAAAATCGGTCCACGCATTACAGAGAACATCAATTTCATACACAATGCAACTTATTTTTATATAGTACATAGATTCAAAAACCGTGGAACAGACAGTGTAGATGCCGCATTTTTGCTTGAATGATTGGTTTAATTTGTGAAGATGACACTTCAGGTTAAAATATTTATCAATTGAGCAAAAAATTCGAAATTTTCTTTCATTTTCTTGAAGATTAAAGAAATTTGGCTAAGAAAAAGTAATAAAACTGATTTTGATTTTCATGCTAGATGCCGCACTCTTCCTTATGACGGCAGTATCGATGAAAATTAAGGTGGCAGAACTATTTTGACGATGGGCTGGTATTGACCAATGTCGGGCATTCTGTCGCTCGCGGGCAAAGAGCTTTCTCTGCCGCCACTTGTACGCTGTTAAGGCTTTTTACACACTGTTTTAACATTGGAAAGCTTTTAAATGCACAAATATACATAAACGCCAAGATTGCCCACCAATGTATTAGACCCATCTCTAATGTTTCAGTGGGAAAAATGGATGAAAAAGCTTTTTCTATTAACAGTCTGTATTTACGGTTTGTATTGTTGTTGTTGTTGTTGTTGTTGTTGTTGTTTTTGTTGTTGTTGTTGTTGTTGTTGTTTTTGTTGTTGCTGTTGTTGATGATGATGATGATGATGATGATGATGATGATTGTGATATGATGATGATGTTGTTGTTGTTGTTGTTGTTGTTGTTGTTGTTGTTGTTGTTGTTGTTGTTGTTGTTGTTGTTGTTGTTGTTGTTGTTGTTGTTGTTGTTGTTGTTGTTGTTGTTGTTGTTGTTGTTGTTGTTGTTGTTGTTGTTGTTGTTGTTGTTGTTGTTGTTGTTGTTGTTGTTGTTGTTGTTGTTGTTGTTGTTGTTGTTGTTGTTGTTGTTGTTGTTTTTGTTGTTGCTGTTGTTGATGATGATGATGATGATGATGATGATGATGGTGATATGATGATGATGATGTTGTTGTTGTTGTTGTTGTTGTTGTTGTTGTTGTTGTTGTTTTTGTTGTTGCTGTTGTTGATGATGATGATGATGATGATG
Organism: Pherbina coryleti; assembly: GCA_943735915.1. Classification (NCBI taxonomy): domain Eukaryota; kingdom Metazoa; phylum Arthropoda; class Insecta; order Diptera; family Sciomyzidae; genus Pherbina; species Pherbina coryleti. Next base: position 143,900,339 of record OX030949.1, on the reverse strand, counting down.
ATGATGATGATGGTGATATGATGATGATGATGTTGTCGTTGTTGTTGTTGTTGTTGTTGTTGTTGTTGTTGTTGTTGTTGTTGTTGTTGTTGTTGTTGTTGTTGTTGTTGTTGTTGTTGTTGTTGTTGTTGTTGTTGTTGTTGTTGTAGTTAACGCGCTTCACCGCGCGTATGTCAAAAAAAAGCCGGCATCGACTAGCTTGCGCTAGCCGATGCCCCACAGGCCAATTATTAAAACTCACTTTTATATTCTTTACACGATTTTATTAGCTTAAACTGGTTATAGAACTTAATTTGATCACGCTCCAAATTCGAATGAATTAATTCTAACTTAAAAACTAAAGCTAAGCCTAAAGCTACCCCTGCGTTGTGCCATATCTGCTGCGTCGACATTCCCACGTTATGCAGTGTCCGCAGCCACGTTCCCGCAATGCACTTCTCCCACGTCGTACGCGCATGCAGGTAACCAGACGCATGCTCAGCACTTTTATAGGTGACAGGTACAGTGGCTCGCGTTGGCTAAACATAGGATCGCTCGTCTTAACTCCTCCCCCTTCAAATATCTGCGTCCCGCAGATCTAAGTAACAACCGCAACCGTTGGGTGGGCGTCATGCGACAGATGAGTTACTGGGAGTTGTATTGTTGGGAGACCGACCCTTTTTGTGAGTTTCCGCCAGATGGAGATTGCTATTGCAACTACAAAAAGTATTGTAAGAATATCCATCCATGATGAGAAGTCAATTCTACCCGCCAAGCCTTGTAGTCGATGGGTATTTGTCAAGCTTAGCTCTCGTAGGTATTCAATGTCGACTGCTACTCCCTCGCTCGTAACATTAGCTAGTACAGGTGGCAGGGCCTGGAACTTCGAGGACGAATATGATGAAAATGTCTTGCCACCAAGCTGCAGCGTCTCGTTGTCGAGTTGGATGACATAGGTTCCTTCCAGCCTTTGGGAAAAGTTTCCGGTTTTTATTTCGCCCTTGAAATTAGTTATAAAAAGTGTGTTTTCGTTTACTAATTCGATAACTTCTTCTTTTCTCGTCCTAAACCGACAGCGTGCGTCTCCGCCCTTGAGAAGCTTTGGCAGACACGAATTTTCAGGAACCCTTTCTAAGCTTGTCGTAACACATACCGAGGAGTTTCCGATTCTCAGGCATTCTCCAGTTAGTCCATAAGTTTCGGTTCGACTAAGGAGCAGTTTCGAAAATTGAAGATCCACCTGAGTACCATTAGAAATCGCAGCACGGCAATTCACTACATGATAGGCGTTTACTTTTACTTTTGGTACCGCTAGGACATATAACATGAGGGTCCCATTTGTGTAGACTGAGGGATGGCTAAACTCAATAGCTTCAATTATATTCTGGTATGGTAGAACCTCAAGTTCATTTATAACCATATTTACCTCCTCAGCGTCTAAGAGGTTACTGTTCACTATACCCTTTTTTGCCATTTGACATGCTCGTACAATCTCGTTGACTCCTTCCTTGAGGATAAGTATTTTGTCCAGTAGATTATGATCCTTTGTGCTTATATCGCTTTTTTCGATGACATTATTAAGGCTAGTTATCATCCCATTTATCTTACTGACGACTTCATGAGTGGCATTAAAAAGATTCCTGTTGATTTTGTATTGATTGTTGTTGTTCTCAATTATGTCTGATTGGCTTCTTAAAATCTCATCCCAGTCGATTGCGTCAGGGGATCCTGCTAGCCACTTCCAGGCTGAACCGATCCAATTAATAGATCTTGGGACTCTTGTTTTAGGTGAACTACGTAGTTCGTTAATTCGTTCTCTCGTCTGTTTTAGGTGAAACTGGAGGGTTAACCGCATGCTTTCTTCTGCAACATCCGTCGCCACTAACTTTTCAGATTGCTCGATGATGTCAGCATAACGTTGAAGATCAATGGTGTGTATGAGGTTGAAGTAGCCGTTGGTTATCCATGCCATTCCTTCCTGAATCGTAACCACAGGTGAATCATAACTAAAGATGTGCACTGCGTCAGCAGCAGATATAAGCGCTAGTCTGAAATGAAATACCTTATCGCTCTAATTCCATAATTTGATTAAAAGATTTTTTTTTTTTTTTTTTTTTTTTTTTTTTTTTCATATACCGATCGTGAATGAATTTGTAATTGCTTTTGACATGTTTTCTAAATTGTAATGTTAAAACAAATAGGAGCTGATCATAGATTGTAGTAAAATATAATATGATAAGTTAAACAATTTGATAGCTTAATTAAATTAATTTTGTTTTTATTTACTAATGGGATAGTACACATTTCCCTTCTTTTTTTTTTTTTTTTTTTTTTTTTTTTTTTTTTTTTTATTAAAATTTTAAATGAATTTTTGTGATTAGTACTAAGTTTTACAAATATTACAAAAACAAAAGCTTCTCTTTCTGAATAAGGTTATTACCTTAGTTATTTTCATTGCAATCATATAGACATTTTTATCTCTTGTTTTCTTTATAATTTTTACATATTAATTCAGTTTTTCTCTTAGTGTATAGTCCTTCGTGTAATTTTGACTGGACTTGAGTTTTTAATGTGAGCCTTATGTACCTTCCTCCCGCTAACCGTTAGCACTGTAACTCTATTATTCCTTTTCACTATTTCCCGCCTAAATAGAGCCTTGTTTTTACCTTTAATACCCTTTGTTGCTACAAAGATTACCTCACCTCTTTTATAATTCTTTGGTTTTGACCGTTTCTTGTTTCTTCCCGCATTTTGGAGAGCTTGTTTTCTTTCTATAAGACCTCTAAAGTCCGTATTTATTTTTGCTCGAAAGTTGAGAAGATTTTGGTAATTTATTCGTGATGACCTGTCGAAAAAAATATCACTTGGTTTTTTTCCAGTGACTGAATGCACCGAGTTATTGTAACGATCAACTGCCACATACACCAGCTCTTTAACATTGAGGTTTGGTAATTCATTCTTCAGGCATCGATACATTTCGATGATAGTCGAGTGGAGTCTCTCTACCTGCCCATTAACCTCGCTTCGGTTAGTGGGAGTCAAATACAATTCAATTCCCATCATTTTTATAAGATTGAGGATAATTGGACTAACGAAGCTTCTTTCGTTGTCCGTAATCATGACCCTGGGTGTCGTAAAATAGTGTAATATTTTTATTATTTTCTCGCGAAGGTGTAAAGCGGAGCGGTCATTAATGTGAAAGAATTTCCCAAATTTCGAAAATTTATCAAGGCATGTAATAAATTTTTCATTTTCGATCTCCATGATGTCTAAGTGAAGAATTTCTGTGGGATATTTCGGTATTGGTGTTGGTTGAAGTTCGGGTTGAAAAGGTCGTCTATCGTATTTATTGGCATTGCAAATTCTGCAATTTGCAACGAAATTTTTAATAGAAGAATACATTTTTGGGAAGTAGAAAGCTTCCAGGATTTGTTGCCTATTTTCCCGAGCATTTCTATGTGCTCGCTTGTGCTCTGTTTCGATTATGACAAATTTTCGCTCCTCATTTCGTATGTCCTCCACGATTCGTTGTGTAACCCGAATTTTATATCTATTAAACGTTGAAACATAAACCTCTTGCAGTAGTCCCAGATATTTTTCGGCCATTTTTATTCCATTTATTACGTTTGGATTTAACTTCTTTTTCAATATAGCCGTCAATTCTTGTTTGTCAAGGGCAGGTAAGGTAATGTAATGACGAGTGAATGAGGAGCCTCATGTGAAAATAGCTCCTTGCCTTCCTTGAAAATCAATTGATTTCGAAAGACGTTTATTGGTACCTCAACATGAGGTATGAGGTTCGAAGAATCCTGTTCTGCGCTATGGACCGTTCCAGAATCAGAATCGGCAACATCATTAACCGCTGGTAGTCTCGACTCGCTAGCTGTGTCAGTATTGGAGTTACCTTCGCTAGCAGTATCTGTACTAGAATTTCCCTCACTGGCAGTGTCTGTTGAAGAATTAGATAGGTGGTTCATCTGTGTTTGGAGCCTTGAAAGAGCGTCAGCCACTGAGTTTGATTTACCAGGCTTGTAAATCAGCTCGTGGTTGTATTCTTCAATACGCGCTTTCCAACGCTTCAACTTAGCATTGAAATTTCTGTTTCCCAACGCATAAGTGAGCGGCTGGTGGTCTGTGTATGTGCGTATGTTTCTTGCTCCATAGAGATATGACCGCAGGTTGTCTAGTGCCCATACTATAGCGAGCATCTATTTCTCGTTAGTCGCATAATTTTCCTCAGTTTTATTTAGCGAACGAGATATGAATGCTATCGGCTTGTCCTAACCAGTCTTGCCTTGCGAGAGCACGGCTCCGATTGCGTAGTTCGACGCGTCTGTTGTTAGATTAAATGGTTGTTCGAAATCTGGAAACGCGAGAACTTCGGACGATGACAATAAGGTCTTTAAGGTATTGAATGCTTTTAATGCGTCTTCGGTCATTGTTACCGGGACCTTTTTCGATTGGTTTGCTTTAACCTGTGAATTTTCTCCTCTTGTGAGATTTGTCAAAGGTTTGGCAACCTTCGCATAATCCCGGATAAATTTCCTATAATACGATGTCATACCTAAGAAACGTTTTAAGTCTTTCAAATTATCAGGTGGGGCAAGGGTTTGGATTGCTAGTACTTTCTTTGGGTATGGTTTAATTCCGTCAGGGCATACTATGTAGCCTAAAAACTCAACTTCAATCCTCATGAATTGTGTTTTTTCAATGTTTACCTTTAAGTTCGTGGCGTCCGTGGCGTAGTTGGTTAAAGTGCGTGGCCGCTATGTCAACGAACTTTGGAGACCCAGGTTCGAACCCCAGCAGCGACAGAAAATTATTTGAATTAAAATAATTTTTCTGTACGGCCGCCACCTCTCTGCAGACAATGGCAAACCTCAGAGAGTAATCAAAATGCCATGTAAAGCTTCTTGAGAATAAGAACATTCTGTTCATCGCCGTTCGGAGTCGGCGTTAAGCATGTAGGTCCATTTCTCGGTCAATTGTGTACAAACTTAATAACACGCACAACACAATTGATCATAAGAAGCTAGGTCAAAGTCCTTTCAAGGGCTGAAATGGCCAGTTATTTATTTTTTTTTTTTATTTTACCTTTAAGTTCGAGTCGAGAAGTCTAGAGAATATGGCATCAACGTTGCGTAGGTGTTCCTTCTCATCACGGCCAAAGACAATGATGTCGTCGATGTATACATAGCAGATTTTCCCTATGTATTCTTTCAACACATCGTCTATCATTCTTTGAAAAATGGCCGGAGCATTTTTCAAACCGAAAGGCAACCTCAAAAATTCGAATTTTCCATTCATGGTGGAAAAAGCCGTTTTTGGGACATCGGAAGGCTTCATAGCAATCTGATGAAAGCCAGAAGTAAGGTCTATTGTGGTAAAGTATTTTGCTTCACCCAAGCTACAAAGGGTTGACGTTATATCAGGAATCGGGTAAGCGTCAGATATAGTTACTGAATTTAGGCGCTTAAAGTCAACTACCATCCGATACTGTTTTTCTCCTGTGGGTTTTGGTTTTTTCGATACGATCCAGATCGGTGAGTTGTAGGGACTCTTTGATGGACGAATGATCCCTTCCGATAATAATTCGCTTACCTGCCTCTCTACTTCCTCTCTCATACATGCCGGATACGGATAGCTTTTTGTATATATCGGGTCTTGTGTGGTCGTTTTTATTTCAGCTGCTACTCTCGTTTTTACTGCCTCACCTCCTTGGATTGGGCCAAAGAGAGCTCTATATTTCTCCACGAGATCGTTGATGGCAGCCTTAGTGTCGTGTGACATTTGATCGTTTATTAAAAGGTTTACTTGTTCGGATAACATAGCTTTGAGTGGAATTTTTACTCCAGAATTTAAGTATAATATGTTGTATTTGCGGTCAATAACTGCCTCCAATCTTTTAAGGGTATCGTCTCCGATAATACCATCAAAAGATTCGAGACCAGGTAAAACAAAAAACGTAATGGGTTCATAATTGTCGTATTTTTCAAAGAATCTTCCCACAATCTTTCGATTTATGGTAACATTTCCGGCGGCGGAATGGACTGAAAATGGAGTTTTTAAAGGAACACTTCCGGTTGCCAGGGATGGTCTTATAAAATTTTTATTGGCTCCGGTGTCTACCAAAAAATTTAATGTTCCCCCATCCTTTGACTCGTATTCTATATATGGAAGGCTTGAGAGGCTTCCTCCATAAAATTCAGTTCCTCATGGACATTGTCATTTTGTGACTCCTCACAAGCTGTCTCATCGATATAAGGTTCGGCCTGAAGGTTATATAATCTTTGCTGTTTCCTATCGTAATTCCCCCAAGAAGAAGCCTTGCGTTTAAAAGAGTTGTTAGGTCTATTCATGTAGTTAACCTGTCTGCTTTGCATGGATCTGTCAACATCCATTCTTTCTTGAGGCTTGGGGCCAGTTGGCCGAGGTGGAGGGACAGACTGGTATGGTTTGTTTTCTGAAGGGTTTCTGGGTATATTCATTGGGGAAGGTCCTGCTGAAAATCTGTTTGAGTTGAAGGAGGGATAAGGTCGCCTAGGAAACTGAACTGGACGTTGTTCTATTCTTGTCATTTCGTTAATGGGCACTGTTATTTTGTTAGGCCCATTTGTGTGAATGCTATAATTCCTCAGACTAAGATTTTGAATTTCCAAGCAACCCGAATAGGCTTCGGGCAAGGTCTTGGGTTTCTGGACTATCATCATTCTTGATAAGTCTCCACTTAGCCCACGGATGAAAACATCCAATGCTCTATTGCGGTAGGTCTCTATGAGTGCGGTTACGGTTTCGCATGAATAGTTGTCTGTCTTTAGCTTATTTATGATGAGTGACAGCTGATGGTTAACAGCTGCATAAAACTCATCCAGCTTCGTCCCTTTTTGTGCCAACTGCCCTAATTGGTGCTCAAGGGTGCGCAAATCGCGCTTATCCGCATAATGCAGTGAGAGAACCTGTTTTATTGCAGGCCAGTCCCCGTCAAGGACATTGTACGATACCAGAGCGGTATCGGCACAACCCCTTACCTTTTGCCTTACGTGCTGGAGTATTGCGCGATAAATTGGTTTATGTCTGACGATTTCATAGTCTTTGAGAATGGTTTCCACATTGTGGACCCATGAAATGTACTGCGTAGGGTTTCCCTCAAAAACCCTCAGCTCCTTCACGCAATCAGGCAGTTTCCCTATTTCTTTTAGATCATCTTCACTTATTGGCCCGCGAGGAGCCTCTTCTACCGCAATCGTAGCTGGGGTCACCGCAAATTCTACCTGCTTTAATCTCTCGTTAATTCTCCCAAGCTCACTATTGGATTCAAGCGCGGACAAACGCCCCTCGATTGCCCTTAGCTGTGCCATAATGGCACCCATGGCTCCCGTATTCTCCACCAAGGCCCTTTGCATTTCCTCCATTTTTATTTTTTTTTCAACGTGATATAGGAATTATAAATACAAAAATATCTATCTGACTTTCAAAATGTATGCTACGGCGCGTTAGGTTAGCGGAAGGTTAATAAGGTTCACTTACCCCTTGTTGCTTTACTTTTGTTTGTCTTTACTTACAAAAGTAACATTAGTTGGATTTGCTGTGGTTATCCCTTGTTGCTTTGCTTTCTCGTTGGTGTAGTTCTGAAATTAAAAACATTTATAATTTCGTAATAAATACAATTATTTAAAATTGGCATATTGGGTTGATCGAGGAAGGATCGTGTTTTTCCCGTTTAGTTGTCGGTGTTAATAATTACCGTCAACCTACTAATGGCACGATTGACTTCACTAGTATGTTCCTTGTTCCAATTTGATCTCCATTCTGTTCTTATGGGAAGAATGAAATAAGCGTATGCAGGTGAATGAATGGGTGACGTGTTCCCATGGTAACGCCACCGTGCACTCCATAGAATGTACAATCACTTATGCACACAATCAGAGGAAAAAAAGGAACATACTATTCGACCGACCCTTAAATTGACAAGGTTTTTCTCTCTTTTTTATTAAAAAAAAAAGGTTATCAAAAAAATACTTCTCTTTTTTTATTAAAAAAAAAGGTTATCAAAAAAATATTTCTCTTTTTTCTTAACAAAAAAGGTTATCACAAAAAATATTTCTCTTTTTTACTTAAAAAAAGGTTATCAAAAAATATTTCTCTTTTTTACTTAAAAAAAGGTTATCAAAAAATATTTCTCTTTTTTATTTAAAAAAAGGTTATCAAAAAATATTTCTCTTTTTTACTTAAAAAAAGGTTATCAAAAAATATCGTTGGAGTCCTGTGGCAATATTTTTTTCAGGTGCGGCAGTGCTATGAATTATTCAATTTTATTCAACTGGAGGGTCCGGAATTCGGAATCGCAGCCAGCATTTTTATTTGGTTTATCATCATGATTCAGCTGGAGGGTCCCCCTTTCGGTGGTGATTCGCAGCCTACATGTTCGTTAAGGTTATTTATCAATTATAATTATTTTTTCCATTTACTCTATTTTATTTCATTGATTTGGCTGGAGGGTCCCCCTTTCGGTGGTGATTCGCAGCCGATATAATTGTTTAAGTTATCTCATTATTTTTAATTCACTATTACAGTCTTTTATTGATCTTGATAATTTGACTGGAGGGTCCCCCTTTCGGTGGTGAATCGCAGCCATTAATTTTATTGAGTTTATAGTTTATGTTTTATTATTAAGACACTTCATTATCACACACTGATTTCACTTATAACCTTATACTGCCACAGGACTACACCCGTATCCTTAGACCGGGTCCCTGCTCGGGCGCCAGTTAACGCGCTTCACCGCGCGTATGTCAAAAAAAAGCCGGCATCGACTAGCTTGCGCTAGCCGATGCCCCACAGGCCAATTATTAAAACTCACTTTTATATTCTTTACACGATTTTATTAGCTTAAACTGGTTATAGAACTTAATTTGATCACGCTCCAAATTCGAATGAATTAATTCTAACTTAAAAACTAAAGCTAAGCCTAAAGCTACCCCTGCGTTGTGCCATATCTGCTGCGTCGACATTCCCACGTTATGCAGTGTCCGCAGCCACGTTCCCGCAATGCACTTCTCCCACGTCGTACGCGCATGCAGGTAACCAGACGCATGCTCAGCACTTTTATAGGTGACAGGTACAGTGGCTCGCGTTGGCTAAACATAGGATCGCTCGTCTTAACTTTGTTGTTGTTGTTGTTGTTTTTGTTGTTGCTGTTGTTGATGATGATGATGATGATGATGATGATGATGGTGATATGATGATGATGATGTTGTTGTTGTTGTTGTTGTTGTTGTTGTTGTTGTTGTTGTTGTTGTTGTTGTTGTTGTTGTTGTTGTTGTTGTTGTTGTTGTTGTTGTTGTTGTTGTTGTTGTTGTTGTTGTTGTTGTTGTTGTTGTTGTTGTTGTTGTTGTTGTTGTTGTTGTTGTTGTTGTTGTTGTTGTTGTTGTTGTTGTTGTTGTTGTTGTTGTTGTTGTTGTTGTTGTTGTTGTTGTTGTTGTTGTTGTTGTTGTTGTTGTTGTTGTTGTTGTTGTTGTTGTTGTTGTTGTTGTTGTTGTTGTTGTTGTTGTTTTTGTTGTTGCTGTTGTTGATGATGATGATGATGATGATGATGATGATGATGGTGATATGATGATGATGATGTTGTTGTTGTTGTTGTTGTTGTTGTTGTTGTTGTTGTTGTTGTTGTTGTTGGCACAGAGGCACAGAGGCACAGAGTTGAAGAAATTTCATGCAACGTTTTTTCATGGTTATAGCATTTTTACTGCATTATGTGGTTACCATCCTGAAATCATGACGATCAATTTCGACTTTTGTGATTGTGCTTGTAGCTCTCTCGCTCTCTGCACTGACATAAATTGTGGTACAGCTATTAAGCAAGAATTGTTTTATAATTATCATTGTCATTTTCAGTATCATTATCATAATCATTATAGTTATCATTATCAATATCATTATTACTTTTATTTTTATTATTCTGCACTCATAACTGCACAAGAACTAATTTTGATATGCCTCAAACTTTGTGTGCAGTGCAGAACACACGACCAAGTGGCGCAAACATTCCTGCTTGAAGTTTTAGCGCCAACTGATTGAGAGAACTTACACGAGACTAAAGTCGTGTACGTGTTTTGATTCTCAAATAAAGCCGACGAGTCTCGCTACGCGTGGTACTACGTGAACATCACTGATTTATGTTGTGAGGCGTAATAACACATTTGTGCTGTCGTAAAACAAAATTTACCGTAGCACGTCTAATGAGTGAGTAATAATTCCATGCAACGATATTGCGTTTCTGTTACATAAGCTGTCTTCACGACCTAACGAGGCCAGAATTTTCTTTTATTTTTGTCGTAAGGCCAAGTATATATCCTTCATTTTACTTTTTAAACATTTATCGTATCTTTTATAATCACCGAGTAAAAATTAAACGCAACGCCGTTCCATGAATGTTGCATTGTCGATTTTTGATAAGCTCTCTCTGTGTCCCCATTTTTTGTCTAATTTTGTTGTAAGGACTTAGAGCAGGTCTTTATTGATGTATAATATTTTTAATCCTAGCACTAATACTCAGCGTGCAAAAATTCCATGTAACGAATTTTCAGTTGCTTTGCTTAAGCAGCACCCACCGCGTCCCAATGACGTTTTAAATTTTTTTTTATATATAATGAAGTAAAATAATTAACCTTTAACGTCGTACCATTTTTTTAAACATAGCTCTTATGCTTAGCGAGTAACAATTCAATACAACGCCGATGAATTTTGCGAAAAAATACAAAATGTGAAAAAATGCACATCACAGTCTGGCGAATCAAGTCAAGGTTAAGTCATCAGAAAATGGTTCTTATACTTTAGATGATGACTCTCTCTCAATTTGATTAGTATGTGAATGCTTTTCAAAGAAATTTTAAAGAAGTGGATCGATCTCAGATATTGTAAGGTGTGTGCATCATCGCAATATACACTCCATTGAAAATATCGCTGCTATTCGAGAAAGTGTGGCTGAAGACCTTGCAATTCCATTGCGCGGCCAACAGTTGAGATTGTCTTACGACTCATTATGGCGTATTGTATATTTGGTTTTGCGTTTTCATCGATACAAAGTCCAACTCAAACAAGATTTGAAGTCTGGTGACCATGGACAGCGCAGAATATACGCCGATTGGGTTCTAAAGCAATAAGCATTAAATGCTGATTTTTCGAAGCAAATTTTCTTGGATACGTAATTAAGCGTGTGATACGTGAAAATTGGATACGTGAATAAGCAAAATTTCCATATATAGGGCTCTGTATATCCCCAAGCGATGGTGGAGAAGCCATTGCATTCGTAAAAAGTCATTGGTTCGTATTTATTTGAAAACAATTAAGAAGCAAACGTTACAGTCAATTCTGGGCCGATTTTTTTTCTGAAATTGAAGATATGCATCTGGACGATATGTGGTTTCAACAAAGTTGGGGCCATAAGCCGCACAATGCACCAATTTGGGCTTTGTTGTTAAAGAAATTTCCAGGACGAGTTATTTCGAAATTTGGCGATTTAAATCTGATGATAACTGGGATAAATTTTAAAAGGGCTTATAATGTAGCTAATGTTCTGATCAAAAAAGCTAAAAGTAATTTTATTTTTCTTCTGCTTAAGCTTAACCCTAATTAAACTCGAAACAATTATGGCAAAACATAAAAATATGTAGAGTTTTCAGCAAAGATTCAACTGAATACTGCTTAAGACCTAATGACCTAAATAACTTTTTTTTGGAAAGTGGAAACAAGCAGTGTTGACTTGCCGTTACTGACTAGAAATTTTCAGGTTGCATCGCTTGAGTTTTCTTCTGTTTTGTAAAGAAATAAAGATTGTGTGGCCAAATGCCTTATGATGATTGATTCGAATGCTGTTAAGATTGATGGTTTACCCGTAAGGTTTATTAAATTAGTATTACCTTTTATTCTTTTACCGTTAACCCATATAATACACTATAGCCTAACATGCTCCCAATTTCCAGAACTATGGAAGACTACCATTGTTTTACCTGTAGCGAAATCTAGTTCTGCCTCTGTACCCAATGACTATTGACCTATAAGTATATTACCTGCATTGGGAAAGGTCCTTGAAAGCATTATGGTCAACCAAATATCTGAACATCTACAAAGGAATAAGCTATTATCCCAGTCTGGATTTAGAGCTGGTCACAGTTGCACTACGGCTATTATTAAAGTTCTAGATGGTATCATAATCACTTATGATCAAAATTTGTTGACGTTATTATGTCTTATTGACTTCTCGAAAGCACTTGATTCTATAAACCATAAACTTCTCTGCCCTAAGCTAAGAACTTTTTTTAATTTTAGTTCTAATGCCGTTAACTTGATATCAAGTTACCTTGATGAAAGAATGCAACAGGTGAAAGTAGGTAACGTCTTCTATTCTCTCAAACCTTTTGTAAGTGGAGTATCTCAAGGATATATTCTAGGTCCACTCTTATTCTCTGCATTTGTAAATGATGTTTTTTCAATATGTAAGTATGCAACTGCACAACCTTATTCAGATGATATGCAACTCTATCTTTTGAGATCTACTGGACTTTTAGAGGACTTAACTTATAGAATGAACTACGATTTGACGTTGTTAAATAAGTGGGCTGTTTCCAACTTGCTTTTAATAAATCCCTTAAAAAGGAAAGTATTGCCAATTGCGAGGAGGTATTCATATCTCATTGATATCCCTCTGCTTTTTAGTGGCGATAAAAAGCTTAATTTTATCCCTGAAGCTAAGAACCTAGGATTTATTATAAACTCCAAGTTGACTTACACAGACCATATTAATTCTACAATAGGTAAAATATATGGGACTTTACGCCACATTCACATTTCCCAGAACTTTACGCCCATTGAAACTTGTCGCAGACTTGTTGTGCAATTAATCTTACCGTATATTCTCTGCTGATGTATATAGACAGCTGGACTCCCTATCACAGCATAAACTCTTGGTTGCATTCAATAATGCGGCAAGGTATGTGTATGGAATCAATCGTTATGACTATATTTTTTTAAGGAGTAAAGGAGTTCTGGGGTGTGGCTGGGGTGTGTGGTTATATTTTTGCACTCTATTTTACATACTCAAAGGCCTGAATACCTTTATGTGAAACTTCAGCTCTTTCAGTCCCAACGGTCAACTAGCTTTATCGTTCCTAGGTTTAAATATCTTAACAGCAGCAGGTTCTTCTTCATCAGCACCATTAGACTGTGCAATGCTTTACCCAACTCTCTTAAACGGATAACTTCACAAACTTAGTTTAAAAATGTCATATTTAAATATTCTAGCACTTTAAATCAATAACCCTAGGCTCTTCACAACTCTATCTTATTTTTCTGCAACATATCTATGATTCTTTAAATTACCTCTTTGTTATTTTCACTCTAATCAATTTGGCAATATTATTATTAAAAGTCATTATATTCCTTAGTTTTAAAAAAAAAATAATTTTGAATTGAAATATTTATGCTTGAAAATGTTTTATATCTTTTATATTAAGTGGATCTTAAACTGTTTAATTTAATTTAATTCTAAGTTTATTCTTAAGTAAATTCTAAATCAACCAGTGATAATTTCTCTCGTAGTACTAAAAAAGACAAAGTCCTATTGTGTATCTCAGTTCTTAAAAAATATATATATAAAAATATAAATATAATAAAAATTTACCTCCGAGATTATGCGATTTGACGCCTCTGGACTTTTTTGTTTTTTGTGAGGTTATGCAAAATATTGCGATTACGTGAATAAACCCCAAACTCCTGATCAATTAAAAACCAACATTTGTCAAGTCGTCCAGGCGTCCGTGGCGTAGTTGGTTAAAGTGTGTGGCCGCTATGTCAACGAACCTGGAGACCCAGGTTCGAACCCCAACAGCGACAGAAAATTATTTGAATTAAAATAATTTTTCTGTACGGCCGCCACCTCTCTGCAGACAATGGCAAACCTCAGAGAGTAATCAAAATGCCATGTAAAGCTTCTTGAGAATAAGAACATTCCGTTCATCGCCGTTCGGAGTCGGTGTTAAACATGTAGGTCCGTTCCTCGGTCAATTGAGTACAAACTACTTAATAACACGCACAACACAATTGATCATAAGAAACTGGGTCGAAGTCTTTTCAAGGGCTGAAATGGCCAGTTATTTATTTTATTTTATTTGTTTATTTTATTTTATATCAAAAATCATTGAAAATTACCTCAAAAGGTATGAGTCCTGCGAAAACTTCCTAAGAGTATATTTCAATGATATTGTGTTTCACACATAATGGCAAAGTCTTGTTTTTATAACGAAATGAAAATTTCATCGAAATCTTAATTTTTAGTGTATTTTCAAACTTAACTTTCTTACTTTAAATGGATAACTCTTTATAAACTAAATTAAATTTAAATTGATTCCATCAACAGCACGAGTTGCATGAATTTCTCAAGCACACCAAAAATAGTGCCCATTGTTCTTATTAAAACCACAGTGATGAGTATAACTATCACACTTGTTGTTTTTATTTTTTTTTCTGTTCGGTTTGCATAACCACAACAGAGACAAGACCTATTCAATGTGTAAATACAACATGAATTTAACCTTAATGTACCGACACTTTGCTTCATTAACTATTGTGAATAAAAGCCACAAGCATTGAGCAGCAACATAAAGACCGGCTGGGTCGCTACTTCAATCAGTCTATACGAGTATGTACATATATGTCAGTCTGTAAGCTTGGCTGTGCCAAAACGTAAAGATTATGAGCAGACAGTTAAGGTTCAGCACAAGCTGATTAACATATAATGAGGCATCATGCAGTGTACCAAATGGACCATGCTTAAAATAGTAACTAAAATAGAAATGTAAGCACACACAGTTGTGGTAGAGAGAATTTCGAGAAACAAGCAAAAGCGTTAATAGCAGCATTAAACGGCAATAACTAAAATAATAACAGCAACAATGGCAATTAATTGCTATGTATAACAGTTAAAAGTCACATAGTTATACACAAAAGAAAATAACGTGCATAATCATCAAAGCTAAGTGCTACTTAGTTATTTAGGCTTAAGAATAATTTAAGAATTTAAATTAAACTTTATGAACTCGCATTTAAACAATTAATATCGAAATATAAAAGTTTTCTAAATAATGTCAAGGGTTTTAGAAGAACCTCGAGCTATCAAGCGTTGCTAAGGAAATACTCGTTGATAAGGAAATTATCGGGTGTAGTAAAAAGAAATTCATTATTTTTGGATGAAATCAAAAGCTTTATTTATCATAGTTATAATGATCCGATTTAGGTCAATTATGCACCATTTTTATGGATAATTTGTTCCCATTTTGAAGGTAATTTTATTATGCCTCTTTCATAAAAACCCTCGTCCCTATTGTCAAAGAACTAGGAAAGTCGATTTCACATGCTTCCCTTGAGGCGAAGTTCTCAAAAAAGCAAACTCATTCGCCATAGACAGGAACAGGTGGTAATCACTTGGTGCCAGGTCCGGACTTTAAGGTGGATGCATAAGAACCTCCTAGCCAAGCTCCCTTAGCTTCTGGCGAGTCCCTATCGATGTGTGTGGCCTGGCGTTGTCCTGTTGGAACACAATTCCTCTTCTATTGGCCAAAACTAGCCGCTTCTGGGCGATTGCTTCCCTCAGACGGTCCAATTGTTGACAGTGCAGGTCCAAATTAAGAAATTGGCCGTGAGAGAGCAGCTCATAGTAGATGACACCCTGGCAATTCCACGAAACACACAGCAAAACCTTCCTGGCCGTCAATCCGGCCTTGGCCACCGTTTGCGCCGGCTAATCGCAAGTCAGCCACGACCGTTTTCACTTGACGTTGGCGTAAGTGACCCAATTTTCATCACCAGTCACCATCCGCTTCAGAAATGGGTCGATGTTGTTGCAATTCAGCAGCGATTGGCAGATAGAAATTCGGTCCATGAGGTTTTTTTGCGTTAACTCGTGTCATACCCATACATCGAACTTCTTTTTGTATCCAGCCTTATTCAAGTGGTTCTTATGGTTTTTTGTGCAATTTTTAGCTCCTGGGCAAACGAAATCTTGCTTACATGAGTCGAACTCGACGATTTCCATGATTTAATCAACATTTTCGACAATTGGCCTTCCAGAGCGTGGTGCATCATCGACATCCAAATTACTGGAATGGAATCAACGAAACCAAAATTGCGCGTGATTGGCTGTTACAGTATCAGGACCATAAGCACTATTCATATTTTTAGCCGCCTGTCTCGCGTTTTCGCCTTTATCGAAGAAAAACTGTAAAATATGGCATATTTTCTTTTGTCCATTAGTGTTCATCGTTGACCCACGCGTGAAAAATACTTCATGTTTTGACTGAAATTTGTCCGATATTTTACTCACAGTTTATATAGAATCGTAGCTAGCCCGACCCATAACTGGAAAATAAGAAGACATGGTTATTTTTCCAAGTAATGATTTTTATTGATAACTAGCAAATACCCGCTGCTTCGCCGGCGATAAAAATATTAAATATTATTAAAAACTTTAAATCTCGAAATTTAACAGCCGTATTCATATTGAAGTGGAAAGAGTGTAAATAATGGTTTGTGTATTAGATAAATTCAGTGACTTCTTATTTATTTGTCACATTTTCGTCAACATTTTGATATTTAAGCATCAAAAGTTCTGCACTGGAATAATTGTCATTTTATAATTTTATTTTTTTTTTTTTTTTTTGTAAATATTTTGAAATCTTTGACAAATTTTCTTGTTTTTATTTTCTTTTTTGTGGAATTTTTTTATATTAGGTGCGTTTTTTTGGCATCGCTATATACGCTTAACAACATTTTTCATACAAAAATTGCTTAGCTAAGACATGATAATTATAGCCGCTTAGCTCATAGTCGCCGATAGAAACACTATTGCCAGATCAAGAAAGTGGTATTTTACATAATTTATTGGCAGCACTTTTTGGAAAACAACCATGTTTACGTCAGACAGGTGATAGAAAAAAAGTCTACATCAGAAAAACAAATAAAGCATCAACAAATTAAGCATCAAAAATATGTTCAGCGCCAGCACCCGAAACCTTTTGCGCAGCAGCGTTTTGCATCGTTGCAAAAGCACCCTCGTCGTGGCTGAACACAACAATGAGGTTTTGAATCCTGTAACGCTGAACACAATCTCGGCAGCAAAGAGGCACCAAATGCGGACACGTTTCCGAAGCTGTTTCTAAGGTGTCTGGTGTTGCAAAAGTTCTCGTGGCTGAGAATAATGCCTTCAAAGGCTGCCCAAAATCAATACAAATTCACGCACATCTTAGTAGGTGCGACGGCACTTGGCAAGAATGTGCTGCCACGTGTGGCCACTTAACACGATGTTTCGCCTATTTCAGAGATTACCGATGTCAAGTCGGAGGATACGTTTGTGCGCACCATCTACGCTGGAAATGCGATACTGACGCTCAAGTCCAAGGATCCAGTGAAGGTTATCACCGTACGTGGCACGAATTTTGAAGCTGTCTCTGCGGATGGCGGTAGCGGTGCCATCGAACAGGCGCCCACTGCTGATTTCAAGTCAAGTCTAAGCGAGTACGTTTCGTCCGAGCTCACAAAGTCTGATCGCCCTGAGCTAGCTAGTGCCAAGGTGATTATATCGGGTGGTCGTGGCCTCAAATCGGGCGACAACTTCAAGATGCTGTACGATTTGGCAGACAAGTTTTTTCGCTGCTGTCGGTGCTTCATGTGCTGCTGTCGATGCTGGTTTCGTGCCCAACGACATGCAAATCGGACAGACGGGCTAAATTGTAGCTTCGAACCTATACTTTGCTGTCGGAATCTCTGGCGCTATTCAACATCTGGCTGGTATGAAAGACTCCAAAACTATTGTGTAGAGCGAATAAGGATGCCGAAGTGCCAATCTTTTTAGTCGCTGAAATTGGTCTGGTTGCTGACCTTTTTAATGCTGTTCCCGAGATTACAAAGAAACTGTAAATACGTTTGGTATCGAAAAGTATTAAACAGTAGAAATTTGTGCATTTATTTCTTTAAACAAAAAAAATAAATAAAATAAAGGGTGATCCGTTTCGAAGCTCCCTACCTTTTTAAAGAAAAAAACATGGAAAATTCAATTTTAATGAGGAATATGTATTATCATTTGAAAGAACATTTTTTGGCATTTACTTTTTCAAGACAATGTTTATCAAATGTTGGCCGTGGCTACGTCTCAGATGGAAGCGGGATTGTCCGCATAAACTTTAGACTATTGAAAAAAGTCTCTCTACTTGGATCACCCATTATTATACCACCCAATATTTGACAGTAACACTCAATGCTGCCAAGTTTTTAAGAAAAAAGTTAAGCGAAATATTAAGCGCCGATGAGCGTTTTTTTGGACAAGCGTATATAGCGATGCCAAAAAAAACACACCTATTATAAATGTTTTTGACATGATTTCCAAATATTTGAATTATTTTGTATAATTTTAATTATTTTTGACAATATTTGTGGTCAAATGAGAGTAAATAATTGTAAAATTGCTTTAAGAGAGGTTTATACCACGTTTCAGCCATTTTTAAAATTCCTCTAATTTATAAACAAACATTTTCAAACACTTTTTGACATTTTGTTTGTTTTCTATACATTTTTAAATAAATTGATCCATTTTTGACGATATATGTTGTGCTCAGATGAGAGCAGTTCGAGGGTTTATTGATGGTTTCAACCATTTTTAAAAGTCTCTCATTTATCAAGCATTTAAAAGAGATTTTGAACGCTGGTGAACGTTTATGAATAATGTTTTTCAATTTCTTCGATTTTTTTCTTATGAAGGCTTTATAAGAGGTTTATAATTTTTTATGAATACAGCCGTTCGAATTTTGCTAAAATTGTATATTTGTGTTGGAACTGCTTAGCAGTTCCATCCGAATACAGTAACCAGCCAACTAAAGTAATAAAAGAAAAATAACTAAAGTAATAAACTTTCTGTTCATTTTTTTTTTCATGTACTGGTACACATTTCCTAGCACTATGACTATGTATATGAAAATCTAGTTTATAGGTAAAAATATCAGCTCTGAGGTAAGAAAAATATATGACGGCCTTATAGATAATTGTTGTTTTAAAATTAAATATGTCTTTCGTTTAAGCTGAAAAATTTCAGCAAAACATTTCAACAAAACATCGACATGGAATTTGCGTCCATGCTTTTATGAAGGTGGCAATATTTTTAGATTAAAAAGGTGGCAGCATTGGTACCGCACACAATACATGTTGCTGTCTTTTTTTTTTCTTTTTTGTGGACCTTCCCACCGGCAAAAAAAGAAGCAATTGTGCATGAAAAAAGAATCAATTCTCTTCTCCAATATAGATTCTAGAATTGATTATTTTTAACACCCTGATGTCTTACAAAAAGTAGTACATTCTTTTCTCGATTCCATATGAATCGCTTAAAAAATTTATTTTAAATGGATTCTTTTAAATAAAAAGTATTGTTCTCGTAAATAAGAAAACAAATCAAAACATACTGATATTTTTCTCGCTTATACCAGAATTCGTATTAGAATCAATTCGTTGTTCACTTACCAAAAAGCAAGCAAGGAATCTAAAAACATTTTCTGTAGTAGAAATTATTATATAGGTCGTAATCGATTCTAGCTGGAATAAAAACGAATCAGTAAGCTTTTGGTTGATAGATTCCAATTCATAGGTTTTGCTTTCAATTTATATATTCTTTGGAATACGTTCTAAAATGTAAGCAAAAGAATCTATTCGATTTACGATTTTTTTTAGAATCAATTCTCATTTTCCTAGTGGGTTGTTGACTTCTATTTAAGATGCTCAAAAAGAGTTTGAAAATATTCGCCAACATAAGAGTGCAGATATATTGTCATACGAGCGAGAAAATATATAAAGGAAATTAAATTTCAAAATAAAAAAACTCAGGAGCGGTGTCTTCATTATCAAAAATTTTAGTTAAATTTTTTTTTGTTTGAATTTTATAGTTAAAATTTTGTTTATTAAAGTTTAATCACATATCAGGCGTTGTTATAATTTTTTTATAATGGTGGTGATTTAAGCAAAAATAAAATATGATATGTTTTCTTATATGTTTGGGGCAAACGTTTTCATAACAACCGCCCCTGTGACGATTTGGCATTTTCTTTTGTGTGTAGTAATTTTCATATATTCAAATAAACTAATACAAACAACAACATCTTATGTTATTATAGCTGTCTCTCTTCGATTTCAGAGTTGGAATACAGAAGTATTACATATACATATGTTCTACCTTATTAGCTTTGGGCACAACCTTTTTTGAGTTGTATATAATGAGAAAAGTTTTTCTCTCTGAGAATAAGAATAAAGAAATTGTATGGTTATTCTCTTTAAATTTTAATTTTATTAATTATTTAAATAATAGTTTACAAATTTATATAGCCTTTGTCTCAACTGGGCACGGTAGCTATCCTAGAGAAAAAGAATTTTTGAAAAAGCAGCTGCCATTCTCAAGCATTTCGCAGCCGAACATACGTGAGTACTCTTTTATATAATAGTATAGATTGTTTTTTATTAAGGCAATAAATAAGTCGCCATTTTTAAAAACTCTTGAATGGATTTTTTATACATTCATGAGTGAAAACATTTTTATTTTTTCCCCTATAATTTACAACACTGCCTATAATTTACAAGCACTGCATACACAAGTTTCTCGATTGCTGAAATTATGAAAATAAATTTTTTTAACGAATAATACCAACATTGTCTAAAAAATCTGAACTGCACATTATTGTTTGCTTGTTACGATATTTACCTTAACTCAGACCAGACTGTCTTGATCATGAAAAGTTGTTTCAAGCCTCATAGCTAAATAAGTGCTCAAACATGTTTTTAATTGTTTTATAACACGATGTTGTCTGGTACTTAAATAGGCGAATAATCTAAAAAAATGGGAGTATGTAATGATTGTTAATCACTAAGAAGAAATAATAATAATATATTTAATATAAATTTATTAGTATATACATTTTTCAGTATTTGGTTCCTTTTTCACCAAAATGTAAACATTAAAAAAAAATGTTAACAAAGTTCAAATTAAGTAGGCCATAACTTCCCTGGTGTTTTTTATGATGAAATGATTTTTCTAATACGGAAACTTGTTTAAAAACAAAATTTCTAAAATAAATCAATTTTTACATGCATTTTTTTAAACTTTGGATCTCTATTTCTTGGAAAACTTCTAAACCGCTTGCGAGCGACATTTTTTTCAGCATTCGCTTTATATAGGGATCAAAATACACGTTTTCCAAATACACGCACATGACCACGATATTAAATCTATGATTCTGATGAATGAAATTAATTTAATGGATAAACTTACCTTAAATTCACTTTAAAACAATTATTTCTGTTCATTAAAATTTTTTCCTCCACAAACACTTAACTGCTACGCGCACAATTCAGAATGACTGTAATGGCCTAGTTAGACAAACAAAGCCAAAACTAGCTCCATTGCGCATGCATTCTTACATTTGTAGAACAACAACAATTTCTTTATAAAACGGTCAATCTAAATTCAATAAGATGCTCGGGACCTTTTTGACTAAATTCTTTGCTACGGACACAAATTGTTTCTCGGGTAACCCATCCTCCGCCTTAAAATATGACATTTTTGCAAGTAATGTAAGGTTTTTCTTGGCTGTTAAAGGTGGCTTTAGCAAACAATTAAATAGATTCGAGCTTTTTATATTGGTGCAGTATAAATATCCTAATTTTTTTTTTGTTTTTGAGAATTCTTGAGTTTCTAGGATTTATGCTACTGAAGCTCCTCTTTCTTACTCCTAAGACGAAGGTATGATAATATTTATCGTTACTGAATTATAATTTTTTTTTTCATTTTCAGTTTGCTGATTAAGGTTTTCAAATAAAGTTCTGGGCGTATACGTAATAAAAATTCTTACATTGTTCTGGGCGTATGCTTAATAAAAATTCCTACATTGCACGGGGCGGATGAGTAACAATAATTGCATAGAAGATTCCCTGCAAACATTTTCTGAGTAACTCAAAAAAATGACTCTAAAAAGAGTATTTCTTATGCGTGTTGTATGAGTACGCAAAAAAAAGACTCATAAGGGAGTCTTTGATATGATTCTAAAATGATTGCTCAGAAATAAGACTCTAAATAGAGTATTTCTTATGCGTGTTTTATGAGTACACAATAAAAAGACTCATAAAGAAGTCTTTTATATGATTGTGAAATGATTGCTCAGAAATAAGACTCTAAAAAGGAGTCTTTGATATGATTCTAAAATGATTGCTCAAAAATGAGACTCAAAAAATAGTATTTTTTATGCGTGTTTTATGAGTACGCAATAAAAAGACTCATACAGAAGTCTTTTATATGATTGTAAAATGACTTTAAATTTTTCTACTGTTACTTTTTATTTGAAATGTTTAAAAAAAGATATTGTTGTAATTTTTTTTTTATTTTTCAACTATCAAATATTTTAAATAAATTTGAATCTAAAAATATATTTCAGTCTAAATGGATCATAATTACTTCTATGGGTTCTGAAAGAATCCTCAGTATGAGTATTTAAAATTCCATTCCATGATTCTTAAATATGACTATCAAAAGTGTCTTAATTTTGAGTCCAAAAGACATTTACATATGCATATGAGTTCTAAAAAAGTATT
Organism: Pherbina coryleti; assembly: GCA_943735915.1. Classification (NCBI taxonomy): domain Eukaryota; kingdom Metazoa; phylum Arthropoda; class Insecta; order Diptera; family Sciomyzidae; genus Pherbina; species Pherbina coryleti. The sequence continues at coordinate 143,877,692 of OX030949.1, read as the reverse complement.
TATTTAAAGTCTTTGTTATGAATCTTAAAAAAGTATTTAAAATTAGTCTTAAAATAGTCTTAATTTTGAGTCCAAAAAGACTCATTAGTATGAGTTATAAAAGAGTCTTTATTTTCAGTCTTTAAAGAGTCCTTATTATGAGTCTTAAAAGAGTATTTAAAATGAGTCTTAAAAGAGTCTTAATTTTGAGTCCAAAAAGACTTATATATATGAGTTCTAAAAGAGTCCTTATTATGAGTCTTAAAAGAGTATTTAAAATGAGTCTTAATTTTGAGTCCAAGAATACTAATGTATATGAGTTCTAAAAGAGTCATTATTATGAGTCTTAAAAGAGTATATAAAATGAGTCTTAAAAGGGTCTTAGTTTTGAGTATTAAATGAGGCATAAAACAGTCATTATTATGAATCATATTTTGAGGCCCACAACCTACGAAAATGTACTCATAAAAGAGTCTTTTTTGAGCGCTTTATGACGATAAGCGCTCATTTATATGAGTCTTAAAAGACTCTTTTAAGAGTCATAATGTTTGCTGGGTTGTGACGATTGCTTAGAAATCAGTTAATTACGAAAAAAAATGTTTTAAGTAATGAAAAAAATGTGCTTCTTCATATTAAGCCAGTTAAAAAAAAAAACCTGTAACTTTATTTACAAACAGAAAGGAATTTAAAAGTCTTGCAACATAACAATAACGACTTATGAACTTAAAGTTAAATTTTTGTTCATTATGTGCCAACATTTTACAATTCCTTGCCATTGTTCTCTGTTCCATTCTATTTTGAATTCTTCAGAGCAATAAAAGTGGCAAAATTTAAGTATTTCGTAGTGCGGGGTTCATGAGTAACTTTTCTATTGCACATTTGTTTTTAGATTCCAACATTTCACAATTACATAAAACAATCTGCAGGATATTTATGCACGTCAACCTGTAGCTTAAAGATATAACCCGATATTAAGAAAAATTTCATCTAGAATTTCGAGTTTCAAAAACTGCAATATTAGGGAGGGCACAAATCCGCTTCAAATCTATGTCCAAGCTATGTCAATGAAAACACGAATACATTAACAACAACAACAACAACAACAACAACATCAACAGAAAGCATCACTTAAGACATGATATGCATTTTGTCGACCATGTCGGGTTCGAGTTTCGGGCTGAAAACAGTAAAATATTGCAGCAGCAATAGCAATAAAAGAAGAAGCAGCAGCAGCAATAGCCACAGCAGACAAAATGCCACAAAAGCTGCTTTTCATCTATCTAGCTGTTCGACGTGTGTTGCAGAATTAAAGTGGCCCAAAACGTTTCTTGCTTGTATGAATGAGTACAGGACATGTATATGTCTCATACACTCTGGTAAAATAAAAAAATTCTTAAATGTGTAAAAAAAAAATTTGTTTTTAAATTTAAATGCATTTTCGACATCATCAAATTTTTTACCTAACAATCAACAATCTTGAACGCTTAAAAATCAAATAATTTGTTAACTTTATGAATTTTTTCCAGCGGTGTGCTTTATGTGTCCTGCTTAAAACATAGATACGTAATTGTGTCCGTCTGTGAGTGTATGTGTATGTGCTTGGATGATTACATCATTGCTTAGTGGCTACGCAATTTTTGGTTAATTCGCATGAAATGTAATTGCCGCTTATATTGCCATCTTCTAGCATATTCTTGTCGTGCTATCTCGCTCTAGTGTGTTCTCGCTCCATCTAACGCACTCTTAATTGGTCTCGTTCTTTATTGCCTGTTCCTGGCTCTTGTTTATTTGTCACATTTTCCTGCAACTCAGTAGTTGCTGCTTATAGCTTAACCACACATACACTTAAACTCACACACACCACTCGAAAATACACACGCACTCAATCACTCATACATGCAAGCACAACAGACGTGCTTTTGGTAGCTTATTTCTTATTTTTCGACAGTTTTTGGTCTCATTTTTCATGATTTGGTTAAATCTGCAGAAAATATTGTCTATTTATTTATGTACAAATGTATCGCTTATTTGCTTTGTGGTTGAATTATGTTGTTGCTTTATAGCCACTGTAGCTGTTCGAATTGTTTTTGTTGCTGGTCATTTAAAAAAAAAAAGTGTGATTGTCTTCTGTTTCTTAATCCTAACGTGGCCGCTATCAAGCGCAGCAGAAAGTTTTGCGTGTGATTGTGTGTGTGTGCGTGGTGTAGTTGAATAAATTTGTGTCTGTAGGTGTAAATTATGCCTAATTGATTTCAATCAATTCTGCATCTCATCAAAGAAGATTACAGCGCATTATTTTGTTGAACGGGCCATCTCTGGAGAATTGAGTGGAAAGCAATGTTCTTTAAGTTTTGCAATTTCTTGGCGTTACGAAGTTACGTTTTACCGCGCAGGTGTCCAAAAAAGTTGAAAAATAGATTTTTTCAAAATTCGCCGACGTTGCATTGAATTGTTACTCGCTGAGTATAAGAGCTAATGCTAAAAAAATTATACGACCGTATAGGTTAATCCTTTAACTTCACTACTAAAACAAAACAAAAATTCAAAATGTCATCGGGACGCGGTGGGTCTGCTTAAGCAACGCAACTGCAAATTTGTTACCTGGAATTATTAATCGCTGAGTATTAGTCCTAGGATTAAAAATATGATATAGCAATAAAGGCCTGTTCTAAGTCCTCATACAAAAATTAAACTAAAAATTTTTGATGTCATGGGGACACAGTCAGAGCCGCTGAAAGTTCGAGAATACAACATTCATGCAGCGGCGTTGCATTTAATTTTGATATGGTGAGTATATAAGCTACAATAAATGTTTGAAAAGGAAAATGAAGGATTTGTACTTTGCCTTACGACAAAATTAAGAAAAAAATTTTGACGTCGCCGGTCGTAAAAATAGCAGCTTATGTAACAGAAATGTAATATCGATGAATTACATGAATTATTGGAATTATTTCTCAGTCAGGAGACGTGCAACGGTAAATTTTGTTTTACAACAGCAGAGACGTGCTATTACGCCTCACAACTAAATTACAAAATAAATTCTTATCGTCATAATTTCAGGGTGGCAACCAAATAATGCAGTAAAAATGCTACAACCATGAAAAAACATTGTATGGAATTTTAACTCAGTAACTATTGGCATAACGGTAAATTTTAAGGAACGAAAATGAAGGTTAGGATTTCGGGCATATAATAAAAATTGCAAAAAAAATTAACGGCATCATGAGGCGTCAGGGAACCGCCTAATGTGACGCATATGCATCACTTTTCTTTTTTAATTCCATGCAGCTAAGCCAAAGGAAAAGCTAATAAAAAAAAGCAAAAGAAAAGTAACATCAACATCAACATCAACATCAACATCAACATCAACATCAACATCAACATCAACATCAACATCAACATCAACATCAACATCAACATCAACATCAACATCAACATCAACATCAACATCAACATCAACATCAACATCAACATCAACATCAACATCAACATCAACATCAACATCAACATCAACATCAACATCAACATCAACATCAACATCAACATCAACATCAAATCAACATCAACATCAACATCAACATCAATATCAACATCAACATCAACATCAACATCAACATCAACATCAACATCAACATCAACATCAACATCAACATCAACATCAACATCAACATTAACATCAACATCAACATCAATATCAACATCAACATCAACATCAACATCAACAACAACAACAACAACAACAACAACAACATAAACATCAACATCAACATCAACAACAACATCAACATCAACATCAACATCAACATCAACATCAACATCAACATCAACATCAACATCAACATCAACATCAACATCAACATCAACATCAACATCAACATCAACATCAACATCAACATCAACATCAACATCAACATCAACATCAACATCAACATCAACATCAACATCAACATCAACATCAACATCAACATCAACATCAACATCAACATCAACATCAACATCAACATCAACATCAACATCAACATCAACATCAACATCAACATCAACATCAACATCAACATCAACATCAACATCAACATCAACATCACCATCAACATCAACATCAACATCAACATCAACATCAACATCAACATCAACATCAACATCAACATCAACATCAACATCAACATCAACATCAACATCAACATCAACATCAACATCAACATCAACATCAACATCAACATCAACATCAACATCAACATCAACATCAACATCAACATCAACATCAACATCAACATCAACATCAACATCAACATCAACATCAACATCAACATCAACATCAACATCAACATCAACATCAACATCAACATCAACATCAACATCAACATCAACATCAACATCTCAACATCAACATCAACATCAACATCAACATCAACATCAACATCAACATCAACATCAACATCAACATCAACATCAACATCAACATCAACATCAACATCAACATCAACATCAACATCAACATCAACATCAACATCAACATCAACATCAACATCAACATCAACATCAACATCAACATCAACATCAACATCAACATCAACATCAACATCAACATCAACATCAACATCAACATCAACATCAACATCAACATCAACATCAACATCAACATCAACATCAACATCAACATCAACATCAACTTCAACATCAACATCAACATCAACATCAACATCAACATCAACATCAACATCAACATCAACATCAACATCAACATCAACATCAACATCAACATCAACATCAACATCAACATCAACATCAACATCAACATCAACATCAACATCAACATCAACATCAACATCAACATCAACATCAACATCAACATCAACATCAACATCAACATCAACATCAACATCAACATCAACATCAACATCAACATCAACATCAAAATCAACATCATCAACAACAAAAACAACAAAAACAACAAAAACAACAAGCACAACAAGAACAACAAGAACAACAACAACAATCTAGTTAGTTATGATTTCAACATTGTTTTTGGTGGCCACCAACATTGCTCACAAACAAAAATATAACACAATGAAGCTGGACTTTGAAACCGGAAAAGGACTATGACATGAATTAGGATATGGGTTAGGACAAAAATTAAGACACACCTTAAACACTCCTTTCCAAACCAAGAAAGGGATATTTGATTTAGCCAAGAATTTGGTCATGGATTAAAACTAGAGTTTGAACATGAAATAGCAGTATAAAAAAACACCGTCATGTCAAAACCTACGGGTGTGTCTACGACACAGCCAATTCTTTTTTATGTAGTACGTATTGAAAATTTCTTGTTTTTTCAGTGCAAAAGTATTGTGTGACGTGTTAAGAGCATTAAAACCCAACATACAGTCTCATCGATCACAATTTCAATACATTTCATAATAAACAGTCAGAGCCTGGTTTAAGCAGACATTTTTGGGACCATATATATATATAAGAAAAAAAAAAGACTAAATTAGAAAATAAAGATGCGTACCTTGGTAGTCCCAAAGCTTAAAGTAGACATAATAAATATTAAATGAAAAAAAAATTTTGCAAATATGAGGTGGCACTTTTTTGTTATTTTCCAAAATATCTTAGCAAATTTTTCGCTTTTACGCATTCACATCCTTAAATACCGTTTTAGTGAGTCAACATTTTAAAAAAACACGTTACTGAATTTATTTTATTTGAAAAGATCATGTCTTTGTCATAAAGTATGTCAATTTTTAAATCTTTCGGATATTGGGAAATATTTCAAATAAATAATCAAGTATAACAACAAAACTCATGAATAAAAATTAAAAAAATATGACTTATTTGGTCAACATTCAAGAATTTATGTATTTTTTTAGAAAGCGGAGGTAAGTACAAAAAGTACCTGAGATCAGTGGATATTTTGAAAGAAATCTAAATATTCAGATACCGTCTAGCATGCCCTTTCGCATCACTGTGCAACGCTTTCCAAAGAACTTATTTCAAGGCGTGTTTTTTGTTTCGTCAAAATTGGGTTTATGGTTGAAAAGATTCGTTCGACTAAATATGACTATTGTACCATATCATCTTTAAGTTTGTTCGGCACATTTTTTGTAGCAAAATGTTTTAAGCACCTCCCCCATCGCATATGAAATGGTGTTTTGTCTTGTTTCCATTCCTGAATTTTTTTCAGCTGTTATAAATTAGTCAAATAACCGAAAATGATGAATAAAACAATTTTTCACAAAATTCGAGGACATTTAGTCTGATTTGGGGACACTGGGACAATTTTCAAAATTCGGGGACATGTCCCGAGTAAATGGGAAGATAGCATTCTTGGAAATGCTAAAGTGCTTGCCGTTTCTATTATTTTTTCCATCACTGTGAATATAGAAGAGATTTCGATGGAGCAGCTCCACCATGATATCCTGTCAATCCATTCCGTTGCTTGCACAGTTTTTGTTTTTCTAAATTGGATAAGTAATGAGTTGCTTGCTTTCTAAAAAAGCTCGAGTTCGGTTCCAGCTCACGCAGTGTAAGAGTCTTTAAGAAGACTTAACAAAATATACAAAAAAATTTTATATTTATTATTATACCCCGATTGTGTTATAAATAACATAAAGAATACTTTGTAATTGTAGAAGAATTAATTCTCTATTTTAAGCACATTCTCCATGCAGTTGCTTCGTGTACTGTTTGAAGTGAAAGAATTCCCATTAAAATACTAACAGACATTTTTTTTTTTTTATTTTATGCCATAAAAATGTTAACCCCTAGCACTTTCAACCCTTTAAGTACTAAACGCAGGACTTCTATATTTTATGCCTTAATAACGAGCACGATTCCAAAAAACAAACCCCCGAATGGGCAGCCAAAAACCAGTAACGTCATCCTGGTTGTGTGGCTCTAGCAATGATTTCATGCAGCTTTCGTGTTTCATGCAATTTTCGTGGTTATTTGCGGTTTATTACCGTTGCTTTTTGTGCCTTTCCATTTTCAAGCACTTTAACTGGCTTTGTTTATTTTTATTTTGAACTTATAATATTTCTAGTTGGTGTTTTTTCCCCCCGTTACTTTTTTACTACTTATTTAGTTGCGCTAACTTTTTTCGCACTAACTTTTTCTATAAAGCAGTGCAGCCAATTGTGGAGTTTGTGGCTGTTGTTACTGTAGCTACAAGAGGTGTTGTTGTTGATTTTGTTGCGTCTGCTTGTTTGTTTTTGATTACTTCCTTTTTTATTGGGTTAAGTTGGCCCGAAGACTGCATTGTTTGATTCGGATTCAGTTTTGGATTTTTTTGTTTTTTTCGGGCGCAAAGCAACAATAACAACAACAACAACAACAAGTTCAAATAACAACTATGCACGTAATTCAAATTGCTTTTTGTGCTCATTGTATCGTGGTGCATATGTTCTTCTATTAACTTGGCCTTGTTGCTTTTGGCTTGCAGCACATTTTCTTATGGCCATTTTATGTGATTTTCTTGCCACGGAATGTGCTGCATATTTCACATAGCATGTGTGTTCGTGTGTGTGTTTGAGTGTGTGCATGCGTGTGCTGTAAATTGCACATTTTTTCCAATCATTGTTAGTCAGAGTGCTTGTGTGTTTGTGCTGGTGTTTTGTTTTTTTTTGTGTGCTTCCGCCTTGCCACTTGCATGTGTGTTGGGCATGCATTCTTTTCCTTCCTTCCTATCCATGACTTCGAAATTGATTATATTATTGTGCGCCACTTTTATTTAAGCGCGAATTTTGTGTTTTTCATTGTGTATTTGTTTTTTTTTTTAGCATCCTCTGTTTGTTTCGTTACGTGCACACATAAAGTTTTCTTTGGGTTTATTGAGCTTTTTTCTTGGTCATTAACTCGCAGCGGAAGCTTTTAAGACAAATTAGCGGATATGAATGGTTTTGTTGGGGGATTTTTTCAAAGGCCAAGGTATGGCTACGTTGTTCCAGAATCAAAGAAAACCTACGAATTTTGGGCAAATAATACGGTGTTTTGTCATCTTCGAAATGTTCGATGATTCCGACGATGGATTTCGATTTTCGATACTTGGATTTAAACAAAGTAAAAGCAAAAACAAAAGCAAAAGGAAAAGCAAAAGCAAAAGCAAAAGCAAAAGCAAAAGCAAAAGCAAAAGCAAAAGCAAAAGAAAAAGCAAAAGCAAAAGCAAAAGCAAAAGCAAAAGCAAAATCAAAAGCAAAAGCAAAAGCAAAAGCAAAAGCAAAAGCAAAAGCAAAAACAAAAGCAAAAGCAAAAGCAAAAGCAAAAGCAAAAGAAAAAGCAAAAGAAAAAGCAAAAGCAAAAGCACAAGAAAAAGCAAAAGCAAAAGCAAAAGCAAAAGCAATACCATAAGCAAAGGAAGTTTTCTTGCAAGTTATTTCTTGCAAGAAAACTCACCATCTCACAAGTCATTGAAAAAAAAAGAATTGGCTGTGTCGTGAACACACCCGTAGATTTTGACGTGACGGTGTTTCTTGTTATTGTTATTGTTAATGTTGTTGTTGTTCTTGTTGTTGTTGTTGTTGTTGTTGTTGTTGTTGATGTTGATGTTGATGCTGATGTTGATGTTGATGTGGATGTTGATGTTGATGTTGATGTTGATGTTGATGTTGATGTTGATGTTGATGTTGATGTTGATGGTGATGTTGATGTTGATGTTGATGTTGATGTTGATGTTGATGTTGATGTTGATGTTGATGTTGATGTTGATGTTGATGTTGATGTTGATGTTGATGTTGATGTTGATGTTGATGTTGTTGTTGTTGTTGTTGTTGTTGTTGATGCTGATGTTGATGTTGATGTTGTTGTTGTTGTTGTTGTTGTTGTTGTTGTTGTTGTTGTTGTTGATGCTGATGTTGATGTTGATGTTGATGTTGATGTTGATGTTGATGTTGATGTTGATGTTGATGTTGATGTTGATGTTGATGTTGATGTTGATGTTGATGTTGATGTTGATGTTGATGTTGATGTTGATGTTGATGTTGATGTTGATGTTGATGTTGATGTTGATGTTGATGTTGATGTTGATGTTGATGTTGATGTTGATGTTGATGTTGATGTTGATGTTGATGTTGATGTTGATGTTGATGTTGATGTTGATGTTGATGTTGATGTTGATGTTGATGTTGATGTTGATGTTGATGTTGATGTTGATGATGATGTTGATGTTGATGTTGATGTTGATGTTGATGTTGATGTTGATGTTGATGTTGATGTTGATGTTGATGTTGATGTTGATGTTGATGTTGATGTTGATGTTGATGTTGATGTTGATGTTGATGTTGATGTTGATGTTGATGTTGATGTTGATGTTGATGTTGATGTTGATGTTGATGTTGATGTTGATGTTGATGTTGATGTTGATATTGATGTTGATGTTGATGTTGATGTTGATGTTGATGTTGATGTTGATGTTGATGTTGATGTTGATGTTGATGTTGATGTTGATGTTGATGTTGATGTTGATGTTGATGTTGATGTTGATGTTGATGTTGATGTTGATGTTGGTGTTGATGTGGATGTTGATGTTGATGTTGATGTTGATGTTGATGTTGATGTTGATGTTGATGTTGATGTTGATGTTGATGTTGATGTTGATGTTGATGTTGATGTTGATGTTGATGTTGATGTTGATGTTGATGTTGATGTTGATGTTGATGTTGATGTTGATGTTGATGTTGATGTTGATGTTGATGTTGATGTTGATGTTGATGTTGATGTTGATGTTGATGTTGATGTTGATGTTGATGTTGATGTTGATGTTGATTTTGATGTTGATGTTGATGTTGATGTTGATGTTGATGTTGATGTTGATGTTAATGTTGTTGTATTTGTTGTTGTTGTTGGTGTTGTTGTTGTTGTTATCGGTGTTGTTGCTTTTGTCCATCGATTGTGCAATCAATTCAGCAAAAGTGATGCATATGCGTCACATTACACCGCTACCAGAAGGGCTTCATGATGCCGTAAAAGACATGCTCCATATGCTTCGAATTTTTTGTCAATATTATAATTACTCAAGGTATGAACCATGCAGTTGAAAAGCTACTGAGTCCATGCTATATTAAAATTATTTAATTTTGGGTAACCTATGTTAAAAACAGGCCGAAGCATTTTACGGCGAAGTATTTCATCGCCGAATTGATTCACCGGTTTTACTCCCCATCGCGGCAAAAGAAGTTTAACTTAAAAAAATTGGTATAAAATAAAATAAAACTTCCAAAAAAAATATTATTAAAAAGTATATTTTATTTTTTCAAAAAACTCCCGGAGGCCCTTAAGCAAATACGCCATCATTTTTCAGTCAATCGTAAATTTTCTAAAAATCATAAAAGGGACAAAAAAGACCCATAAATTGAGAAGTTAGGGGATTAAAATGTTCCACAAAAATATTTCTCATAAGTTTTTACATAAATCCTCAGAACACATTTTATACCGAAAATGTAAGGATAACATGATTTCTTATGCCAATTCACTATAAAAATGTTCAAAAAGGGGGAAATTTAAATCCCCCCTAAAATAAGACTCATACGTAAACTTTCAAAACGCCGATACACATGTCTTCTTTTTTTGTCCTTTCTACCAGAATCCATTGTTGGAGCCTTGTTATTTTGGAAAAAAATTGATTTTGTTGTTCAGTGTAATTATTGAATCGCAAGTAACACTTTTGAAAAAATATTTATAAGAAAATAAAAAAAAAAAATAAGAAATGCACTTAATGTGCTAAATTCGTGTCCACCACTTTATATGCTTCAGAAATTATCCTCAAATAAAAGAAGACGAGAAAACCGCATCAAACAAACATTTTAAAAGCTAATAAAAGTAATATTCTTTTAAGATTTTCAAGGTTTAAACTTAAGAGTAATTTGCAATCAAGCATTTTCCGGAATTATGCACCCCACCGAAAAGTCCTTGTAGTGAACAAATAGGATGTTAACCCATGCAGCTGCAGCTGTTGTTGTGTGATTGCAGGCAAAAATCTTTGAAACTGCACAAAAGATGATATCAAGTTAAAATCCAGAAAGTTTTTATTGCACGCTGCTGTACTTTCTTGGGGTTGGTTGCTTGTTTTGTTTTTTTTTTTTTTTTTTTTTTTTGTATTTTGACTTAAGTAGTTAAACGAACAAACTTTGGCTATCCGCATTAGCAACAGCAACACCTGCTGTTGTAGACACACACAAACTCGCACACATTTACACAATTGTACAGAGTGGCATAGTGTTGCACACGACTGCTACTTATAAGCTAAGCGATGCGACGATAAAGGTATCCGGCTAGGTATTAAACACAGTTGAGACCACCTGCATAACAGCAACAAAATCTTAACGTTATGCTGCTTAGCTGCGGTTGCCAACACTGCTGCGAACAAATATGCAACATTGCAAGTAAATGCAGTGCATGCTGCGTTAGTTGTATGTAATTGTTGTTGTTGTTGTTGTTGTTGTTGTTGTTGTTTTTGATGTTGTTTTTGTTGTTGTTGTTGTTTCTGTTGTTGCTGTTGTTGCTGTTGTTGTTGTTTGTGGGAGTTATACTATGCATAAAAAAGAATGAATGATTACACGAGAAATGTTCGTAGTTGCAAGCAAATAAATACAATTCGCAACACACAGATGTAGGTACCTATACACACGCACGTACGCAGACCTACACAACCGCATTGGTAACAGCGACGATAACAACAACAGCAACACAATAAAAAACAACACCCTAGCAACACAAACAGCAACGTAAGTAGTTTTCATAAAAGTTTTATACATTTCCACCACAAACAAAAAGAAAAAAAAACACACACGCAGAGAGAGTACCCAGCACGCTTATCTTCTCCAGCCTTAACCAGCTTTTAGCTCTGCCCCATCGTGAGCTCGACTCAGCTCAGCTCAACGCAACTCAATGCGCTCTGCTCGCCTTAAATGTAGCATCTGCGGATTGTTCTGCATTGCAATTCGACATCCCAGGCGCAACGTGTTGAAATTGAATTATTCCCTAAAGGGGTGTAAAAAAAAAAAAAAACAAAAAAACAAAAACAAAATAAAACATCGACTATGGCAGCAGCAACTCCAACAACAGCAGCAAGCCGTGAAGAAAAATCATTACAATACATGCAGCATATGTTGCATTGTTGCTTTATTATTTTAAACACCTTGCTGAAATATTTTTGTTGTTGTTGTTGTAGTTATTTGTTTTTGTTTTACTCTGCTCATTAATTATTTTTAATATTTCAACACGCTCCCCTTTCTCATACATGCCCGCCCGTTGGATGGTCTCTCACTTATTTGTCTCGTTGTATTATGAATAAATGTTGCTCCCTATGTTGCTGTTGCCGTTGCTTAAAATGCATAAAAAATCTGCAACAACAACCACAGCAACCTCAAAAGTCACAGTGCATTAATGTAAGCTTTAATTTTTTGCATCTCGTCGATTTTGCAATTTTATAGTAAATTCAATAAATTTCCTGTTTATGGCAACATTTGCTGTTAGCAACTTAAAATTCAAGCTGCACTTGAGCAAAATTTATTCAATTTTTTTTTTAAATTTCATTGAATTTAAGCTTTTAAATATTTTCAACATTTATTTTTTAGCAAATTGAGATAAAAGTCAGATAACTGATTAACTGATTTGAAATATTCATGTAAAAAAATGTAACTTCTTTACTTTCAACATGAGATCATTTGTTGTGGCATTTTACACAGTGGAACATTTTAGGTCACCGAATTCAAAGAACCTTTTTGATTGCTGTTCCTTTTGAGTGCTGAACGTAAATAGTAAAACCCAGATAGGATTTGCCTACTGATCGGGTTTTATTGCTTGAAGAATATACTGATTTTTTATTGAAAAAATTTTACTTTTTCAAACAAAATGCACATTTTCTGTAGGCTATATCTCGTAAACCGTTGGGAATTTTGTTTTCCAGTTTTCAGCAAAGTTTAGGCTAAAGACTAGAAGAAAAAAAGTATAGAACGAACTCGCCCGAAACAAGTGTACAGAAAGCCTCATAATCGCAAAAATACCAAAAAGTGCCCACTTATTTTACAATTTTTGGTCCATTCGTTCCGAATTTTGGCAAATAATTCCAAACAAAATTGGAGGCAAGAAAGAACTGAACTCTTCTGAACAACTCTTTAGAATCTGCCAACTGCATCCGAGTAATCCTTCAAAGCGTTTTGGCCATGCAAATGTGATATATTTCCACCAAAAAGAATAATCACATCAAATGCTTGGGATTTTGACGACTAAACACACACAAACACATTTTTTTCGTTTTTAAATATTTTAAAGCTTTTGGACCTTGTAAGCGAATAATCCGAGATCTTTGTGCAGAATTCTCTTCAGGCTAGTGCATGAAATGTTGAGCTGTTGAGATCGATGGCGAGTTGATGTTCGTGAATTGAGTCTCACACTCTCGGCTACAGCAGCCACATTCTCGTCGTCTGTGCGCACCGTACAACGACGGAGACAATGAGTGTTGTCCACTAGCGTACCAGTCTCACGAACTTTTTGCACAAACTTGTGTACAGCAGGCGGGGTGGGTGCTTCATTACGGCCAAAACATTTTTTCAAAAAACGCACTTTTTGGGCTACATAGCATTGTTTTTGGAAATAAGTTTCCAAAATTTCCCAACGTTGTTCAAGCGTAAAGCGACTCATTTTTCCCCTACGGAGGCATGATACTGACTTTATGTCAAGATTTCGAGCGGAAAACTGACAGCTGTCAGTGTCAAAATAACCTATAATTTAAAAAGAAACCACTAGATGGCCCACCCTGTATGTGATTGTTTATTTTGCCTCATTATTGCTTTTACTTTTCTTAAATTTTTTTTAACGTGACGAAGCTATCAGGTATCCAAATATGTTGATAAAGGCATTTTTTTAAAATTCAATTAAAAGACAATTGTCCACAGAAACACTCCTTTTTCCCTATATTTGAACTAGTTGCATTAGGAACATTTTTAAACTGGTTGCTTTCGCAGTAGCCTTAAAGTGGTTCTTTTTTAACTAGTTTTAAAGTGAACATATCAAAAGTGTAAGAATTTAGTGCAATAGAAAGGTCCTAAAGATATCATTTGTACCATCTTTTCCATCCACAATCCAGAAAACATTTTGTCTATAAACATTTTTTTTTTATTTTTTTAAAAAGCAGCAAATTTTAAAAAGTAGCCAGAACGCGTTTATTTTTGTCAGCAATAATTTTGAAAACAAAAGCAAAGATAACTGTTCTACCCTGAACGCCTTTTGTACCTTTTCAGAGCTACTGCGAACTGCGCTAGAAATGAACTAGTTCACTTTTTGAACTGACTCCAAAATAACTGCTGGGATGGAATTATTACTCGCTGAGCATTAGTGCCCGGATTCAAAATACGATACACCAATAAAGGCCTGTCCTAAGCCCTCACAACAAAATTAGACCAAATTTTATGACGTCATGGGGACACAGAGAGAGCCTCTCAAAGATTGACAATGCAATATTCATGCAGCGGCATTGCATTGAATTTTTACACGGTGGGTATATAAGCTACGATAAATGTTAAAAAAGGAAAATTAAGGATTTTTACTTGGCCTTACGACAAAAACAAAAAAAAAATTCTGACGTCACCATCTCATGAATATAGCATCATGTGTAACAGAAATGTAATATCGCTGCATGAAAGTAGTATTCACTCAGGAGACGTGCTACGGTAAATTAGGTTTTACCATAGCATAGACGTGTTATTACGCCTCACAAACAGAATACAAAAATAAATTCTTATCGTCATGATTTCAGGATTTCAACCCCATAATGCAGTAAAAATGCTCCAACCATGAAAAAACGTTGCATGGAATTTTAACTCTGTGACTACTGGCGTAACAGTACATTTCAAGGAACGAAAATAAAGGTGAGGAGTTAGGTCACATGATAAAAATAAAAAAAAATTGACAGCGTCATCAGGCCCCTCAGGAACTGCCTAATGTGACGCATATGCATCATTTTTTCTGGATTAATTGCATGCAGTTTAGGCAAAAGAAAAGCACAACCAATGGAGAAGCAAATAAAAAAAAACCAAAAGCAACAACAACAACTCCAACACCAACAACAACAAAAACACCAACACCAA
This sequence comes from Pherbina coryleti, assembly GCA_943735915.1. Lineage (NCBI taxonomy): Eukaryota > Metazoa > Arthropoda > Insecta > Diptera > Sciomyzidae > Pherbina > Pherbina coryleti. The sequence goes on along the minus strand of OX030949.1, from coordinate 143,862,633 downwards.
CAACAACATCAACATCAACATCAACATCAACAACAACATCAACATCAACATCAACATCAACATCAACATCAACATCAACATCAACATCAACATCAACATCAACATCAACATCAACATCAACATCAACATCAACATCAACATCAACATCAACATCAACATCAACATCAACATCAACATCAACATCAACATCAACATCAACATCAACATCAGCATCAACAACAACAACAACAACAACAACAACAACAACAACAACAACAACATCAACATCAACATCAGCATCAACAACAACAACAACAACAACAACAACAACAACAACAACAACAACAACAACAACAACAACAACAATAACAACAACAACAAAAACACAACATCAACATCAACAATAACAACAACAACAACAACAACAACATCAACATCAACATCAACATCAACATCAACATCAACATCAACATCAATATCAACATCAACATCAACATCAACATCAACATCAACATCAACATCAACATCAACATCAACATCAACATCAACATCAATATCAACATCAACATCAACATCAACATCAACATCAACATCAACATCAACATCATCATCAACATCAACATCAACATCAACATCTACATCAACATCAACATCAACATCAACATCAACATCAACATCAACATCAACATCAACATCAACGTCAACATCAACATCAACATCAACATCAACATCAACATCAACATCAACATCAACATCAACATCAACATCAACATCAACATCAACATCAACATCAACATCAACATCAACATCAACATCAACATCAACATCAACATCAACATCAACATCAACACCAACATCAACATCAACATCAACATCAACATCAACATCAACATCAACATCAGCATCAACAACAACAACAACAATAACAACAACAACAACAACATCTTTTTGTTTTGTTTTTACGGTTTTGCAATTTTTTAATCATAGCTCTTATACTCAGCGAGTAACAATTCAATGCAACGCCGATAAATTTTGAAAAAATGCCTTTTTCAACTTTTTTGAAAAACCTGCGTGGTAAACTTGACTTCGTCACATCAAAAAATAGCGTAAATTAAAACAAAAAAAAAAATAATAAAAAAAGGTGAATTAATCGGCTGTAAAATAAATGAAAAACTATAAAACACGCATCTTCTTAGCCTTCGAAATCTTAATGAAAATAATCAAACCATTGATACTCGTATAAATATACCAAATCCTTTAAGCAATCTATCAAACTGTAACCATTTAAAGGACCATAAAAATCGATTAACATTTGTTTAACCATTTATTAGAGCTCTACTTATTTATTTCCAGATCACCCTCACGCGCTAAAATATATAAAAAGAAAAAAATCATTTTATCGTTAATTTCAGTTTTACGATAAAAAACGCCCTGTTAAATGTGAACACATGTTGCAAGCTTTTGACGTAAGATTTAAAGCACTCACTTTGCTTCAAGCATTTATTGTTCGCAGCAATAAAATTAAGTTGGTCGTTAGTAAATTAAACTTAAAGCGCATTAGTGCATCCGAAAGAGGAATCCAAGCAGCGTGAGCTAAGCACCGGGTGCAGCTCAATTGCTACAACCAACTAAAGCCAGCAACACCAACAACAACAACAACAACAACAACAACAACAACAACAGTTCCTGCTAACATCCAACGACAGATAAAAGTAATCAGTTGAAAGCTCATCTCAACACTCCGAGTTTGTAGAGTAGTAACAAGCACTTCACTTCATGCCAGTCGGAACTGAAACTCATGCAAGTTTTAGTGACGCTAATCTAGGGGAAATAATTCAAAAGAAAAGCGTTTTAAAATAAAAACTACAACATCCCAAGGGACAAACATTTTAAAAGCAAAAAAAAAAACAAAAAAAAATCAAAACAGAAATGACAGCAATAACCGGAAATTGCAGTGACGGGTTAAAAAAGCGGAGGTTAGGGTGTTCACTCAGCGTATTGGAATTATGCGCGTAGCTATAATAAAATTATAAAAATATATGTTTTTAATATTTATTTGACATGGAAATAAGTTTTTGTATTTTAGTACCTTTAAGAATCGCCTTTGCTTTGCATTTGAGATTGCTTTGCATTTGAGAAGGTGACAGACAAAGTGTCACAAACACAAATAACCACGATATAACCAGATGCACATACATACATAAATAATTTTATCTTCCCAGCAAACATTATGACTCTTAAAAGAGTCTTTTAAGACTCATATATGTGGGAAGAATGTGGGAAGGGAGTCAGACGGACATGGACGAAAGACAAGGAATGGACGTCAATACTAACGCTGACTGACAGGGAAATCACTTACTTACTACTATATGAAATACTTTATTGAAATGTACTGTATCTACCGAACAAATTTATGATCAACGTTGTTAATAAAACCTCAAAACATTTGTGAACAAAAAATGTATAAAATAAATTTACTTTTGAAAATTTGTCGAAAAGAAATGTAGTTTGAAAAATAAAATATTGTAAAAAAATTATAAAATTCGAAATAAAACAAAATTTGAATAGAAAATACAAAACCCAATGCATCTTTAATCCTACATATAAATGAGCTTTTATCGTCATAATGCGCTCAAAAAAGACTCTTTTATGAGTACATTTTCGTAGGTTTCGGGCCTCAAAATATGATTCATAATAATGACTGCTTTATGCCTCATTTAATACTCAAAATTTAGACTCTTTTAAGACTCATATTTAATACTCTTTTAAGACTCATAATAAGGACTCTTTTAGAACTCATATAAATTAGTGTTTTTGGACTCAAAATTAAGACTAATTTAAGACTCATATTTAATACTCTTTTAAGACTCATAATAAAGACTCTTTAAAGACTCATAATAAAGACTCTTTTATAGCTCATATAAATGAGTCTTTTTGGACTCAAAATTAAGACTATTTTAAGACTCATTTCAAATACTTTTTTAAGATTCATAATAAAGACTTTAAATAAATACTTTTTTAGAACTCATATAAATGTCTTTTGAACTCAAAATTAAAACACTTTTGATAGTCATATTTAAGAATCATGGAATGAAATCTTTAAAGACTCATACTGAGAACTCTTTCAGAACTCATAGAAGTAATTATGATCCGTTTAGGCAGAAATATATTTTTGATTCAAATATATTTAAAATATTTGATAGTTGAAAAATAAGAAAAAAAAATTAAAAAAATATCTTTTTTTAAACATTTCAAATAAAAAGTAATAGTAGAAAAATTTTGTCATTTAAAAAAAAAAAAAATAAATAACTGGCCATTTCAGCCCTTGAAAGGACTTTGACCTAGCTTCTTATGATCAATTGTGTTGCGCGTGTTATTAAGTTTGTACACAATTGACCGAGAAATGGACCTACAGTCTTAACGCCGACTCCGAACGGCGATGAACGGAATGTTCTTATTCTCAAGAAGCTTTTCATGGCATTTTGATTACTCTCTGAGGTTTGCCATTGTTTGCAGAGAGGTTGCGGCCATACAGAAAAATTATTTTAATTCAAATAATTTTCTGTCGCTGCTGGGGTTCGAACCTGGGTTTCCAAAGTTCGTTGACATAGCGGCCACGCACTTTAACCAACCAACTTTACGCCACGGACGCCATTTAGTCATTTTACAATCATATAAAAGACTTCTTTATGAGTCTTTTTATTGCACACTCATAAAACACGCATAAAAAATACTATTTTTAGAATCTTTTTTCTGAGCAATCATTTAACAATCATACAAAAGACTTCTTTAAGAGTTGTTTTATTGCGTAATCATAAAAAACGCATAAAAAAATACTATTTTTAGAGTCATTTCTTTGAGGCACTCAGAAAATGTTTGCAGGGTCCGTTTCTAGCATATCACAGACACAAAAAATACTTTTAAAACATTTAATTTTCAGCCTAAAAGAATGCACGAAAAATTTATTTGTTACTTTTGAAAGAGCATATCATAAAGTCTATTTCCGTACTCGTTTCAAGTAATTTGATTTTTAATATTTTTCAAATAAAATACGACACCCAGGAAGTCGAGAAGTAAAGAACATCCCGAAGCTAGGAAAAGTAGCTAAAATAGGAGCAGAGTACGTTCGTGTACATAGACAGTGAATTAGAGCTCTTAAGAATGCAGCCGCAGCTAAATCTGAAACTATTGGTAGAGAGTATGGCAATTAGAGCATGATATGCATAACAATCAACGTTCGCTACTTTACGATGCCCTCACTCAACGTACCAGCTATGATGATCAGCAAGCAGGAGACAGTATTCAAACACAATTGCCTTCGCTTTCTGAAGCTCCGTCAACCAGTACTGTGTAAATGCTACCTAATATTCAAAAAGTGACCAAGTTGAGGAGGCATTTGAAAACTAGTTAATCACCCCCTAAACGTTTTCGTTTTCTAATAAAAAACGGAGTGGAGACAATCATGGACAATTTGTCGCTCAAGGTGATGCACATCATTGCGTGGCAATTGAAACAGCACCACAAGAAAATATGGTCAACCAAATTGATAAGCGTAAAAATAGGCATTCTCTGCTTTACGAGGCCCTTACTCAACAAAACAGCTATGATGATCATGAAGTACACTGAAAAAAAAATGTTTTAAAATTGACGACAATTGTTATTAATTTGACGATATTTGTGTTTAAAAAATAGCTTGCAACAAATTTCGTCAAAGTAAGAGCAAATGTATTTAAAAATTTTGAAAAATATATGAAAAAAAAGTCAAATTAACAACACATTTTGTGAACACATTGTGTTTAATTTCAAGCTAACATTTTTTTTTCAGTGTAGGAGTCTATACCCAACAAGATTTGCCTCTGCTTTCGGAGGCTCCGTCAACGAGTACTATACAAATGCAATCTAGCATTCAAAAAATGCCAAAGTTGAGGAGTGTAGGGTTGGCAGGATCGCCATGTAGGGTTGGTTGTATATTCTATTATTTTACAAGTTATTTTTAACACTGTTCAAAAATAACTTGTGGTGTTTTTAGAGCGCACCAACGCTCAGGATATGATGGCTTAAGAGCCGCGCTTATTGAGAAAATAAAAAGATAGTTTTAAGCTAGTAGAGCTCAGAATTACCATCAGATAGATTCTGTCTTTATTTTATAAAATTAAAGATATTTATACAATTTTTAACACTATTATTTTAAAATTATTTTTACCACTATTTCCAAGACTCCTCCTTGAATTCCAATATTTCATAATTTTAATTTCAAGATAGACAATTGACCAATCACTCTTGGTTTGGTAAAATTCTTCATATTTCCCCTCAAATTGATATTCTCTACCAATAATTAGTTCACTAAACTTACGGCCTTGATTCTAAAGTGTCATAGGCACTTGTTCAGTTCATTAGCTTGTTGTTGTTGCGTAGAGTTTCCCATGCACATGCATTTGAAACACAACACCCGCTGTCGCGCTTATGCTTGTGCGGTATCCAGCGGCAGAAGTGTAAAAGGTGCTAAGTGCATCGAAAAGAATTTGAGTGCAATGTTTTGTTTACGTTAACATTTTTGGGGATTTAATGTTTAGAATTTGTCACAATATTTTTGTTGATATCTTTGGGTTTTATTATTGTCATGTGTTGGAAAATTGTAGCTACGCATGAAAGTCTTTTGGGTGGTCAGTCTGGTAACTATGTATGTACATTTGTAAGTACACTACAGGAGACATTCGAAAACTACTAAAACACCAGCTGAACGTTCACACGTTTATAGAAAACGGAAAAAACCTATTGTATTTCATATTGTATTGCATTTCTTTTAAGATACTTCCTCTCTCTCTCTCAATTTTACAATAAAATCTCTCTTATTCTTTACTTTTTAAGAACTTTCACTTCTCTCGCGTGTACCTTGCTACACGTGAGTTTTATTAGAAAAGAGATATACAATAGGAACTATTTTGAATATCACGTCTTCGGGCAATTTCCCCCTAATTTCTCCGAAACCATTCATCCGATTTGGATAAAATTTTTTTCATGATAATCAACAACCAAATGCACCAAAAAGCTTTTCAAACTAAACGTAATATAATTTTATTATTTGGTAAACATTTAGCAGAACTTTAAATATATTTATTGGTTGTGATAAAAAGTTATCGAAGAAATTGTCCGATTTGAATAATTTTTACACCACATACTTAAAACATCAGTCATTTTCGTCGGTAGTAGAATCATGAGGATAGTTGAACAAACAACGGAGCTGGGCCTATCTTAGGTCTTAAAAAATACCTTTTTTGCAATTTTGGATTCTACAGTTCCGTTCATTTTTGAACGACTCTCTTAATTCTAGTACCGACGATAACGACACTATGTAGTTCTTAACATATTTCCGTTTCGATTTTTCTTTTTAGATGATGCACACACATTTTTTTAACAACAATTTGTTAACAAAATTATTTATTTCTTTTGTATATTCAATAAATAAACCGTTTGCCGATATCTTTTATAATTTTTGTGCATTTTAATTTTTAGCGAAGCATTAAATTTTGGGTCGCCAAGGTAAAGGGTGCCCTTAAACAACAATAGAGAAGAAGGCCAAAAAATGAAAATTAAAAAAACAATTGATGACGTCATGAGGCCCCTCATGAAACCGCTGAAGTGAAGTTAATACACAAGCGAAAACAAAGCAAAAATCAAAATCAAAGGCAAATACAAAATCAAAAGCAAATGCAAGTCCAAGAGCAAAACCAAACAACAAAGCAACTTATGAATAATGATCAGGATGAGGACAAGGATTGGAATAAGGATTAGGACAAGTAAAAGAAAAAGGATTTCAACCAAGATTTCAAAATCAAAATCAAAATCAAAATCAAAATCAAAATCAAAATCAAAATCAAAATCAAAATCAAAATCAAAATCAAAATCAAAATCAAAATCAAAATCAAAATCAAAATCAAAATCAAAATCAAAATCAAAATCAAAATCAAAATCAAAATCAAAATCAAAATCAAAATCAAAATCAAAAGCAAAATCAAAATCAAAATCAAAATCAAAATCAAGATCAAAATCAAAATCAAAATCAAAATCAAAATCAAAATCAAAATAAAAATCAAAATCAAAATCAAAATCAAAATCAAAATCAAAATCAAAATCAGAATCAAAATCAAACTAAAACTCAAACTCAAACTCAAACTCAAACTCAAACTCAAACTCAAACTTAAACTCAAACTCAAACTCAAACTCAAACTCAAACTCAAATTCAAACTCAAACTCAAACTCAAACTCAAACTCAAATTCAAACTCAAACTCAAACTCAAACTCAAACTCAAAATTAAAATCAAAATCAAAATCAAAACCAAAAACCAAAATCATAATCAAAATCAAAATCAAAAGCTAAAATTAAGTCCAAAAGCAAAAGCAAACGCCAAAGCAACTTATGGATAATGATCAGGATTAGGACAAGGATTGGACTAAGGATTAGGACAAGCAGTGGCGTTCCTAGGGTTGGTGACACCCGGGGTGGATACTCATGGTGTCACCCCCATAAAAAATTTCTAAATGCAAAAAAAAAAAACTAATTCGATCAGATTAAGTGTTTTTATTATTATCTTTATATTTTCCGAAAAAAAACAAACAACATATGACAAAAAATAAGAATTTGTAAAAAACAGAACAAAAACATTACATTTTTAGGTATCTACACATGTGACCCGGTCTACGAAAAGGGACCTTCGGTGTGAAAATATCATTTTTCACTTTTTTGGCGATTCGGATAGACTAATGTGTGCTCTTTCTAATGGTGCTCTTTCTCGAAAAAACTTGTTTTTACACCGAAGGTCCCTTTTCGCAGACCGGGTCACATATATAGATTTAAGGTAAAAAAAGGTAAAAAAAAGGTAAAAAAAGGTAAAAAAAAACTTATTAACTTCGCAATCTTAAAAACTGACGGAACAAAAACATTACATTTTCAGGTACATATTTGTATATGTAGGTATAAGGTTAAACAAAGAAATCTTATTAATGGCGTTGTCTTAAAAACTAACTTTTCTTACTTTAAGAGCTGCAAAATTTGAAATAACCTCATCGAAATCAATATTACTTGCAAGCTCGTTTTCAATGGATAAAATAGCAAGTTCGGAAAGCCTTGCCTGTCCCATGAAAGACCTTAATATCTCAATTAATGTCTCAATTAATTTTAGCTTTGAAAAACTCCTTTCGCATGAAGCTACTGATACACAAATGTTAGAAATAATTTTTATGCGACAAAATGGGACACACATTCTATAAACGTGATGTATTTGTACCTTTTTCTTTCAGTTTGAGAAATAAAAAAAAATATCGAAATGATGTCACCCCTAAAATATACCCCTAAATAAAAATAAATAAAATGGTGGTACCCGGGGCGGACCGAATCGAGCGCTGACCAATTGATCTTGCGGAAGGAATTCCAAGTGCACGACACATTGAGAATCAAAGAGAACAGTCAACATCACCATCATTTTTTAACGGCTTTGTCGTGGTTTTTTGGGTTTCGGCCCATCTGAATAGCGCCACACTGCAGATTGTTGAGCTGTTTTGACGTCATATGCGTGTACACTGTACACCCAAGTCTCGTGACCAGTAATGATGCGCTGAATATCGTCCTTTTATTATCGTCCATAAAAGTATCTCCTGAACGACAGTTTTGTGAATTTTTTTTTTGAAGAAAATTGAGCAATTTCGGCACAAGTCGCGCTGCAACACATCACATGCCGAAAACATCATGTGAAATGGTGTGCGCCCATCCAGTTGATATATCAAGTACTGCAGCTACATATATCTCTGACGGTTACACGATGATTTTTGAGCACAATTTCCGTACAGATTTTTACATTTTCATCGGTTATTGATGTTGCTGGGCGAGAATAGTGACGCAAATTGTCAACTGATGTACGACCCGTACGACTGATTAAGGTATAATATACGTGTAAATTTTTTTTGTTTAATGTGTTCTTTATAGTTTTAAGAATATACATACATATTTTTAAATCGATATTTTAAAAACAACAGAAGTTATAACGGTTTTCGTTAACCTATGTCTAAGCTCGATACAACAAATAAAAAACTTTAAACGCGATTTCCTCGAAACTAGTTTTTTGAAAACAGGGGCCGAATCGCCGCATCCGTGACGTAACGGCTTTCGTATGAGAAAAAATTAATCCTATGAGAATCTCATGAGATACGAAATTAATCTCGAGATTTAATTTAAAAAAAAAACCTCCGGGGGTCTTGCGTAGGGGGGATGCTTAATATAAGGTCAATGCCTTAAAATGTCATTTGATTTTTTTGTTTTCGATTCATGGGAAAGGCTATATCCATCGAACCGTTTTCGATGTCTTTTTTTCAATGCCATTTTCAGCGCCCTCTATATAAAAGCCAGAACTGTATTTAAAAAAAAAAAAATATTTTTATAAAGTATTTTTTATGTACAATAATAACAAATAAATAACTGGCCATTTGAGCCCTTGAAAGGACTTTGACCTAGCTTCTTATGATCAATTGCGTTGTGCGTGTTATTAAGTTTGTACACAATTAAGTTGTACACAATTGGCCGACTCCGAAGCTTTACATGGCATTTTGATTACTCTCTGAGGTTTGCCATTGTCTGCAGAGAGGTGGCGCCCGTACAGAAAAATTATTTTAATTCAAACAATTTTCTGTCGCTGCTGGGGTTCGAACCCGGGTCTCAAGGTTCGTTGACATAGCGGCAGAGCTGGCCTGTAGCGATTACCACCTCTTTGCTGGCTGGAGAAAAATGTTCCGCGGTAAGAGATCTGTCTCAGATCGGGAGGTCATCGCCAAAACTGACGACTATTTTTAGATCAAGGAAAAATCATTCTTCAGCGGCGGCATCGTAAAGTCACTGAAGCGTTGGAATGAAGCTATTTTGATCAATCAAATATAACTTTTGGAAATACATGTTTTTTCTTACTTAGGCTCGGAACTTATTAAGTGATGGTTATATCCTAAAGACGGCATTCCCTGTTCCACCTGGATGTTTATTTTTCTTTATCAAGAGTACTACACAATAGACCACATCAAAAATTATATAATCTTAAAACTTAAAAAAAAAAAATAAGAGTGCGCTTTATGAGATTTTTTTAAGTGCCTCCAACACTCCAAAGCACCGGCAACACGGCTTTCTTTAATGGCTAAATTTAAATTTTTGTAAATTTCTTTAAATTAATTTGACGCAAGAACACAAAAAAAATCAAACCATGCATCCCATAAGATTAACACACACATAACTGATGATGTTTCAACAAGATTGAAAAACAAAAAAATTGAATTTTGAAAAATCCAGGCAATCTCAAATGTTATTACCATTGAGCCAAGTTAACGAGGCATGATTAAGAAAGAATTGATTAGATTGCTCTGAATAGAGAAGAAACCCGATTTTGCAAACATTTTAAGAAAACTGAACATTTTTTTTTTCGATTTGAGTAAGTGTTAAAATATGCCAATGTCTCAATCAAAGCTAAGCGTTCAGCAGTGAGTGGTGAGCAGGAAGAAAAAGGAAACAAAAAAAATATATTTCAATTTAAAATAACAATAAGTAGGTTGAAACCCGGCGGCAGAGCTGCTTGGGTAATAAAATCAATATTATGGTTTGTAGAAATGGAACAAGAAGAAGAAGAAGAAATCGTATAAAAACTTGTCAAAGACAGTCGTCCAAATCGTGTTCTAGTCGTCATCGTCGTCGTTGTCGTCATTGTCGTCGTCGATGGTGTATTCAAAGTCGTTGACCTAAGGACATTAAGTATTTATGCATTTTTGGTGATTTTAAGAGGGTATGTTTGTGCGTGTGCGTGCTTGGGTGTGCGTGTATGTGGGTGAGTATGTGTGCATGTTTGTCAGTGTATGTGATTCTGTTCTTTATTGACAATGCAAAGAACTTGCCTCTATAACTTAAAGACCTGTGCTAAACACCTACTTTAGGGATTTCGCCTGGGACAATGAAACCCAAGAAATCAATCTTGTTAGATTGATTAATGAGCGAGAATTCGTAACGTTAACATAAGAAGTTAATAAATGAAATTGAGGTAAAAGGTAGCCGCTACCTTGAGGCAGTCGGTGGCAAAAAGTTTGTACACCCGGAACGCAGAAGGATACAAAAAAGCAAACCTTGAATGAATTAAAATAATTTATCAAAAGTGTTGGGGCAAGTTTTTCTTCCCGTTTTTGTTTTATTTTTCTTCTTTTTTTTTTTTTGCTAAGATATCTGCTGGCTTTCAGTTTGAAACATGCAGCTGTGTCTAGCTGTGCTTTAGAACTGACGACGCAACCTTTAAAGAGCTGTTACGGGTCAGCCACTTGGCAGTACGCAGACACAACTTCTCAGCTACTCAGTGTTCGACTTTTTTACTCATTAAATACAGCGCAAAATAGCTTGGGTTCCACAACAACAAAAAGAAAAAGGAAAAAAACGCTTATGCCTGAAGCCATAAAAGAGTTATTTATCGATTTGTGTCTGCTTGGGGCGCTGGAAAATTGGAACATTGCAAGTGGAAGCTGTAGAATTTGCCTTCCACATGCCACACTAGCATAGAAAATTAACAGCAAAGCGCATGCTTCATTGTGTGGAACGTAGTGAACGGAATGCTTTGGCATCGGAAACAGCTCAACAACACTTAAGTTCCACACGCAGGCTAAACTTGCGAAGATTATCTCTGCTGGCAAGACTCTCCATGGTGCCCAGACTATGTGGATCATAAAATTTAAAATATTCGCAGGTTCATTGCCCAAAATTAGCTACACTCAGCGACACTTTAAAACACGCTCAGCAACTTCGCACTTTTTAGTCACACACAACTCTCTCTCTCTCTCTCTCTCTCTTTTCAGCGTATTTGTTCTCCAGCAGTTTTCTTCTTCATCACTTGTGGAACCTAATTTGAGCATTCTCACAGCTGTTTTTTTAGCTACTTAGCTGTTGTTGTTGTCACTTTAACATTCGGTCATCGCACCCTGTGCTTCCGCTCTACAACTTTGCTCGTGTGGTTTTGAGCCAACTACTTCCGACCTCGTCGCTAACTTCAACTAACATTAATTAGCATGATTAACCATTCCACACAAAGTTCCTGCACTCACTTTGGCTTCATTTGGCATAGGCGTTACGTTGTTTAGTCAAGCTGAACCTTGCTGGCATTCTTTTGGTTCGCAGCCTATGCCAACCACATATCGCCTGCTGCCTATCACTTTAACATCATAACGTCTATTGCCCCCAATTTAGGGCTGGCTAAAGTTAGCTACCAAAAGCATTAATATTTATTAACTCCCGCATTGTAAGTCATTATATTGTAGTGGCTGCTACATCTGCGACAAGTATGGCCACTAGCCTCTACTGCTGCTGCTGCTTCCGCTTTTGTTTTTACTCCACTAGGCGGAGCAAGCGATGCTGACCCACCTCGCATCTCCCCACCAAAAAGCTTACGGCCGTTAATTGCAATGCTTGTCATTCGGCTATGAATTTGCATTTAAATTACAAAATTTAAACGGTTGTGTTTTATGGCGTCATACGAGTGTCCTTTCTCACTCACTATTTTAGCATGGCTGGGCATGAGTTGGCACTTTAGTTTGCTTGTTTGTTCGATCTTTGGACTAGATTGCTCCAACGAGAGTGTGTCACAACTTCATTCATTGCTGAGAGTTTTGTTGTTGTTGGCATAAATAACGACAACTTCCATTTCTTGTGCTCATAGAAGGCAGTCTGTTGTTGTGTCGGAACTGATGTTTTAATTTCTTTCAACTGCCTGCCACAGATTTGCTTTCGGTTAACCTTGTTCATTGTGTAGGTGTGCTCAAGAGTACGCCAGCGATTCAATTCTTTGCTCAGCCTGAGTTGAAGAAGACAAATCTTGCAGAGGAATTATGGTTGGAAGAAAAATCTGCTACAGCTAAATATATGGGTCATATTTAATATAGAAAATTTAAGGAATTTCTCATGACTTTAAGCTCATTGAAAGCAAAAATACCAACAAGACTTGACGAAAACTACTTGCGGCATAAATTGTGTAATTATCGATTATAAAATCGCGGGTATCGCCCTCAAAATTTAATTCAGCCGATAAATTAAATATCTGTTCCATATATACAATAAATAGTTCTGTCTGATATAATTTTTGGAAAAAAAAAATTAAATCTTACATTATTTGTTTTCTAAATATAGATTTTTCTAATTATTTAACCGGTACATTGTGGTTTAATCATGGTAAATAATGAATCTTTTATAATATTTGCATTTTATGTACTTACTTATAGCTTTATTTAATAATTTCAGTTCTCAAATTCTCTAGTTTTGCTTTTATATTAAACTAGCTGGTACCCGACGCGTTGCTGTCGTAGCGGAAATAATTTCTATCTCTATTTGAATCTCAAACTCAGTCTGAATCTCAATCTCAACCTCAACCTCTATCTCTATCTCTATCTCTATCTATAAATCTATCTCTATCTCTATCTCTATCTCTATCTCTATCTCTATCTCTATCTCTATCTCTATCTCTATCTCTATCTCTATCTCTATCTCTATCTCTATCTCTATCTCTATCTCTATCTCTATCTCTATCTCTATCTCTATCTCTATCTCTATCTCTATCTCTATCTCTATCTCTATCTCTATCTCTATCTCTATCTCTATCTCTATCTCTATCTCTATCTCTATCTCTATCTCTATCTCTATCTCTATCTCTATCTCTATCTCTATCTCTATCTCTATCTCTATCTCTATCTCTATCTCTATCTCTATCTCTATCTCTATCTCTATCTCTATCTCTATCTCTATCTCTATCTCTATCTCTATCTCTATCTCTATCTCTATCTCTATCTCCATCTCTATTTCTATCTCCATCTCTATCTCTATCTCTATCTCTTTCTCTATCTCTATCTCTATCTCTATTCTATCTCTATCTCTATCTCTATCTCTATCTCTATCTCTATCTCTATCTCTATCTCTATCTCTATCTCTATCTCTATCTCTATCTCTATCTCTATCTCTATCTCTATCTCTATCTCTATCTCTATCTCTATCTCTATCTCTATCTCTATCTCTATCTCTATCTCTATCTCTATCTCCATCTCTATTTCTATCTCCATCTCTATCTCTATCTCTATCTCTTTCTCTATCTCTATCTCTATCTCTATCTCTATCTCTATCTCTATCTCTATCTCTATTCTATCTCTATCTCTATCTCTATCTCTATCTCTATCTCTATCTCTATCTCTATCTCTATCTCTATCTCTATCTCTATCTCTATCTCTATCTCTATCTCTATCTCTATCTCTATCTCTATCTCTATCTCTATCTCTATCTCTATCTCTATCTCTATCTCTTTCTCTATCTCTATCTCTATCTCTATTCTATCTCTATCTCTATCTCTATCTCTATCTCTATCTCTATCTCTATCTCTATCTCTATCTCTATCTCTATCTCTATCTCTATCTCTATCTCTATCTCCATCTCTATTTCTATCTCCATCTCTATCTCTATCTCTATCTCTTTCTCTATCTCTATCTCTATCTCTATCTCTATTCTATCTCTATCTCTATCTCTATCTCTATCTCTATCTCTATCTCTATCTCTATCTCTATCTCTATCTCTATCTCTATCTCTATCTCTATCTCTATCTCTATCTCTATCTCTATCTCTATCTCTATCTCTATCTCTATCTCTATCTCTATCTCTATCTCTATCTCTATCTCTATCTCTATCTCTATCTCTATCTCTATCTCTTTCTCTATCTCTATCTCTATCTCTATCTCTATCTCTATCTCTATCTCTATCTCTATCTCTATCTCTATCTCTATCTCTATCTCTATCTCTATCTCTATCTCTATCTCTATCTCTATCTCTATCTCTATCTCTATCTCTATCTCTATCTCTATCTCTATCTCTATCTCTATCTCTATCTCTATCTCTATCTCTATCTCTATCTCTATCTCTATCTCTATCTCTATCTCTATCTCTATCTCTATCTCTATCTCTATCTCTATCTCTATCTCTATCTCTATCTCTATCTCTATCTCTATCTCTATCTCTATCTCTATCTCTATCTCTATCTCTATCTCTATCTCTATCTCTATCTCTATCTCTATCTCTATCTCTATCTCTATCTCTATCTCTATCTCTATCTCTATCTCTATCTCTATCTCTATCTCTATCTCTATCTTTATCTCTATCTCTATCTCTATCTCCATCTCTATTTCTATCTCCATCTCTATCTCTATCTCTATCTCTATCTCTTTCTCTATCTCTATCTCTATCTCTATCTCTATCTCTATCTCTATCTCTATCTCTATCTCTATCTCTATCTCTATCTCTATCTCTATCTCTATCTCTATCTCTATCTCTATCTCTATCTCTATCTCTATCTCTATCTCTATCTCTATCTCTATCTCTATCTCTATCTCTATCTCTATCTCTATCTCTATCTCTATCTCTATCTCTATCTCTATCTCTATCTCTATCTCTATCTCTATCTCTATCTCTATCTCTATCTCTATCTCTATCTCTATCTCTATCTCTATCTCTATCTCTATCTCTATCTCTATCTCTATCTCTATCTCTATCTCTATCTCTATCTCTATCTCTATCTATATCTCTATCTCTATCTCTATCTCTATCTCTATCTCTATCTCTATCTCTATTTCTATCTCCATCTCTATCTCTATCTCTATCTTTATCTCTATCTCTATCTCTATCTCTATCTCTATCTCTATCTCTATCTCTATCTCCATCTCTATTTCTATCTCCATCTCTATCTCTATCTCTATCTCTATCTCTATCTCTTTCTCTATCTCTATCTCTATCTCTATCTCTATCTCTATCTCTATCTCTATCTCTATCTCTATCTCTATCTCTATCTCTACCTCTATCTCTATCTCTATCTCTATCTCTATCTCTATCTCTATCTCTATCTCTATCTCTATCTCTATCTCTATCTCTATCTCTATATCTATCTCTATCTCTTTCTCTATCTCTATCTCTATCTCTATCTCTATCTCTATCTCTATCTCTATCTCTATCTCTATCTCTATCTCGATCTCTATCTCTATCTCTATCTCTATCTCTATCTCTATCTCTATCTCTATCTCTATCTCTATCTCTATCTCTATCTCTATCTCTATCTCTATCTCTATCTCTATCTCTATCTCTATCTCTATCTCTATCTCTATCTCTATCTCTATCTCTATCTCTATCTCTATCTCTATCTCTATCTCTATCTCTATCTCTATCTCTATCTCTATCTCTATCTCTATCTCTATCTCTATCTCTATCTCTATCTCTATCTCTATCTCTATCTCTATCTCTATCTCTATCTCTATCTCTATCTCTATCTCTATCTCTATCTCTATCTCTATCTCTATCTATATCTCTATCTCTATCTCTATCTCTATCTCTATCTCTATCTCTATTTCTATCTCCATCTCTATCTCTGTCTCTATCTCTATCTCTATCTCTATCTCTATCTCTATCTCTATCTCTATCTCTATCTCTATCTCTATCTCCATCTCTATTTCTATCTCCATCTCTATCTCTATCTCTATCTCTATCTCTATCTCTATCTCTTTCTCTATCTCTATCTCTATCTCTATCTCTATCTCTATCTCTATCTCTATCTCTATCTCTATCTCTATCTCTATCTCTATCTCTATCTCTATCTCTATCTCTATCTCTATCTCTATCTCTATCTCTATCTCTATCCCTATCTCTATCTCTATCTCTATCTCTACCTCTATCTCTATCTCTATCTCTATCTCTATCTCTATCTCTATCTCTATCTCTATCTCTATCTCTATCTCTATCTCTATCTCTATCTCTATCTCTATCTCTATCTCTATCTCTATCTCTATCTCTATCTCTATCTCTATCTCTATCTCTATCTCTATCTCTATCTCTATCTCTATCTCTATCTCTATCTCTATCTCTATCTCTATCTCTATCTCTATCTCTATCTCTATCTCTATCTCTATCTCTATCTCTATCTCTATCTCTATCTCTATCTCTATCTCTATCTCTATCTCTATCTCTATCTCTATCTCTATCTCTATCTCTATCTCTATCTCTATCTCTATCTTTATCTCTATCTCTATCTCTATCTCTATCTCTATCTCTATCTCTATCTCTATCTCTATCTCTATCTCTATCTCTATCTCTATCTCTATCTCTATCTCTATCTCTATCTCTATCTCTATCTCTATCTCTATCTCTATCTCTATCTCTATCTCTATCTCTATCTCTATCTCTATCTCTATCTCTATCTCTATCTCTATCTCTATCTCTATCTCTATCTCTATCTCTATCTCTATCTCTATCTCTATCTCTATCTCTATCTCTATCTCTATCTCTATCTCTATCTCTATCTCTATCTCTATCTCTATCTCTATCTCTATCTCTATCTCTATCTCTATCTCTATCTCTATCTCTATCTCTATCTCTATCTCTATCTCTATCTCTATCTCTATCTCTATCTCTATCTCTATCTCTATCTCTATCTCTATCTCTATCTCTATCTCTTTCTCTATCTCTATCTCTATCTCTATCTCTATCTCTATCTCTATCTCTATCTCTATCTCTATCTCTATCTCTATCTCTATCTCTATCTCTATCTCTATCTCTATCTCTATCTCTATCTCTATCTCTATCTCTATCTCTATCTCTATCTCTATCTCTATCTCTATCTCTATCTCTATCTCTATCTCTATCTCTATCTCTATCTCTATCTCTATCTCTATCTCTATCTCTATCTCTATCTCTATCTCTATCTCTATCTCTATCTCTATCTCTATCTCTATCTCTATCTCTATCTCTATCTCTATCTCTATCTCTATCTCTATCTCTATCTCTATCTTTATCTCTATCTCTATCTCTATCTCTATCTCTATCTCTATCTCCATCTCTATTTCTATCTCCATCTCTATCTCTATCTCTATCTCTATCTCTATCTCTTTCTCTATCTCTATCTCTATCTCTATCTCTATCTCTATCTCTATCTCTATCTCTATCTCTATCTCTAACTCTATCTCTATCTCTATCTCCATCTCTATTTCTATCTCCATCTCTATCTCTATCTCTATCTCTATCTCTATCTCTATCTCTATCTCTTTCTCTATCTCTATCTCTATCTCTATCTCTATCTCTATCTCTATCTCTATCTCTATCTCTATCTCTATCTCTATCTCTATCTCTATCTCTATCTCTATCTCTATCTCTATCTCTATCTCTATCTCTATCTCTATCTCTATCTCTATCTCTATCTCTATCTCTATCTCTATCTCTATCTCTATCTCTATCTCTATCTCTATCTCTATCTCTATCTCTATCTCTATCTCTATCTCTATCTCTATCTCTATCTCTATCTCTATCTCTATCTCTATCTATATCTCTATCTCTATCTCTATCTCTATCTCTGTCTCTATCTCTATCTCTATCTCTATCTCTATCTCTATCTCTATCTCTATCTCTATCTCTATCTCTATCTCTATCTCTATCTCTATCTCTATCTCTATCTCTATCTCTATCTCTATCTCTATCTCTATCTCTATCTCTATCTCTATCTCTATCTCTATCTCTATCTCTATCTCTATCTCTATCTCTATCTCTATCTCTATCTCTATCTCTATCTCCATCTCTATTTCTATCTCCATCTCTATCTCTATCTCTACCTCTTTCTCTATCTCTATCTCTATCTCTATCTCTATCTATATCTCTAAGTGGAACGACTCGTGTAAATTGATAACCAAATTTCGAGGCTATGCTACTTATAATTCCAAAGTTATTCGATATCACAAATTTGGCTTTTATGGGCGGAGCCACACCCCCTTGTTCAATGACGTCTCAGTTTTCTAGTAGAAGAATATCACCCAATAGTAATTCCATACTGAATTTCATTGTTAAACGACATTTAGTTCCAAAGCTATCTGATATCAAAAATTTAAAGTGTATGGGTGGGGCCACACCCCCTTTTCCAAAGCACATCCCAGTTTTATAGTAGAAATATATCACCAAGTGGCAACTCCATACTGAATTTCATTATTATACGGCATTTAGTTCCAAAGCTATTCGATATCATAAATTTGAATTGTATGAGCGGTGCCACACCCCTTTGGCCTATACTTGCTCAATTTTGCCAGTCGAAAGACACGACTAAATAGAACGTTCTAACCAAGTTGCATTAATGTGTGACTTATAGCTCGAAAGTTATACCGAAAATTTGGTCTGAAGAAAAAGTGCCACGCCCCACGTCCAACGCCCATAAAATTTTACCTCTGGAACGGCACTTGTAAATTGAGGAAGAATACTGAATTCCGATGCTATGCGACCTATAACTTCAAAGCTATTCGCTATCGTAGATTTGGGTTGTATGTTAGGAGCCACGCCCCCTTGTCCAATGTTTTGTGAATTTTTTCCAAAACCTTCGCGTGACAATTACAAACAAACCCACAGAATAAAGTATCCAATTTGGTCCAGTCGTTTTCAAGTTAAAAGTGGTCGAACAAATCAAGATTCATTTTTATATACATATCGTCGTTCGCAAATTATTGTGTTCTATATGACAAAAATGTTTTTTTGGTAAATCAAGTTTAAAGTTTAGTAAAAAACTGAACCGAAAAATCTGCCGCGATATTCTTACCAATAAAAGTTCAAGAGTTTGTGGTTTTTTCTGTCAAAAAAAATGTTCATCCTTGGAAGCGTTTTTAAGAGTAAGATGCGTTTAAAAAAAAATAATTTGTTCTATATGCACTTATTTACGAAACTATTCTTGTTTTATAGCATATAGAACAAAATGAAATATGTATTGGAGAAATGAAAAGCAATGTGATTTCACTCAATAAAAACTTTATTTCATATATTATAATATTAACTTAATTTTAAACATAATCTTATACATATGTTCTTATGAGTCCACTTAATCAATACCTGTTAATTTCTTTAAAGGTAAGTTGCGACTACAAAATCAAGTAAAAAATTAACCAAATTTATTTGACTTCGATTCCACGAAGTACATGCTTGATTTACGGAGATTTTTTAATTGAAGCAAGTTTGTTAAAAAAACGAAGACAAAAAGTTGTACCTATATTTTAAATTGTATCAAACAAATTATTATGGGTATTCACGGGTTGATGCGAAACACAGTTGCGACGATGCGAAAATGCAAGATTGCGAATTTTTTCTTTATTCCAACAACAAACACATTAGAAGCAATTTTGGGACTCTTCTTGAATAACGCACTGCTCAAACCTATTGCGAAAGCGCACAAACAGTGATGCGAAACAGATGATTCATGTTATGGGTGTTTTCAAGCATAGTTGCCATCTGGGTAAAACTTAAAAAAGGCTAAGTTTGTGATTTAAATAAGTTTTTGTTATTTTGAAATAAGGTGGCAATATATTTCTTTCCGCTATTGTAAAGTTACAATATTGATGCTCACGCGTTAGTGCGAAAAATATGTTGCATTTTCGCATTCTTGCAATTCGCATCAACCCGTGAATACCCCTATTGTAGTATGCCACTGCATCAAGTGATAAAAAGCTGTATAAACTTTTCACATCATTTACTTTCTCCAATGATATCTTCTTATCTATTGCTTATCCATTCTTATTCTTAGTATTAAGCTTTTTTTAAACGTTGTTGTAAAATTTAACTTCTAACCTTATGTTATTTATGATGGGTATTTTCTTTTTTTTTTTTGTTTCATTTTATTTACCAACTGCAATCTAAAGCGGGATTTTTTCTTTTTTGTTTCATTTCATTTGCCAAGTGCAATGTGAAGCTAAGAAAAAAACCAGAAAAAAACAAAAAACCAGCAAAATACAAAGACCTCCAAATAATAACTTTAATAACTTTATTTAGACTTGTATTTAGAACAAAATAAAAAAATATTTTTTTTACTTAGTATTTTTGCTTCGTTTTTGTTCTATATGCACGATTTTTTGCATATAGAACACAATAGGTTACGAAGCTTGTCACAACAGTGTTGTATAGCACAAAGTCGATGTCTCATATTTCGAAAACTATAAAAGATAAAAGCAAACTGATGACACAGATCGATAGATCTCGAAAAATTTGCCTATATACCAGTCTTATCTCAATTTTTTCAATTTTGTGATATAGAACACAATAATTTACGAACGACGATATATAGATAAATGTTACTCATACGCCTCGTTGTTCATTTCAATTACACTGAACAACAAAATCAATTTTTTTCCAAAATAACATTCCGACAGCGGATTCTGATAGAGGGGACAGAAAAAAAATCACGTGTATTGGCGTTTTGAAAGTTTACGTATGAGTCTTATTTCAGGGGGGATTTAATTTTCCCCCTTTCCAAACATATTTATAGTGAATCGGCATAAGAAATCATGTTATTCTTACATTTTGGGTGAAGAATGTGTTCTGAGGATTTATATAAAATACTACGAGAAATATTTTTTGGGAACATTCTGACCCCTAACATCTCAATTTATGGGTCTTTTTTGATCCTTTTATGATAAAATGCAAAAATAGACCCATGAAACAAGGATATAACGGGTTAAAATGTTCCACAAAAAAATTTGTTATAAAATTCTACTATAAGACTCTGAATACACTAACAGATCAATTCTGTCGCGGTAACGTTAATCTTGTTACCGTAGCAATTCACCTCTTAGTAACTTGAACACTCTCTTGGTATGCTGCGACCAAGCGTTACCGGTGAATATTGTTACCATCTTTTTAGGTAGTAACAAGCAAAACAGAAGACATTTTTTAGCTTTGATTAAAAAAGTGCTCAAAATCGGAGCAAATAAAAATAAAAAACCATGTCAATTCACTGTCGCTTCACTGTTGCTTCTTCAGCACTTTTCAATGAATAACAATTTTAACAATTCACTGTATTACATTAATTTAGATAAAGTTAATATATAAATTAAATAAAGATAGCACCGCAGCTGCGCCGGAGTAGTGCGTGCATATTTCCTGCCAAGAAAAACAAATATATTAAAAGCTAACAAAATGCAATTAACTCTATGTATTTACTTCTCATTTTCCATTCTTCATATTTCACCACACGAACAGATGAGTTTACGACTGTTGAAAGCGTTACCGAGTGCACAGAATACTGATTTTTAAGACCGGTAACAAGTTTCGGTAACAATATTGCCGTTACCGGTAACGCACAGAATCGATCTGTAACCCTGGTATTCTGCAACCAAGCGTTACCGGTGAATATTGTTACCATCTCTTTAGGTGGTAACAAGCAAAACAGAAGACATTTTTTAGCTTGCATTACAAAAAATAGCTCGCATTTTGAGTAATTAATCTAATTTTAAAATCCTCAAATTGAAATCGGAGCAAATTAAAATAAAAAACGATGTTAAATTCACTGCTGCTGCTTCTTCAGCACTTTTCAATGATAAAAATTTATAGCAATTCACTGTGTAATATTTATTAATTTGCATAAAATTAATATATAAATTAAATATAGATAACACCGCAGCTGCGCCAGCGTAGTGCTTGCATATTTCCTGCCAAGAAAAACAAATATTATATAAAAAGTTAACATAATGCAATTAATTCTATGTATTTATTTACTTCTCACTTTCCATTGTTTATATTTCACCACACAAAAGAGCGAGCTTCATTTCTATAAGGTGAGTTTACGACATTTGACAGCGTTACCGAGTGCACAGAATACCAATTTATATGCCCGGTAACGAGTTTTGGTAACAATATTGCTGTTACCGGTAACGCACAGAATCGATCGCACAGATTTGAAAAGAAGAGATAATTTTAATTGATGTTACTCATACGCCCCGTTGCTAAATGAGGAACATTAAAACTCTGTCCGCAAAAAAATACCGGAAAATTTTAATATAAATTTTTTGGGAACTCCGATAGGGACAAATACTTTTATTTTTAAGTTGGCACTACTGTCACTGACAGTGTTCGCGATACGCGTCCTTCTGTAATTAGCTAAAAATGAATTAGTCGTTTTTTATAATGTCTGAAAGTATTCAACAACGTAGTTCCATTTAATTTTTTGTGCGGAATGAAATTTCCGCTGTGGAAATGTTGAAAATGTTGCACAAGGGCTTCGGTGAGCAAGCTCTATAGAAAACAAGAGTTTATGAGTGATACAAAATGTTCAAAGAAGGTCGAGTAAACGTTGAAGACGAGGCACGGCCAGGTCGACCATCAACATCAAATGATGAGCTACATGTCAACAAAATCAAATAATTGCTGCTTTAAAATCATCGATTGACAGTTCGATACTTTATTGACCTTATTGGAAGGATCAGTGAAAACCATTTTGAGTGACCATTTGGGCCTCAGAAAAGTGAAATCTTGATTGGTACCAAAAACGCAAAATTTCATCGAAAAACAGCGCCGCGTTGATATCAAGACAAAATGAAACGCATCACAACTGGAGATGAGACTTGGGTCTACGCTTATGACTCGGAAACAGCCGATTAATCGGGTGAATACCATGCCAAAGATGAGCCCAGACCAAAAAAACCACATCAAAGTAAGTCGAAAATCCAGGACATGTTGACAGTTTTATTCGATTATCGTGGTGTGGTTCATTATAAATTCCTTCCAACTGGCCAAACTGTCAACAAAGAATACTACTTGGGTGTTATGCGTTGTTTGCTCAATGCTGTGCGTCAAAATAGAACAAATTTTTGGAGAGACAATTCTTGGTTTTTGCATCACGATTATACACCATCTCACACTGCACTCGTAATATGTGATCATTTCGCAAAAAACTCGACCCATATCGTTCCGCAACCACCGTATTCGCCTGACTTAGCACCATGTGACTTATGGCTATTTACATAACTTAAGAGACCACTCCGTGGACCCCGTTTTGAATCGATAGAAGAGGAAGGAATTGAAGGCTATACGGTAAGAGGTATTAAAGAGGTGTAAGGACTTTTTCAATTTATAAACAAATTCCCCATATGTTTTGCCCGCAGGTATATTAACTTAATCTCATTTTAATAAAAGTTAATCATACGCCCCGATGTTTACTCTTGAAGCTTTTTATCTAAACAATTAGCCTGCTCTGTCTTACGAGTATTAATAATTTTAATGTGATTTTCTTTAATTCCTCTTTTTTCCGCTGAGCTCTTAAAAATTCAAAATTATAAAATTTCTATACTTATCCAATAATGACTAGAAAGTATGTTGAAATAAATCAAAACAAGCAATAAAATATTTAAAAAATAAGTTATTTGTAACAGAGGTTTTTTGAATATAACCAATCACCATGGAAAATGAAAGTGCTGAATAACATGTGTTAATCATCAAATCTCATTTTCAAAATAAGTGCTTTATTCAAGAAACATTCTGCGCATTACATGATTTTTATGCTCACTGTAACTGTCTTGACGAATTAAGCGTCGGGTATGCTTCTGTATAAAAACGAACTGACTCCGAAACTTACAGCAAATGTGTTCGCAACGCTACATAGTAAACTGAGCTCAAACAAATGTTGGACAAAAATAGAAGGAGTGCTTCTATTATAATGAAAATTTTTATACTGGGTGATTTTAAGCGACTAAAGAAAAATTTCAAAAACAGTTGAAATCGGTCAGTCCCTAAGGTTACCTCCCTAGGACATATATTAATTTTGTACATGATTTTGTATGGGAGCTGTATACAAAAGCTGACCGATCTTAACGAAACTTGGTCCAAATACTAGCAAAATAGAGTAATAGATGAATACTGAAGAGGGTCAAAATCAATTTGACGCTAGATGTACCCCCCCCCCCCCCCCCCTTGGACCTATATTAATGATTTATATGATATCATATGAAAAGTACATAATAATATTGGCCGATTTAAACATAAACTCGGTCAGAATGCTAAAAAAAGTAGTGTAATAGATGTGTATTAAAAGAAAATTTCTGTGAAATACCAGTTTTAGACCATTTATCAAAATCAGGTTTCACAAAGAATTGTGGAAAGGTGTGTAGAAAAGCCTAGCAAACTTATTTCAACTCTAAGTGAGGGAAAATTAGGGAGGATTTGAGGAGTTGAAGCTATTTTGCTTTGCTTTATTGGGTTATAGGGCAGGTGTCGGGTATCCTGCAGAGAGGTTAAGCTTCTTGCAGGGAGGATGTCGGATATCCTGAAAAAGAGAGAAAACCCTCCTTGTTTTACACCAAAATTAGAAAGGATCTTCTCTAATACGAAGAAGAGAACCAGAAGAGAAGAAGGAATAACAATGGTGGTGAGTTTAATATAAATTAAATTTTAATTGAGAAGAGCGGAGCTCTTTACCTTGTGGTGATTGAAAATAGAAGGAAGTACAATTCAAAAGGAAGTTATTAGTGTAAATTACAAGCTATGTTTAATATACAAAGTACTAATATGAGTTTGCAAGATAATGTACAAAATACTACTTCTTATTTGGTAAGTATTCAGTTTAAAGTAGCAAAAGTTATCAATACAAAATAATCAATTCAAAAATTACAGAAAGTTTTATGGAGAACAAAAGAAATAAACGCCTGTTGGCATTGACAAGGTGAATTCAAAGTTCTTACGATATTTGTTAATATGAATGCGGGACTCGGTGGGAATTTTTTTTTTTTTTTTTGACTGCTTCAATTGAATAATTTCTTAAATTTTTTTTATTTATTATCATTTTCAATATCCTGTGGAAAATCTAATTTAGTTCTTTTCTACCAAATAATTAAAATCTATATCTATCTATATTATTATTAAGCAAGCGCTCTTTTTGTGATGACCATCAAGGGACCAAAGGGTATCATAGAAAGGTCTTGCTCTGCAGATGTGCAATAAGGTCTTAATACTATAATAATAAACTGACCATTTCAGCTCTTGAAAGGACTTTGACCGAACTTCTTATGATCAAATTGTGTTGTGCGTGTTATTAAATGTTTGAACGCAATTGATCTTGACTTACTAGTTTTATGCCGACTCCGAACGGCTAATGTGCATGTTCTCAAGAAGCTTTACATGGCATTATTTACTCTCTGAGGTTTGCCTTTGTCTGCAGAGAGGTGACGGCCGAACAGAACCAGGTTTCTCTGAGGTATGGGTCGCGCGCTCTACCCACTGCGCCACGGCCTGTAGCATGCAACGTTCTAAAAGGTTAAGGTAAATTTAGAGTTAGGTTTGAATTCGATGAATGGAAGCGGATGCACGCATTATATCCGGCTAGGGATCGTCGGCTTGTGGGGTGGAGTCTTGCACCCAATCACCGAATGCTTCAAGTTGCTGCCATATTATTTAAAAGAGAAAAACAAAAATTTGCGAGCGTAGTTAATCAACTCTATGTTAATCAACAGAAATAGAGCAATAAAAATTAACAGAAAGGAAGTAAATTACAGACAGACATAATGAACCGGAAGTAGCTAACACTAGCTGAGACACAAAACGCAAGCACAGGAAGTTGCATGTTGCACGATGGTGTTAATGCAACCGTTGCCCACCCAACCATGATCCTAATGATCAGCTTCCAAGCTAGATTGAAACCAAATCAAATGTTGTTATTAGGATCCCTACCTTTCTTACCAACCAACCACTTTCTGCTAGAAATCAAAAAAGAATGTTTAGAAATCCATGGTAAATTTATTTAAAGAAAATAATATAGATAGCATAGTACAATAATAATTTAGATAATAAGCATAATGGAAAATACTTGGTACAAAAATATATAGGTGCAAACAAATATTAATATGTTTCGAGGGAATCGGTTTTTCTTTTTAAATACAAAGTTATTAACAGAAAGTTAAGAAACAAAATTAAAAAAAAATTACTTTAAGCTCGACGTATTAAAATACATTATATTGAAGAAGAGAAAAAAAATATTAACACGAAGTTCAATAAACTTTGTTGAACAGCTGATCGTTGATACATATTTTTGTCTATGTATAACTCAGTTCAGCATAAAGTAAAATTCTTTATTTTAAGAGAGACTAATCGCGAGGTTAAATTTGACGTAGTGAAGAAAAAAAGATAATGCCGCTGAGCGTAGTAAGAATTTTTCTATAGCAAAACTTATTGCTATCAGAGAGTAAAAGAAAAGAAAAACTTAGCATGTATGCATTTATTCAGCAACATTTGTTGCTGTTACTATTTTATACAAAAAAAATATACCAGAGGGCGAATAACCAAATACACACAAACTCATTTCAACTCACTGTTAATTGCTCTGCTCCCACGATGAAAGTACTTTCAGCGTCATGTTGCGAGAGACCTGAAAGAGAATGTCTGAGCTGCAGCTTAATCAACAAATTATGATTTTCCGCTCAGCAATGTGTTATGTTAGTTAACATAGAATTTACCATTAACATGCATAGCGCGATAATTAAAGCCAAGTTTAACATTTGTCTTGGCCATAAACGAGTCTCAATGGTAAATCGCCTATGTTAACTTATGATTATTTTTAAAAAAACTTTAAATATTTTATTTTATGAACTGAACATTTTTTTTTTTTTTTTTTTTTTTTTTAAACAATTTAGGACATCTCTCAAATTTTCGGAAATGGCTTTCGCGTTTTCTTTTTTTTTCACCAAACAAAATTACTTTAAAATTATAATCAAACAAACCGATATTTTTTCTTAATTTTTACTCACGATCATTTATTTTGGACTCTTTATTTTTTTTTTCTCTTTCGATTTAGCAAGCAAAAACAATTAACCGTATTTTTGTGTATACGCTTTTTGTATACACCAAGCTTTGCACTTATATGTCTCCACGTGTTACTACATTTTTTTTTTCTTCCTTTACAGGTTTTTTTTTTATTTTTTTATTTTTCAAATTCAAAGAAATACACTAATTTTAACTGATACTAACTCAACTTACTGATAATTTAATTCACTGAATTCAATCAATAGATTTACGTATTAACTTATTAATATTAAAGTTTAAGTTTTAATGCACATTCTAACTTTTTTTTTTTTTTTATTTTTTTTTTTTTTTTTTTTTAAGACTTAGTTTTACAAAAATACATATTCACGACGCGCCGAGTGTTCGATTTAGACTGCCAAAATTTTTCTGCTTTACGATGATCACTGAGACTGATGAGCTTTTGAGCTTCAAGGTCGACACTAGCCTGCGCTTATAATGGAGTAGAGAAAATCATGTTCTTTTTTTTACTCTAAACTAAGCGCCAATCTATTTAAAAAAAAATTTTTTTTTAAATAGCTTAGATATGAAAAAATAGAAATAATATAAATTTACCTGGTACGAATTGGCGCCATGAAGAAATCAATTAAATTCTGATGCAAAATTAAGGTGTTCAACTTGAACAATAGAAAAATGGTTGTTGCAACGCAATTGAATTGCGAATTGTGAGAATTGCAACGGCAATTCTCACAACTGGAACAACTTTATACGCTGGCTGCTGAATCGAAAAGATCGAAGCATTGGCTACTGGATTAAAGCAAGGCTGTGTAATCCACAAAAGAGTAGAATTTCCGGTAATTAGAGGAAGAAAATGTGTAACTAAAGAAGTAGAACAAAGTAACTTCCGATACAGTGGCTTATTTTATCACAATATTATCAATAGATTTTGACAAATAGATGGCAGTAATTGAGTAATTGTAGCAAAGTAAAGTTACAAAAAAAGTAAATTCAATTATAATTTTCTTCTAAAGCTCCAAGTACCCTACAGGCCACCACGCAATAAGGTCATACTTTTTCTTAAAAATTGTGAATTTAAACAAGAAAAATCAAAGCAAACTTTTACGAAGAAAGTCAGAATTCTATTTGCCTGCCTAAAACTATGTGATAATTTTTTTCTGAAATTTTCCAATTTCATTCTATTTTATAATTAAAGTAATTGAGCAAAGCGAAAAACGTACAAATATATTTTATTTTAACACACTAGCCAAAAAATAGCAAGTTCATGCAAAATCGCTATTTCAGTAGCCTTTACTGGCATCGCTGTCAGCTCGGTTGAAGGAGGGCGTACCTTACACAGCCTATACAAGCTTCCTACACCTCTTCTTGAGACATCTATATTAGGTGTTAAACCCAACTCTCTCTAGTAAGCTCAAATATTATCATTATTGATGAAGAAGGTATGATTCCTGCAATAGCACTGAGAGTTATTAATCGTATGTTTCGATATATTTCCAGATATGTCGTCAACTGTTTTCAGTTCATTTAAATTGGCACACATTGAGTACAATTTTTTGCAGCACAGTCCGCATGATACAAAATCATTAGCAATGAATTATACCGCGCACTTTACGCAATATTCCATACTGGATTGAATGATAGACGTCGCAACGGAGTACAGTGAAATTTCGAGAGCAAGAATACTAAATTACGTCTTCGCACGCCGATGATTTGAACTGAACTGAACTGAACTATTTGAATCGAAAGTCACAAAATTGAATTTCTGATTTTTTTTTCCTCATTTTTGTGCACCGATGTTGCATTAAATATATCGTTGTACTAAAGTTTTTCATGGTTTTCAAGATATGTTCATGTTTTTGGGGTCAAATTGACGGAATTTTTTTTATGTTAATTAAACGTAAAATCTTTATTCATCAAATCTTGGTGCACCGGTTTTGCTAAGGGAAAGATTTCACTTCCAAAATTTCATTGTAATCAAAATTTTTGCTGTATTGAAGATATGTAAGTGTTTTTGGTATTAAATTGAAATTTTTAAATTTTACTAAATTTAAGTAAA
The DNA here is from genome assembly GCA_943735915.1 of Pherbina coryleti. Taxonomy (NCBI): domain Eukaryota; kingdom Metazoa; phylum Arthropoda; class Insecta; order Diptera; family Sciomyzidae; genus Pherbina; species Pherbina coryleti. Next base: position 143,832,985 of record OX030949.1, on the reverse strand, counting down.
ATTCTATTTTAAATATTTGAAATATTTTGTAACATATGCAAATAATGTTACCTAAAAAACAAATAATAACACAGTGTGACGAAATCGACAAAAAAAAAAGCATAACCACACTTTATAGAAATTCTTAAAGAGGGACATGTTGTAAGTCCATCGCACTTGGTCTGACCTCTCAATGTCGTCACAATTTTTTTTAATTCGTTTTTAAAATTTAAGTGTTCGATTTTTGTTGCGCCGACGTTCATTGATTTTTTGCAGCTATTTTCCTTGTTGGAAATGAAAAACAAATTCCACTTCTTTTCAGTAGAATTGCACGTAAAATAAGGCTGTGTAAAAATAAATACAATAAAATACAAAATGAAGCGTGTAGCGAAGCAAATTCCTTAATTTTTCTTTAATTTCATAAAAAAATTAGTGTTTCTTTAAATTTAAATGATATAATGCTGCATGAATGACACGTAAAAATACCTTTTCATTCAAGCTAAAACCATCAATATCGGTGGAGAATTGGCAAAATGGCGGCAGTTTTAAAGTTTTTTTTTTTTTTTTGTCAGAAAACACTGACTCCCATGTATATGTTGCTATCGTACAAAGTGCTGTAATTTTGTCAAATCTTAACCGATTTTGGACATCTTTAGCTCATTGGAAAGAAAATATGATGAGTAACATACATCTAGAACATTGTAACATAGATCTTTGATAAATATAAAAGTTACTATGGAACGAATAAACATATTTTTACTTTCAACAGAATTGTTATATGAATGAATATGTACGAGTGCATTAGACCGTAACGGAAGAAAGTAAGCTGCACACCGTCTAACTGAAGCATTTTTTTAAGAATTGTAGGCATATTGTAGTTTAAGGCGATTTTGTAAAAAATTTGTACTACAGCGCCATCTGGTGTCCAATGTGGATCAAAAAAGATAGTGTTAAAACACTTATTATATCTAAAAAACACTATAAACCAATTTTCATTCTAATCGCATGAGAGATTTGGAAGTTTTGGGTGGTTTTGCTAAAAATTTGTACTACAGCGCCCTCTGGTGTTCAAGATGGATCAAAAGAGATAGTGACACGACACACAACATATATGAAAACCACTATAAATCAATTTTCATTCTAATCGCATGAGAGATTTGGAAGTTTTGGGTGGTTTTGCTAAAAATTTGTAAAACAGCGCCCTCTGGTGTTCAGGATGGGTCAAAAGAGATAGTGATACGACACACAACATATATGAATACCACTATAAATCAATTTTCATTCTAATCGCATGAGAGATTTAGAAGTTTTGGGTGGTTTTGCTAAAAATTTGTAGTACAGCGCCATCTGGTGTTCAAGATGGCTCAAAAAAAATAACGTTTGAACGCTAAAAACCACTATATACTCTGCAGCTAAAAACCACTATATATCAATATTCATTCTAATCGCATGAGAGGTTTGGGAGTTTTAGGTGGTTTTGTAAAATATTTGTACTACAGCACCATCTGGTCTTCAATTAGGATAAAAAAAAATAGCCCCAAAGCACTCATTGTACCTGTAAACCACTATATACTGATTTTTTTTCTTTCTAATCGCATGAGCGGTTTGTGAGTTTTGGGCGGTTTTGTAAAAAATTTGTACTACAGCGCCCTTTGGTGTTCAAAGTGGATCAAAATTGATAACCTTAAGACCCGCCTTGTGGCAAAAAACTTCTACACACAAAGTTTCATTGCGATGGGATGAACGGTGTAGAAATGTATAAAGGACACACAAACGTACATTCGTTTTTATTTATAAGAAGATTAAACCACTGAAAACCTCGGAGCCTATTGTTGTGAAATATTTTTTTTATTCAGTTTTTTTCGGCAAAAATACGGCAAATGTAGACAACCGAGCACATGAAGGTTAAAAAAAGATCTTTTTCAACTTTTTTGGAAACTTGCGCGGTAGGACGTTAAGTTGTTGATCACCATATCCACCTTAATAATTTGTATACTTTTGATTCCATACATTGTTGAATAACATTTCCAACCGAAGTGACGACCCACTAACATAACGAAGGAAGTCCCTAACAGTACTCAGCGCATGTCATTTCAATATGATGCTAGCTCTTGAAATTGCATAAAAATTGTCAATATAGAGGCCATAAATATTTTTTGAAGCTAATAAAAGAACGTATCTTTAATGATTACCTTATAAGAAAAGATCATTTGTTTGATGCTTCATAGACACAATTCTTAAGAACTCCTGAAAATGGCTTCATAAATTGTCTCATTACTGAATAAACTTGGTCAGCAGCCCATTAATATTAATTTTTTCAAAGCCATTCCTATTGAATTGGTAAATATCAGTTATAAGACAAATTGCATCGACTTCTTTTGTTTTCGACATAAAGGATTCATGGAGAAAAATCCTCCCATTAAGACTGTTATTATTTCTATAAAAAGTAATTACCTTAAGCATGGCGAAATGGGAAAAGACTATGGACCAGCAGTCAGCAGACAGCAGTCATGTAGCATACGTCATCAGCTTATTTAACACACTTGAGAATTCATGCCAATAAAACCTCATTTTAATAGACATCGAATGTGGCTCATTTAACATATAAATAAATAAATAAGCCCGAACATTGATAAACGTATTAAATTTATACCAATAACAGCAAAATGCGGGTAAGTTATAGATGGGTGGCTTATTTATAGTCAAGAACGATAGCATGGACAAAAAAAAAAACGAAAAAGAAAAAGACCAAAGGAGAAGGAGGAGGTGAAGAAAAAGAAGAAAAGAACAGAAAACGATTTCATTGACAAATGTCTTGTAAACCTTTGATAATGTGCAACAATTTGCAGCAGCTCTGCCACTCAGCCGCTCAGCCGTTCAGCCACTTGATTTTATTTCGCTCACTGAACGAACAGTCAAGCCAATTTGTCAACAACAACAACAACAACAACAACAACAAGAACAACAACAACAACAACAACAACAACAACAACAATAACAACAACAACTATAACAATAACAACGACGACAACAACAACAACAAAATGATGAAAATAGCAACACACGGGTTGAGAGAGTTGAGCCCAGAGTTAAGTCCAGTGAGTCTGAGCTGCCTTAATTTGTTGTTGTTGCTTCAATAGACGGAGAATAGTAAGTGAAACATTTACTGGACAAAGCTAAGCTCGCACAAAAACCGAGACAGTGAAAGGATAGAAGAAGAAAATCTTCATCATCATCAACATGCTGCCGAATACTCTGCTGCGCAACATAACGAGGTAAAAATCTCTAGACTGTGACTTGTACGAGTTGAGTACAGTCGAGCTTGAAGTTGTGCCTACCAAGAATTTGCTTTTCATGTTTTCATTTTTATTGGCATGTTGCCAGATTTTTCAATATTTTTTTTTTTTTTGTTTTTGCTTCCCTGCATTATTGTAACATTAAATCAACTCATATTTTAAGTTTGCTAGTTGGTTGTTGATGGTTTCATCACACCGGCCGGTTGACTGGAGCTGACTACTCACAACAACGCCTGCAACAGTGGCACACACCCACACAGCTGTCACAGATGTTTGGCATTTTTGAAGAATAACATTTCACAAAGCTTGTTATGTTTTCTCGTTACTTTGTTTGAATGTTTGTGAATTGGTGAAAATACTTAAGTACGTTGGCCATACTTTTGGGCGGTTTGGATATCGGCTCCAGGGTGCTGCTTTTGCTCAGTTGCTAATTTAAGGCACTTTTGGCACAAATGTAAATGTTATGAAATGCTATTTAAATGGCTGAATTCCAGCCATACTGTCGCACCCACTCGAGGCGCTGTAGCTAATTTGCTCGCTTAATTGACTCGAAATCACTTGAAGTCTTCTAACCGTTCACTCTCGTTGCTACTCCTTTTTTTATTTCGTCTTGTTCTGCTGCTGCTGCTGCTACTCAAAACTTTTGGCAGAAATATTTTAAGTTTATTATAATAAATTTTCAAAATGCTACGTCGTTACAACATTTCTAGAGTTTTCTGTTGCGTTGGCAACAAATTTAACGACCGTTGAAAAGTTTGCATTTATAAAATATGATTTTGTTATTGGATTGCTGAGTGAGTGTGTGTGTTTGTGGGGGTGTGAGTGGATGTGTTTGTATGTGTGTGTGTTTGGCAATTGTTTTTGAAAAACAATTAGTTTGCTAATTGAATAACTTTAATTTGCTTGTGTTGCGCTTGTACTTCTCTGTAATTTATTTAATGGTTGTACATTATTAATTTGGCTTGATGGAGCATAAATATTTTTTTGGGATAATTCCCAGAAAATAATAGTTTTTTCAATTGTATTGTATGACGAGTGTGCCAATAACATAATTTTCCCAGCCAATTTTCTCTTTAATTTGAAATTTTTTAAGTCAATTTCAATTCGAAATAACAAAGAATTTGTCTGGAATCTTCTGAATTAGACAGAAGCATCTTCGGAATTTTCTCTTTAATTTCAAGTTTTTATGAAATTTCAGAATTTCAGTGTAAAACATAAGTCATCTGTTATCGCTTATTCTGCTAAATTAACCGCCCAAATCAAAATAAATTGTGCTTCAACAACTTTAATTAAACTTAATTTTTCTAAAATAAAGATTTGAAAGATTTTCTCACAAATTATTTTTATAAAGAAATTTTATATTAATTTTTTATTTGGCTTTTTTTGTATATTTGTCTATACTAGTATCGCCTCAGTATATAGTATAAACTTGTAACTCCATTCTGAGTTTCCATGTTCTGTGACTTGTACTTTCAAAGCCATTCGATACTGTTGAAGTATTGTACTTTACTGAAAACACTTTGTAGAAACAAATATGGTCTTTATTTGAAATTTGATTATTTTGTTTAATTCGCTTCAAATATATTGTACTTTAAACATTTAATAACATTTGTCTCCAATTTTCTGCAACAAGGGTTATGGGTCCAGGACCTTATTTGTAGAGCTCTTGTAATTTATTTTATCTAGGCTACAACTTAAGGAAAACATTGGAATGGCATCCATTTACGCCATTGAAAAATTGGAGGAGTCCAACTATGAAGAGTGGAAAATACACATGCGTAGCATTCTTATACACGCGGATATTTGGGGCTATGTATGTGGATCAATACCAAAACCTGTCGACGAAACTCAATGTGCTGATTAGAATAATAAGGACCAGAAGGAATTGTCAACGCTTTTTGTTATGTTAATGTTTTTGTTTTAATATCCCTACTGTTAGAAATTTACTTTATATACTTTGTTGTTTGTTCAATCACATATATTTTGTATTTATAATATTGATGCTTCATGTTATGAAAAATTTTACTCTACTTCAAATATTGTTCTCCAACAAATAAGTTGTGCTTCTTGAAATAAATAAATTTATACCTATCCGTGCGGTGTATTATCCTTAAAAATTTTATTAAGCATGAAGAGAACACAGCTTAACATGGTAAAAAATTGCGCTATATCGAGGGAGGCATGGACTCAGCTGGAAAGAAAATTTCAGCCTCGAGGACCGGCACGAAAAGTTATGCTTTTTAGAAGACTTTTAGCTGCAAAAATGATATCAGGCCAATCAATGTCGTAACATCAGAATCAGTTTAACGATAGTAGAAAAACTTATTGAGGTGGACATCACAATGCCAGAAGAGCTGTTGGCAATCATTTTGTTGAACAGCTTACCGGAAGATTTCGATGAAATGCCAACCTTAGATGGGCTTAAAAACAAATTGCTAGAAGAGTATGAATGGCGAAGCGGAAAATCAGATCCTGATAAAAACCACATCAAGTCTTTATGTCCAAATCATATCAAGATAAACGAGTGAACTTATACAAAAACGACCAAAACTTCGGCGCTTATAATAAGAGGCAAGAGTTGAAGTGTTTTGAATGTGGAAAAACAGGCCATTTTGCTCGTGAATGTTTAAAGAAACGTTCGAGTGTAGCGTATAGTGCAATGTTGCACGGCATGCAGGTAAAGAACTTGCGGCGAAATATTTGGGTATTTGACAGCCGATCAACGTGTCACATGTGTTGTGACAAAAATATGTTTTTAACATTGAGGCAGCACGAAGAAATGATAGATTTAGCGGCGGAGTTTTCGATTCATTCCGTAGGTATTGGTAATGTCATACTGAGAAGCAGAGAGAGTGAAGATGTCCTGTTGGAAGATGTCCTTTTTGTACCAAAGTTGAAATTTAACTTCATTTCAATTTGCAAGTTCATTGATAAAAAGCAGATGGTAATTTTCAAGGAAAAGACTGTGAAGATTTTGAATGAAAACAATAAAGTAATACTTACTGGCATAAAAGATGGTGTCAACTTTTTATATGTTGGTAGACACAAAAGTTCAAAACAAGGTAGACACAAAAGTTCAAGGTAAGTGTTCATTTGCATTAAAAGATAATGATTTTTTACTTTGGCACAAACGATTTGGTCATCTGAATCCTCAAAACATGTCTCAATTATCGAAGGAGGGGATGGTAAGAGGCATACATTTAAAAAATGTACCAGCTAATTTTTCTTGCGATACGTGCCTTAAGGCAAAGATATGTGCGCAACCATTTCCAAAAACAGGAAGTTTGCGACGAAAGGACGTTCAAAAATTAGTACATTCGGATGTATGTGGTCCGATGCGTGTTCCATCGTATGGAGGCGCTAAATATTTCGTTCTATTTATAGACGACTTTTCAAGAATGACCTTTGTTTATTTTCTCAAAAATAAAGGAGAAGTATTTAATGCATATCAAAGTTTCGTATCTATGGCTGAAAGACAGACATCGAAGAAATTGCAGATTCTCCGCAGTGACAATGGTCGTAAGTATTTGCCGTTGGAGTTTGCTATTAACTTAGACAAGTTTGGTATCAAGCGACAGTTTTCGCTTGAGTATAAGCCACAGCAAAAGGGTGTAGCCGAACGTGCGAATAGAACGGTAGTTGAAATGGCACGTTGTTTGTTAATTGAATCCGGATTGGATGAGGAACTATGGGCAGAAGCAGTCAACACTGCAGTTTACCTAAGAAATCGATGTTATTCTAAATCGTTAGACGAGAAAACTCCTGTAGAGAAATTCAGTGGTGTAAAGTCTACGGTATGCCATTTAAGAGTTTTTGGGTGTAAAGCCATTATGTTGGACAAGCGTCCAGGTAAGTCTAAGCTCCAAGCTAGAGGTGTAGAATGCGTATTTACAGGATATTGCGCTGAACCGAAAGCATATCGGCTGTTTAACAAAAGGACGAAGACTATGCACAAGAGTCGAGACGTGAAGTTCATAGAAGAGCCAATGCAAAATTTATCAAAAAATGACTACAATATATTTTCACAGGAATTTAAGGACGAAGAAATTGGGCAAGAGTGTCAAGTATTTGATGGAACTGATTTAGTGGGAAATAATGGTCTTGTGGAAGAAGCAGTCTTTTCATCATCTGGATATGAGAGTTCATCTGAACCTCAACAAAATGATGACAACTATAAAGTCCTAAGGTGTGGAAGAAGAATAATAAATAGTTTAATGGAAGCTGAGACTGACAATCCTGAATCACTGTCAGAAATAATGAAAAGGAGTGATCAAGTGAATTGCATTGAATCGATGAGGACAGAGTTTAATTCATTGATATCAAAGAAGGCTTGGGTCTTAGTTAATAAACCTCCAAACGTTCCAGTAGTGAAATGCAAGTGGATTTTTAATATAAAAAGAGATAAAAATGGTAAAATTGACAGATACAAGTCCAGGTTGGTGGCGAAGGGATGCAGCCAAAAATACGGGATAAACTACACAGAAACTTTTTCCCCGGTTACTCGCTATTCAACGGTTAGAACAGTGTTGGCATTGGCTGTGGAGTTCAAAATGTTAGTTCATCAACTTGATGTTACGACAGCATATTTGACATATCGCATATCAGACATCTACATGGAGCAGCCTGAAGGGTTTAAAGATCAGAGATATCCAAACAAAGTTTGCAAGTTACAAAAGTCGCTTTATGGTCTAAAACAGTCCGGACGTAAGTGGAATGAGAAATTGGATGAAATTCTGAATGAAATTGGTTTAAATTTCAATTTCAATTTCAATTTATTAAGTAATAAAGTTCACATGTAAGACATAGTCTTTTAAATGCAGTAAGAACAACATAATAACAACGAGTAATAAACAACTGGTAAATACATATAAATTAAATAATAAAAGAAAAATATTTAGAGATTTAATTACAAAGTTATACGAAATATTATAACCACAAGTTGACATAACAACAATTCAAAGTGACCAAAAATTATTAGTTAAAAATCATTCTTATTCTAAGACAAAAATAAAAAAAAAAGAAAAGAAAAAATAATAAAGAAAAGGATAGTATTAAGAAAAGTGTTGAAAAATTTCATACTTAAAGTTGCGGTTATTTTGTATGCATTTTATTCTTAAAGGCAGCGAGTTCCAAATTCTGATTGCGTTTACAAAAAACAATCTGCTGGAGTTTAAAAAATTAAATAATGGTATTATCAGGCACATATTTCTGGTTGATCTACAAAATTGTAGCTTCTCAAAAAGGTATTTAGGTGTCTTTGTGTGTAACAATTTATGTAAAAATATGCAGTTCCTAGCATCAAGATAGTTGAAAATATTGCAACCTAGTATCTTACTGCTCAAGTGGCTGATGCGGTCAAATTTTCGAAGGCCAAAAACATATCGTGTGGCGTTATTAAAAGCTTGTTGTAGCTTAAGCTTGGACCTAGAATCAAGTGTGCTATAGACAATATCAGAGTATGAAATGAAAGGCACTATAAGCTGGAGCACTAACTTTTTTCTAGTATCAACAGGTACAAATGACGAGGTCCACCTTAGGTTCCTAAGAGCATAATAGACCTTATGAACAACAGAATTGATGTGATCCTCACAAGAAAGTGTCGAGTTAATAATATATCCTAAATTTTTAACTTTGTCGACAAAGTTCAGCCCAACACCGTTTAAATAAATAGTTGATATATTTGAAACAGAAAAACTAGTTTTGCAAATAGGCAAAACAAATGATTTAAGTGGATTTAGTCTAAGCTTGTTTTCATTAGCCCATTTAGTTATTTCATTTAAATCCTCATTCATCCTAACACATAAATTACCAACAGCACCAATGGGACTGTCTAAGTACAGTTGTAGATCATCAGCATATGCATGCATGCTAACATGACGACATCTGATGAAAATATCGTTGATGAACATTGAAAATAATAACGGACCAAGTACTGAGCCTTGGGGCACCCCACAGGATAAGCAACAGAAAGCAGACAGACCTTCCCACCAAGTAACTATTTAACAGACGGACTGCCATACTAGAGAATCCAAAGTTAACGGCAAGTTTTTGACACAGTATTGAGTGATCAACAGAATCAAACGCCTTCGAAAAATCTAAGAGACAGAGCAAATTTATGCGCCCCAAATCGTAGGACACTCTGATGTCATCTAAGATCTTTACTATAGCTGTAGAGCAGCTATGCCCTGGCCGAAAACCCGACTGAAATGGGGACAAAAGGTCGAATCTTTTTATGTGTTCCGATATTTGCATGGCCATGAGAGACTCAAAAACTTTTGACAAGGAAGACAACAGACTTACGGGACGATAGTCAGACGGATCGCAAGCATTCGTTTTTTTCGCTATGGGAATAATTGTCGCTGCTTTCCAGACATCTGGGAAGCACGAGCTTGTAAAGCAATGATTGAATATATGGGTAAGCGGGCTGAGAATGTGTGGTAAAATAATTTTTATATATTTAATTGATAGTCCATCTTCACCCGTTGCGTTGGATTTTATTTTACTAACACACCGACCTACATCACATTCATTAACAGCAACAAACTCGAAATTACTTAAAGCTTCATAACTTAAAGGATTCGGATTAAAAGCAGTCACATTTTCAGGCGGTGTGGAGCTGGCTATAAAGTAATTGTTTAGGGTATTAGGGTCAACCCGACAATCGTCAGATTTCACGCTGCATACACCAGCTTGCTTTAGATTGCTCCAAAGCTTTTTAGACGGTAGCGAAGAGCTTAATTTGGACCTGAAAAATATGCGCTTTGCTGTTCTGACCGTAGAGTTAGCTATGTTTCTCGCTATTTTGTGTTGTTCCCAATTCGATGTTGTGGGATTCCTTTTCCAACGATTGTAAGTTGTATTACGCTTTTTTAGGGCTAATTTTACATTATTTGTGAACCAGGGACAACTTATGTTAGTTACTCGGCGAGTGACTAAAGGAACATGCGAGTCATAAAGAAGAAAAATTGCATTCATAAAATACCCTAGCTTCTCAATCACAGAACTCATTAACCAGCACTCAGACCAGTTAATAGAACATACGTCACTTAACAAAGAGCCCTGATCAATGGACTTATAATCCCTAAAGGAAATTGTTTTTTCAATGCCAACTTGTGACATATTTACATTTAAAGAACAAAAAATTAGATCATGGTCAGAAACAAAGGACAGTTGATCGAAAAGCAAGACAGAAGAAATATCCGAGACAACAAAAATATCTAACAAGCTTGGAGACGCGTTATTTGCATAGCGAGTAGGTATGCTTGTATTTACGGTTTGAAGACCAACTTCAGAAAGTCTATCGAGAAAGCGACTAACAAAATTGTCTTTACATAACATGTTAATATTAAAATCACCACACATAACATAATTGTCGTAGCCAATCGCACAATCTGACAGAGTAGAAAACAATTGATCCAAGCAACAGTTACGATAGGGATTATACACACAAGACACAAATACCTTAGCACAATTAACACGAATTTCAATATTTATAAATTCTATCTCAGAACCACTGGACATTCCTAACAGATTCACATTTAAATTATCCTTACAGTAGATTGCAACACCCCCGCCTTTCTTATCAGCACGATCATTACGATAAAGCTTAAAATTGTTTATATTCAAACAGGAATCATTTATGTCTTTATGAAACCAGGTTTCAGAAACACAAATAATATGAACAGCTGAATTTTCAAAACAATGCCGAACAACATCAAGTTTAACATCATTAAGGCTTCTCGCGTTAAAGTGGACCAGAGTATTGCTTACACAGTACGCCAATCAGGGTTTTTTGGATATCGCTAGTACCTAAGACACTAGAAACCACAGAAAATTATTTGAAAAAACGCAACCATAAGTATGATATAGGGAAAAGAAATATATAGAAGAAAGATAAGAATAAGATAAGAAGAAACATAAAGAAGTCATTCGAAGCAATGTGGATCATTGCGCTTATACGAAAAATTCTTCAGATGAGTATATAATCATTATAGTTTATGTGGACGATATTTTGCTGGTTTGCTCAAATTTGGAATCAATGAATAAAGTTAAAAAAGAACTAGCTTAAAAATTGGAAATAGTGGACAAAGGTCCAGTGAATTATTTTCTGGAGATGGAAGTGGAAAGAAAAGAATCCTCTGGTCCATTGAAATTATTGCAAAGGAGGATGATTATTGATTTACTTGAAGACAACGATATGCAGAACTGCAAAAAATTCAGTTCCTCTAGATCCTGGAATACCGTTAAAGAACTGCGAGGATTGTAAAAGCTGCGAAAAGGTGGTTGTCACAAAATATCAATCACTTATTGGGTCGTTAATGTATATCGGTATTTTTACACGACCGGACATTCTGCACTCCGTCAACAAGTTGGCTCAATTTAACAAGAATCCACATCAAGAACACTTAGTTGGAGCAAAACATATTTTAAGGTATTTGTCTAATACGATAGATTTTGTTCTCCATTACAGATCAACAGCTAAACCATTGCTGGGTTTTGCTGACTCTGATTGGGCTGGAAGTTCTGATGACCGAAAATCGTATACTGGATTTGTTTTCATGCTAGCTGGAGCAGCAATTAGTTTTGAATCGAAAAAGCAACGAACGGTAGCGCTAAGCAGCACAGAAGGGCAATTCCACGTAAAACGGCCCTACACAGTCAAAAACTTATTTACTTATTTTTAATAAAAATCGGTCATTTGTTGTCTACAAGAGAATGACAATTATGGACAAATGGAAAAAATTATAAATATTTTGATTTTTATCAATATGGCAGCACTTTCAAATGAGCATATCTTGAACTCACTAGTATCATTCTTTGTATGTTTGGACTTAATTTGACGTTTTCTTATATTCCGTTTCTCTTGATTAATAAAAAAACAGTTATCTCTTTAAAGACGATACTCTTGTTTGCTTTTTGTTAAAGTTTCGACTTTGTATGTTTTATAATAAGAGTTTGATGAGTTAATTAAAATATTAAAAATTTCGGTCACACCGGTCACAGTAAAAATTAAAAAAGTTTAATACAATTGTTACTTTACACAATAAACAATTGATACTTTCCAGCAATAACAAAGTAAGCGCATACAATAATATAGTGACCTTTTGTGAACCTCCATTGAAATATTCGTGTATTTAGTTATAGAAAATATTTGGTCACACCCGTCCCAATAAAGCTAAAGTTCGATTTTTACAATGGACGCAAAAAATAGAAAGCAGCAACAAAGGAAGAAACTTAAAGAAAATAAAGAAAAATATGAACTGCATTTAGCTTTAGAGAGAGAAAGGGATAGAAAAAGAAGAGATGCTAAGAAAATTACGATGGATAAAGAGTCATTGGAAGAAAAAAGAAAAAATGATCGAGAAAGAAAACGAAAGAGCAGACAACGGAAAAAGGGTGAAAATCAAACTTCAAGAGTGTTGAATACATCTGGAATTGGTAGTTATAAATCGCAGCGTTCATTAAAAAAGGCAGTCACTAAAGTTAAACGTAACCTTCCTCGCAGTCCATCAAAAAGAATTACTGTCATTAAGCAACTCTTTAAAGAGGTTCCTTCAGAATCTTTGGTACCTCCAGTAAGCCGAAGAATCAAAATTCCGGCAGGTGACATTGAAAAAATCAATCGTTTTTTTCTGAGAGATGATATTAGTCGACAAGCACCTGGAATGAAGGACGCAAAGATCGTAAAAAATGCAGCAACCGGGAGTCGTGAAAAAATGCAAAAAAGATTCTTAAACATGACAGTTGGTGAGTGCTACAGTTTATTCAAAGAACAAAATCCAACAGTTGAAATTGGAAAATACCGGTTTTATAATTATCGGCCGCCAAATGTGTGCCTTGTTGCGGAAACTCCTCTCAATATGTGTATTTGCATCTATCATGCAAACTTCAAATTTACGACAGATGCCGCTCATAAGATTTTTTTCCACTATACCCGACAGTCCTACAAAAGTCTTGAAGTCAATATGCTGCAATTTGTATAGTGGAAAATGTATGAGAAATGATTGTCCTCATTGTGATAATATACCAGATCTCTTACCATTACATTATAATGGAAATATGACAGTGTCGTGGAAGCAGTAGACAAGTGAAGAAGGCCATTTCCAAATAAATGTTAAAGAAGCGTCTGTAGACGAATATTTGAAAATTTTTGAATTAAAATTGGATCAATTTAAAACGCATTGGTTCGTCAACAATATGCAAGCACAATGTTTCCAAGACATGAAAGAGTTACGAGACCAGAACGAAGCTGTTTTGCAAGTGGATTTCGCAGAGAATTTTTCAATATTTTATCAAGACGAAATCCAAAGTGCACACTGGAATCATCCACACGCTACAGTTTTTACAGCGTGCGCCTGGATACGACATGAAGGCTGTGTTATTTCACGTTCCTATGCTATTATCAGCGATGATTTAACCCATAACAAACAGAATGTTTGGGCTTTCTCAAATATAATTATGAACGACCTGAAAACAAAGGTTGATTTGAAAACTGTGCACATTTCTTCGGATGGTTGTGCATCTCAATTTAAAAATAGGTACAATATTTTTAACATTTGTCATGCGCCGCAGGATTTTGGATTAGAAGTGACTTGGAATTTTTTTGCTATTGGCCATGGTAAAGGCGCTGTGGATGGTATCGGCGCAACTGTAAAAAGAACATTATGGGCAGCGATTAAAGCTCGACAATGTATTATGAAAACACCGCACGACTGTTTCAAATATCTACTAGAAAAAAACAAATTGAATAACATTCTTGTTTTTTACGTAGCTAAAGACGACATAGTGCAGAACACTTCTTTTTTAAACAGAAGGTGGGAAGGTGTCAAAGCAATAATTAATATTCAAAAAATGCACAACTTCAAAAGAGCAAATGCAGTCTCTGTTTATGTTTCTTATACATATTTATCTGAATTTAAAAAAATTACTTTAAAACATACTCGCCTGCAGTATTCTGCTGTCTATGATAGTACAGTTAGCGAATAAATAAATGTCTTATTATATTGTTTTGTGTTTATCTTTATTGTTTATGTAATTGAAGTCAATAAAAAGTTTAATTTTTTCAAACTATTCAAGTTTTCACACTAGGTCACACCCGTCACATAAAGAGGTCACACCCGTCACATTTTCTAAAAAGTTATTTTTTAAGAAAAAATTGTGTTTTGCAAACATTAAGTATGTAATACAATCAAAAATACTTTAAACAATAAACTACATCGAAATAATTGTGTGCGTTGTATAAGAATTTTACAGAATATAACTTTAAAGTCATAATTCTTTAAAAGCTCAAATTTGTAAGGTCACACCCGTCACAGTCTTCTAATGGCCATTCTGGGCAGAAATAATGTTCTTTCACTGTCTACCTGTTATTAGACGATCTTAAGATTAACATCCTTGGAAATAACAGATTTTTTTTTTTAAAATTGATTTAATATTTTGAATTATAACTAAAAATGTGAGTATCATGGTCACACCCGTCACAATGGAATTGCCCAGAAGCAGAATTAATGGCTATTTCTGCAGCAACAAAGGAAATCATATACCTTCGAAGCTTGTTTCAATCGAAGCTTGTTTCAATAACTAGGATTTGAAAAGGTCGTTAAAACTGTTACAATGTTGTATGGGGACAATATTGGTGCTCAACAACTTGTCCGGAATCCAGTGTATCATTGAAGAAGCAAGCGTATTGATGTTCGAGTACATCACGTTCGAGAGGTTTATCGGAATGGAACCATCGATTTAAAATATATACCATCTACAGAGAATACTGCAGATATCCTGACTAAGATTCTACAGAAATCAAAACAAATCATTTCAGAATTTATCTGAAATTAGGTATCGAAGAGTGTTTTCATTAAGGGAAGGTGTTGAAGTATTGTACTTTACTGAAAACACTTTGTAGAAACAAATATGTTCTTCATTTGTATTTTGATTATTTTGTTTAATGAAAATTTTAGAAATTTTCATTCGCTTCAAATATATTGTACTTACACATTTAATTGTACTTACTTACATGGAGGACGATCCTCACAAGGCAACGCGTGAGGGTCAAGGGGGCGATCTTCACATGGCAACGTGTCTGACTGCCTCAACCTGGTGAGGCCAGCATTATCCATGTCGAACTCGTCTAAAGTCGACTCAAACCTCTGCGTGGTGTCCTCTAGAAACGGCAAACTGGCAACCGTTAGTTTGACGGCTAATCTGAGCGGCGGGCTCCCCCTGCCTTTAAAGGGTTGTGCGTTGGGTTTGAAGCCCACCACGAAAAAACAAAATTTCAATGAAACGCATAAGAAATAAGATAAAAATGATCCCCAAATCTGATGACGACTACCGCAAACGAAAAACTGACAATGATTTACGTATATGCACCTGGAACGTCCGAACCCTTAATTGGCATGGTGCCTCTATCCAACTGATAGATATCTTAGAAAGATACAAAGCTGATATCACTGCAATCCAAGAAATGCGATGGAAGGGACAGGGTTGCTTACGGCAAGCATCCTGTGATATCTACTACAGCGGCCATGCGGAGAAGCACGAGTTTGGATGCGGATTCGTCGTTGACAAGAGACTACGGCATCATGTCCTCCAATTCACACCTATGAACGAGCGACTTGCCATAATCCGTTTTAAGGCAAAATTTTTCAATTAAAGCCTGATATGTACGCATGCTCCGACAGAAAACAAAGACGATGACACCAAAGACAGCTTCTACGAGCGCCTTAAAAAGGCCTATGATCGCAGCCCCCGGTACGACATAAAAATCGTGCTTGGTGACTTCAACGCCAAAGTGGGAAAAGAAAATATCTTTGGTCCAACATTCGGAAAGTTCAGCCTCCACGACAATACTTCCAATAACGGAATGAGGCTGATTGACTTTGCCGCAGCGCGAAACATGGTCGTTAGTAGCACTAGATTCAAGCATCTCAATATTCATAAAGCAAGTTGGCTGTCTCCTGATCAAAAGACGCGCAACCAAATTGATCACGTTTTGATTGACGGAAGGCACTCTTCCAGTGTTTTAGATGTACGCACGATCCGTGGTGCCAATATAGACTCGGATCATTATCTTGTCTCAGCCAAGATCCGTACACGCCTGTGCGCAACCAAGAATGCGCGCAATCCAGCACAGAGAAAGCTAGACGTCGAAAAGCTGCAATCAAAACAAACAGCCGAAGACTTCGCTACTCGACTCTCACTCCTGCTTCAAGAAAGCACTCCTCCGATCGACGATATATGCGCGCAGTGGAATCACATTTCCCACTCTATGCGTACGGCTGCCGAAGAGGTGATAGGCTATCACCGCCCTCGCCGAAACCAGTGGCACGACCAAGAGTGTCGCGACGCCACTGCAGAAAAAGACGCCGCCTACAAAGCCACCCTGCAGTCGGTTGTAACGCGTGCTGCTAAGGAGCGATACAAAGGGAAGAGGAGGGAAAAGAGACGCATTTTCAGGCGAAAGAAAAGAGAAGCGGAAAAAGAAAATTGAGATTAGGTCCGAGGTGACAGGAATGAGGTCCGAAAATTTTTCGCAAAAATAAGATGCCTGGCCGATGGTTTCAAGACCTTTCATCTTCCTGCAAGGATGAAAACGGGAATCTAGTGACGGATATCTGGAGTACACTGATGATGTGGAGGGAGCACTTCTCTAGGCTTCTGAATGGCGACGACGACAACAATCCCGCTAATAGAGATGATATCCCGGAAACCCCAATTGTGGACGACCGAGTTGAAGTTCCTCTGCCCAACCATAGTGAAGTCTTGAAAGCTATAGCTCGGCTTAAAAACAACAAAGCCGCAGGAGCCGATGGCTTACCTGCTGAGCTCTTCAAAAATGGAGACGAAGCTCTATTGAAATGCATTCATGAGCTTCTACGCAGAATATGGTCAGAAAAATGCATTCCAAATTATTGGAATTTCAGTGTGCTCTGCCCAATCCACAAGAAAGGCGATCCCACCATTTGCGCCAACTACCTTATGCTAGTTAGCTTATTTGTGGTATAAGCCTTCTTAATATCGCATATAAGGTCCTTTCGAGCATGTTATGTGAGCGTATACTGAAGCCCATAGTAAACCAGCTGATTAGACCTTATCAGTGTGGCTTCGGACCTGGCAAATCCACCATAGACCAGATATCTACGCTACGATCTTGGAGAAGGCCCTAGAAAAACAAATCGACACACATTATCTTTTTGTCGATTATAAAGCCGCCTTCGACAGTCCAATAAGGGATCATCGATACTCCACCATGTCTGAATTTGGTATTCCTGCAAAGCTCATCCGTCTATGCAGAATAACACTGAGCAACACCAGCAGCACAGTTAAGATCGGGAAGGTACCATTCCATACCAAACAAGGTTTCAGACAAAGTGATTCCTTATCGTGCGACTTTTTCAACCTTATGATGGAGAAGATCATCCGAGCTGCTGATTTGAGACGTAGTGGCACGATATTCTGCAGAAGTATTATGCTGCTGGCGTATGCTGATGATATCGATATCATTGGCCATAATACGCGCGAAGTCAGTGCAGCATTCTCCAGATTAGCGAAAGAGTCGAGTCGAATGGGTCTTGCAGTGAGCGCAGATAAGACGAAATACCTAGTGTCAACAAATAAACAGTCCCAGCGTCTTGAAAACCACGTCACTGTTGACAACATCTCCTTCGAGGTTGTTAAGGACTTCGTCTACCTGGGATCCAGCATTAACTCTTTCAACGATGTCAGTAATGAGATAAAGAGAAGGTTAAGTCTTACCAATACGTGTTACTTTGGGTTGAGTAGGCTATTGAGATGCCGAACCCTCTCTCGACGAACAAAGCTCATGCTCTATAACACAGTGCAATACGAAAAAAATAAACATATACGGACACCACTACGTGATAAAAGACTAAAAAAAAAAAGACCCGTGTCTCCCAATTTTTCCCCAAGTCATGCACTTTTTTGTTTATGGGCCGCCAAAGATTTGGGGCCTCGGTATCATTTTCGCAAAAAAGTGATCATTTTCTCGGGCTCATATCTTGCAAACTGGTCAGAATTTCGATTTACTCTCTGAGGCAAAGTTGTAGCTCTTGTCATAAAGAACAAAAATTGCGAACATATAAAATCAAAAAAACTTCACCTTCCAGGTCAAAATCGCAAAAAACTTAAAAAAATTCGATTTTTTTTTTACCTTTTTTCCCGTGTTCAGGTCCATAGGTAGCAAACCGTTCAAAATTCAAGGAAACAATCAACTACAGAAATTTACCTAAGATCTCAATAAACAAATTTCTAGAACATATTTCTTGTTCTTTATGACAAGAGCTTCAACTTTGCCTCAGAGAGTAAATCGAAATTCTGAACGGTTTGCAAGATATGAGCCCGAGAAAATGATCACTTTTTTGCGAAAATGATACCGAGGCCCCAAATCTTTGGCGGCCCATAAACAAAAAAAGTGCATGACTTTGGTAAAAATTGGGAGACACGGGTCTTTTTTTTTTTAGTCTTTTATCACGTAGTGGTGTCCGTATATGGTTATTTTGCCATGACTTAAAAAATTACACACAGTGTAAGTCACTAATCATGCTCGTTCTATTATATGCAGCACAAACCTGGACGTTGAGCAGTTCTGATGAAAATACTTTGGGAGCCTTCGAGAGAAAGATCCTTCGTAAGATCTTCGCTCCAATCTGCGTTAATGGCGAGTACCGAATTCAATGGAACGACGAGCTGTATGAGCTGTACGCTGACATCGACATAGTTAATCACATTAAAATCGAGCAGCTCCGCTGGCTAGGTCATGTTGAGGCAATGGAAAACAACACTCTAGCGAAAAAAATATTTGATTCGGTGCCCGGTGGTGGTCAACGCAGAAGAGGACGCCCACATCTTCGTTGGAAGGATCAGGTGATGGATAACCTAACCACGCTTGGTGCTTCCAACTGGCGCCAGCAAGCACAAAACAGGCTGGCGCAATTTCTTATACGAGGCCAAAACCGACCACGGTTGTAAGCACCAGATAAGTAAATAAGTAATGATTTTGCTGGCAGGAGATTTTCGACAAAAGCTTCCTTTCATTTTATGGTCAACGGCATCCGATGAAATCAACGCTTACCTTAAGCTTTCGTATTTGTATTGTTATGTGAAGAAGCTGCGGTCGAAGACGAATATGCAAGTTGCGTTGCAAATTGGTCCGTTTTCGAAAAAATCTGGGCAAACATCCAATCCTTCAATCATCCAATGAAGTTCCTGAATTCATTGGATATGCCAGGATTACCAAAACACAACTTACGACTTAAGATTGAATCTGTTTTCATCATGCTCCGAAACCTCAATCAACCAATTCTATTTATTATGCAAGGTATTCTATTTAACAAAATTAGTCGTGAAGCAACTCAAGAATAATCTGATTCAAGTAATATTATTCAATGGGAAATTCAAGAGTGAGAAAGCGCTAATTCCAAGAATTCCATAGATTCCAACCGATGTACCTCTAAAGTTCAAACGCATTCAATTTCCGGTTCACCTTGCATTCGTCATGACAATCAATAACTCTCAAGACCAATCCTTAGAAATGTGTGGGGTTAATCTCGAATTCCTATGTTTCTCGCATGGCCAATTATATGTGGCATGTTTGCATGCAGGATACCTTTTTCTTTATTTATGTGCGCGCAGGATAACATAACGAAGAACGTAGTCTAACACTCCCTCGACTCCCTCAACCTCTTTACAATTGAATCCGAAAAGAGTTTCAATTAATCAATAATTATATTTCAAGTGGCGTCATCTGCTATCGATCGCGAATGTTCGATCAAATCGTGAATACTCGAAATTATTTTAATTAAAAAGTCGATATTATGCAGGACGAAGTTCGCCGAAAATAATAAAAAAAATAGTTTACTGTCAAAATTTCATGCATTTTCGACGAATTTTTGTTCTTTTCTATTCGAAATTCTCCAAAGCCACATTCTTGTTATACCCTGACAATGAATTTCCGCATTGCCTGAAATCAAATGAAATCGTTTTTTTTTGGTAGATTTTATGTTTTTTTTTTTTCTATTCTTTTACATCTTGCGCTTAAAGTGATTGTTTTGCTGCAATTGCCAAGAAAAATCCTTATTGATTGAATTTCAATGTATGTGTGTGGATATAGTTGTATGGCAACCGGAAGTGCCTGAAGTCGGCACATTCAATATGCTGGCGTTGGGGCATGTTGCAAGTCACACTTACAAGCAAAGACACCTAAACGTATAGAAATATATATATATATGTAGTATATATATAAATAAAATCACACAAGTTGTGGTTTACTGAACTGGCACAACCTCATCGTGGCAAGAGAATATAAATGCTTGGCGCGTCGCAGCGTACCACAAGAGGATAACGCTTGTCGCACCGCAACGCAAAGCATGCTGAGGAGGTTCTTTTACAGTTTTCACTAGGAACAAAATTGATTTTGTCATACGAGAATTGTACGAACTTAAGCGCACACAAGCATGAACATACACATGTTGGTGTGCAGAAAGTTGATGTGATTTTTTTCCCCCCTTCTTTTCAAATATCCACATATTTGCCAAATATACAGACGTAATTTTAATAAATTAAAATAACAATGATATTATTTGAATGCCTAATAGCTGGAGGTGGCAGGCGAAGAAAAAACAGAAAGTCCTTTTATACAGAATTTTTTCTGCTGACTCATTTTATTCGGTCTGAAGAATGCGAAGACGAAAAACAAAAGGAAATAACTTACTCTGGCAGACATCAGAAGCAATTAATTTCAATTAAAATGCTGCAAGAAGTTCATTCAATGTAATAAAAGTAAGATTCATGGGAGTATAGGTGCAGAGGTACAGTGGAGCGAATCAATAGTTTTGACAGAAGAACATGTGACCGGTAAATAAACAAATAAACCAAAATTAATAAAATTGAGATCCAGTTCTAAAAAAGTTTGAATTTAACATTTAACATTCAACATTTAACATTTTATATTTAACATTCAACATTTAATATTTAACATTTAACGTTAAACATTTAATATTAAACATTTAACATTTAACATTTAACATTTAACATTTAACATTTAACATTTAACATTTAACATTTAACATTTAACATTTAAAATTTAACAATTAACATTCAACATTTACCATTTAACATTTAACATTTAACATTTAACATTTAACATTTAATATTTAACATTTCACATTCAACATTTAACATTTAACATTTTACATTCAACATTTAACATTTAACAGTAAACATTTAACGTTTAACATTTAACACTTAATATTTAACATTTAACATTTATCATTTAACATTTATTATTTAACATTTAACATTTAACATTTAACAGTAAACATTTAACATTTAACGTTTAACACTTTACATTTAATATTTAACATTTAACGTTTAACATTTAATATTAGACATTTACCATTTAACATTCAACATTTAACATTTAACATTTAACGTTTAACGTTTAACACTTAACATTTAACATTTGACATTTATTATTTAACATTTATTATTTAACATTAAACATTTAACGTTTAACATTTTACATTTAACATTTTACATTTAACTTTTAACATTTAACATTCACCATTAGACATTTAACATTCAACATTTAACATTTAACATTCAACATTTAACATTTAACATTTGACATTTAACATTTATCATATAACATTTACCATTTAACATTTAACATTTAACATTTAACATTTAACATTTAACATTTAACATTTAACATTTAACATTTAACATTTTACATTTAACATTAAACATTTAACATTTAATATTTGACATTTAACATTTAAAATTTAACATTTATCATATAACATTTATTATTTAACATTTATTAATTTATTATTTAGCATTTAACATTCAAAATTTAACATTTAACATTCAACATTTTCCATTTAACATTTAACATTCAACATTTAACATATAACATTTTACGTTTAACATTTAACATTTAGCATTTAACATTCAAAATTTAACATTTAACAGTTAACATTCAACATCTAACATTTAATATTTAACATTCAACATTTACCATTTAACATTTGACAATTAACATTTAACATTTAAAATTTAACATTTATCATATTACATTTATTATTTAACATTTAACATTTTACATTTGACATTTAACATTTAACATTTCAAATTTAACATTTATCATATTACATTTATTATTTAACATTTAACACTTAACATTTGACATTTAACATTTAAAATTTAACATTTAACATTTTACATTTAACATTTAACATTTAACATTGAACATATAACATGTAACATTTAACATTTAACATTTAACATTTAACATTTAACATGTAACATTCAACATTTTACATATAACATTTAACATTTAACAATTAACATTTAACATTTAACATTTAGCATTTAACATTCAAAATTTAACATTTAACTTTAACATTTGTCATATAACATTTAATATTTAACATTTAACATTTAACATTTGACATTTGACATTTAACATTTAACATTTAAAATTTAACATTTATCATATTACATTTATTATTTAACATTTAATATTTAACATTCAACATTTACCATTTAACATTTGACAATTAACATTTAACATTTAAAATTTAACATTTATCATATTACATTTATTATTTAACATTTAACATTTTACATTTGACATTTAACATTTAACATTTCAAATTTAACATTTATCATATTACATTTATTATTTAACATTTAACACTTAACATTTGACATTTAACATTTCAAATTTAACATTTATCATATTACATTTATTATTTAACATTTAACATTTAACATTTAACATTTAACATTTAACATTTAACATTTAACATTTAACATTTGACATTTAACATTCAACATTCAACATTTAACATTTAACTTTTAACATTTAACATTTCACATTTAACATTTAACATTTGACATTTAACATTTAACATTTCACATTTAACATTTAACATTTAACATTTAACAAACTATCCCTTGAAAACACCAACATCAGGTGGTCAACGGGTAGTACATGCAGCATATCGCGTCAAGTTTGGCCAACACTGAACTTAAGACGCTCAAAAGAACTAATATCCCTTAGAAGGGGCCAAATAAATATTACAATAGGCGTCCTAACAGGACACTGCCTGATTGGAAACCACGCCCAAAGACTGAATACTCCCCATAACGACTTCTGCAGAAGCTGCAGAGATGAAGAGGAAGTTGAATCCACAACACACCTTCTCTGCACATGCCCAGCGCTGGCCAGAAAGCGCCATCTCTTCCTAGGTAACTGGTTCTACAGTGACCTAGACGAACTCTCAAAAACTTCGATCTACCGAATACAAAGCTTCATAAATAGCTCCAACTGGTTCAAATAGGATGGAAATAATTAACCCCTGGTATCACAACGGGCCAAACTGGCCTAAGTGTGTCTCATAGGAGACAGCCACGTCAACCTAACCTAACCTAACCTAACATTTAACATTTAAGATTTAACATTTAACATTTAAGAACTAACATTTGACATCTATCTAAGTTTTTGTTTCCACTGTAAACGAGTGTATTCTACACAGAACACTCTGTATAAACAAATGGCCATTGGCTTTATAGTGCGATTTGCAATAATTTGCTTAGAATTCAAAGTGTATAAGGACCTGAATTAGAAATAGACCAAGAAGAGGCGAAATTAGATGCAATGTTAATTCTGCTTTAACCATTTACCTATATAAGCGTTACTAATTCCACAAATGTAAACAAAATTATTTCATTTAATAATGCAAAAATACGGAACACATCAAAGAAAGGGTCACTTAAACAAGATTACAGCCAGGGGAGGTCATCATATGGTGAAAAAGTGGATATAAAGAAACTTCTGCTGAATTCCTTGATGCTTTCGATGCATTTCATTTCCTTGACATAATAAATTGAAGAGTTCGAATAGAAAACATCATTGCCAAATAAGAACTTTGACGATGCCACAAGAGCATCATCACAGAATTAAGAAAGAAACAAAAAAAGGAGAGAAAACCATTCCAACGCCCATCTTGTTTCCTTTGACGACACCTCCGTCCATATGGCTGCTGCTGGCTTTTTATACCCTTCATCTTGCTGCTGGTTCTTCTTAATGCCATCATTGTAAAGGTCGGGTTGGTTTTCGAGTTTCGATTCAGTCTGGTTTGCTTATTGATGGTAAAGATATTCATGCTAATGTGTCGATGGCTTTGCTTTTTACGGGTTTTTGTGTTTTTCTTCTTTTTTTTTTTTTTGTGCTTGTTTATCCTTTATATATTTTTGTGTATTCCTTTTGGGTGCTTACACACAATTGTTGATTCCTGGTTAATCCAGTTTTTGGCTGTAACGCAGACATCTTTGAAAATTCTGTGCGACTTGGTGCTTGATGCTCTACCGCAGCAGCATCGTCTGGTCTTATAGTATCTAGATATCTTGAAGTTGATATCCGTTTGCAATGGTTGCTGGTTGTAGTTGTATTTACCGTGGTTGTTGTTGTCGTTATTGCTGTTGATGTTGGCGTTGTTGGTTTTGTTTGTGTTTGTGTTCATCATTAAATTTCACAGTAAGCTTTAAATGGTTTTTCTGTCATCGAGACTTGAACATATCAACTGATTGAGTTCCAAGTGCCAGTTTTAATAGACCTGACCTTCAAGTTGATACTCAGCGTGAAGTATCTAGATTCCAATACGCACTGAGTCCTTGAGTCCTAAGAAATGCAAAGGTCATTAATGAAATTGTTATATTCGACAATTAAAGAGATGTTTAGGCAGTTTTTGCCTATTGTTCCAACATAATTACTAAGTAAGATAAAATAATTCTACACAAGACAGAATTTAGGTTATTCACTCTTTAGGTTATCTTGTTTTAATCTCGAAAATGGTATGGATAAAGGGCGTTTATTTTCACCTCAAGCTATTTGTTCATTTCTCTTATCATCCGTGCACATATTTACGTAAATCGTCTTAAATAGTATATGAACACCAACTTTACTTTATATTTTAAGGAATACAATTGTTAGCTCTTATCATTATCATAAAGGTTGCAGGTCACTCGAGACCGCTATAAATTTATTATTTCTGGTAACCCACACAGATTTATTTATAAGATTTTCGTTTTGATTTCTGGACAGTTACTTTTTTCGTAAATCGTTTAAAATGTTCTTTTCTCCTTTGAACTTTTTATTCTTTTCATATTTCTTACAAATATTTTTGCTGTGATTACTTTCAAGGAGTGTTGGCAAACGTTGAAAAACATGGCAACATTATTTTATTTTTTCATTCCTATAAAAACTGAAGTTTATGAAATTTAAATTTTTCGGTATTTGGGACTGTAAAATAAGCTCATAAAAGAGTCGTACCACCCGACACATAATTCTCTTAAAACGAATGTTAGTCTCTTACGAACTTTTATCGAATGTTAATTTCGTATTTTTGTCGATATGGCGAACAATTTACGAAGAATATACAATTTTGCATTCAGAGTTGCCATCGCCGTTAATAACTCAAATGTTCCTAATAATTTTTGAAAACTTATGGTTTCGGTAATTTTACATAAAATTTAGCGCTGACGACATCGTAAATGGCTTCTTTTTTGAAGCATAAACGACTACTTTTTTTAGTGAATAAAACGTGCGGCAAATATATCGTTTGTGTCGTTTGGTTCGATTCCATCTGAAACATAAGGTTTTTCAATTGAATTAATCTTTCTGTTCGGTCCGTCACCTCTCTGCAGACAATGGCAAACCTCAGAAAGTAAATAATGCCATGTAAAGCTTCTTGAGAACATGCACATTAGCCGTTCGGAGTCGGCATCAAACTAGTAGGTCCAGTTCTCGATCAATTGTGTCCAAACATTTAATAACACGCAAAACACAATTTGATCATTAGAAGTTCGGTCAAAGTCCTTTACAGGTCTGAAATGGCCAGATTATTTATTGTATAAATATGTATATCGTTTTCGTTTCTTATAGAAGTAAAAATACGATTATTTCTTTGTTAATTTTACATAAAATTTATTGCTTACGACGTAAACGGGTTCTTTTTGTATAGAAAATCATCACTCGCTTACGAATTGTACGTTAAGAACGCCAAACAGATCGTTTTCGTATCTTTAACGAGTTCGAAAACGATAGTTTTCTTTGCCAATTCTTCGAGAAATTTTAGTTTTTCCATATAGAAATTGGACTTTGTGACTATGAAAATATTGAATACAATACAATACAATAAAAATCGATTTCACTTTTTAATTGGGACTGAAGTAAAATTTGAAGCTAGTCCTATTTCTAGCCTAGAACCATAAATCGCACCAAACAGTCAATCATTATGGATTCATCGATGCTTATTCGAACACTTGTGGATTGTGGTCTCTCCAATAATGGCAATTTTGACAAAAATAGGCCTCGTCCGACAAGATGATTTTTGGTCAAAAATCTGGATCTCTGGATCCAACATTTCCAGTGCCCACTTAGCGAACTCCAGCCACAAAATAGACCTGGTTGACTCTCTGGCGATGCCCATTTCAAATTATCGGCGCCGAATCGATATTTATGGGTCTTCTGGCACACTGGCCGATAAGGCGGCTTTGTTTTTTTCATTTCGATCCAATCTCTGTTTGTTTGGTGCACTGAAGCCATGATGACGATCGACCTCACGACGAAATTCACGTTACGTATTTACAACTGAACCGATGATATCCATAATACATTCATCATTAATATTTTTTTAATAATTTTCAAAGGCTCGACAACCGTGAAAGGATGCATTATAAACTGACAACTTTCTCTGAATACTTTTACAGCTGGATGGCCTTTATATGTCCTTTGAAACTGCTGAAACATAACAATTGGAAAAATTATCATTCCCATCTGGTAACATTTTAGCTTCTAAAGTTAGTGGACTGCAGAAAACACAGAACAAAACAACTGTCTAGTCTTCTGGTAATTCTTTTAATAAGAATTTTTAGTTGTGGTTTATTTTTTCTTAAAAAGAATAGACCTCGAGCAAAAATTAATTAGTTTTGAAAAAAAAAAGATTGTTTCTTAACCTTAGACCCGTTTACATGTTTTACAACTTAATCCCGTTTATGTGGGTCATATTGACCCGTAGTGTATTTTGTATGGAAATTTTACATTTTTCAATGAGTTCAAATTAAAAAGTGTTGTTATTTCATGAAATATTAATTTTAATATTTGTTGTTTTTTTTAAATATATGCTTGAATAAAACATTTGCAATTTACAAATTAATGTTGAGAAAAAAACAAAGCAAAATTAAAAAAAAACAAAGATTTATAACCAATTGATAGTGTCGCTTCGATTTAGCTGTATTTGATGTACTAAGCATTGATGGATCTGCTCCATCATTATCATCGTAATCTTGCAATATATCAGATTCTTTGTATTTGTGAAGGTAACATGATTAACATGAATGAACATAATGCAAAGGTCAAAAAGGTTTTAAACAATGGTCACACACAGCAGACGTTTTATTGCCCTTTGTTTTGCTGTTACCCTTATATGCTTCACATCTACGTCTAGATTATTGTCCTAGTAAAGAGAGTAAATGAAACAAGAATGAACAAAAAATTATTTGAAATGGAATTAATTTATTTATTTCTTACCTAAGCTTGTGGCATTCGAAGCGATTTTGTAAGGCTTTTTGACTTCATACCAATCAAACTCAAAGCAATTCTTAGGCCGTGTGCTGAAAACTATTCACTCAGATTACGAAATTTCGACAGTCTGAATGAGAATATTTGGCACTTGTGAGGTGAATATGACTGTCAAAAATTCAATTAGCCCCAGGGGCTAGTATAAATTTTGACAATCGGCAAGAGAATTTTTGACACAAGCAAAAATAGAAAAAAAACACTTGTGAGCTTGCGACTCGAAAAGGTTTATTATTTTTCCCAAAATTGGTCTCGTTCAGACATGGGGATAAATTTTTTGGTATTGCCGTATATGGCACACTATGCATTTAAGGGTTAAATTCTTGCTAATACACTACTGAAATCTAAAACGTCAAAATTTCTAGTTGCCAAATATCATCGACCATTTGGCACAGTAAAGATGACAATTATATTTCAACATAATTGTATTCAAGTCAGTAACTTCTTCTCTACCACGAGGGAAAAGTTTTCGAATAACACACGGCCTTATTGATTGTTTCATTGGAGTGTTGCATCGCTTTTCCGAATGATTTTTAGCATGATACATAAATCGCAAATACTAAAAGACGTGCACAACAGATCCACATAAAAAGCTGTTTTCGTACGTGTATGTATACATAAGTATGAAAGGTAGATACGCCAACGACAGAATAATGCTGTCTCTCACTTCCAAATAACTCACAGTTACAAAAAAACTGTAGAAAGGATTGCAAAACAGCAAAAAGTAGTGAAAAAAGTACTACAAAAACTGATCCTTCATACAAATCGTATGGTAGAAAATGTCGGGTCATTTTGACCCAGAAAAACATATAGTGCGCATGTCGGTTTTTTGTCTCTGCTATGCTCATATGTCACATATGTAAAATTTTTTCAACATGGTTGCAAAGATAAAAGTTCAACAAATAAAATGGTTATCTTTTTAATTTTTGATTTTTAATATATGTTTTTTGCAAATGAAAAGTGCCTCGGGTCAATATGACCCAA
Source organism: Pherbina coryleti (assembly GCA_943735915.1). Taxonomy (NCBI): domain Eukaryota; kingdom Metazoa; phylum Arthropoda; class Insecta; order Diptera; family Sciomyzidae; genus Pherbina; species Pherbina coryleti. The sequence goes on along the minus strand of OX030949.1, from coordinate 143,804,065 downwards.
TAAACGGGTTTAAGGTTAAAAACAATGTCAAAAGACACAAGGTCCGATGATGCCGCCGTACATTTTTTTTTTTTTTATTTTTAATGATAAATTTGGAATTTATTGGTTAAATGGAGTATTTTGAATTTACTAAATAAATTTTAGTTTTAGTCTCAATTTCATTTATTTTTGTGTCCTTTTTAAAGCCAATAGTTCTTTGTGTCCCCCTTGACTACCGAACTGTCCTCTTGTGGCCCGCCAAAAGTAGAATTATTCATTTCCTCAATCCTGAGTGCACTGAGACATGCCTTTTTTAATTTACTATCGTTAAAGGAGCTAGTCTAAGCAGAGTGTTCACTCATATTGGGCACATTCTTATTCTCATCGCCACAGTAATTCCCATACAGATCATTCTTGGGTTTCGAACCTTGTCTCGAATTGAAATCAAATGGTTCACGCACCTTATATCACACTCGGCCATGTCCTCCACTTTTACATACAGCAGCGATATTTTCCAATATTAAGTTTTACCGAGAAGGTTTCCAAAAAGTTGAAGTAAGCTTTTTTCCAAAATACATCGGCGTTGCATAGAATTGTTACTCAATGAGAATAAAAGTTATGATAAAAAAAATTACACAACAATATTGGTTAATTCTTTGACTTTTGGAATTATAACATGTAGTAAATGCTTGGTTCATAGCCCTCATTACAAAAATAGACAAAAAATTCATGATGTCATGAGGCCACGGAGAGAGCCGCCACAAAATCGAAAATGCATCAATCACGTAACGGCGTTGCATGGGATTATTACTCGGTGAGTATATTGCACTCCATCTTCAAAACAGAAACAACTCAAAATTTAACAATTTTCAGGAGAAGCAAAAAACCAGCTTGTTTTTCAAAGGAATCCATACAAAACAAGGAGACAAAACTATTTTTTTTTTATTGAAGTGTAAAAAGATGGTGAACATTTTTGACATTTGATGGAGGTTCACTACGAATAGTTTAAAATTAAAAAGTAAAAATTTGTAAATTTTGAGGTGTGCTATTTTGAAGATGAAGTGCGATATGAGCACGGCAAATGTTATTAAACAGAAATGAGGAATTTATACTAGGCCTAACAACAAAATAAAAAAATAAATTATAACCTCATTAGTTCGTAGAGGTAGCAGCAACTTATGCAACAAAAATGCTATTTTGTTGCACGGATCTATATTATTCGCTGAGTAGAATTGCTACGAATAATTTTATTTTACCGACAATAAAAACGTTGCTTTGGCAACATAACCAAGATAAACATATATATTTTTGAAACCAGGACACCACGGAGGCAGCCATATGCATTAAAAATGCAACAACTATGTAAAAACGTTACATGGAATTATTATTCCGTGACTATTGAAGCTATGGTAAATTTTATGGAATGACAGTTAAGCTGAGGTTTTCGTTCATAAAGAGTTATGCATTTCGGGTTTCAGAAAGTGCAGCCCTGGCATTTGGCAGCTGTCAAATATTAATGTCATCCCAACTGGTTTTTGATTTGTCAAAAGTTTGCTATTTGAGAATATGGAACGTTTTACCACCAAAGAACGTGTTTTAATTCTTAAATTGTTGATTTTTGTTAAATGCTGATTTTTCGAAGCAAATTTTCTTTAGCGATGGATACGTGAATAAGTAAAATTGTCGTATATAGGGCTCTGAAAATCCCCAAGCGATTGTGGAAAAGCAAAACGTGCACGTCTGATGTGCATTATGGTCTGTTGATGCCATTGCTCCGTATTTTTTTGAAAACGATCAAGTAGCAACCGCTGCAGTCAATTCTATCCGGTTATAGCGGTATGGTATGGATCTGGACGATATGTGGTTTCAACAAGATGGGGCCAAAAGTCACACAAAAGCACCAATAAGAGCTTTTTTGCAACAGCAATTTCCAGGACGACTTATTTCGAGATTTGACGATGTCAATTGGCCTCCAAGAATGTATGATTTGACGCCTCTGGACTTTTTTTTAAGGACTACGTAAAGGATCGTGTTTAACTGAATAAATCTCTAACTAATAAGCAATTAAAAATCAATATTTGCCAAGTCATAGTCAAGCTAGTGCCCGAGTTGTGCACAAAATCATTGAAAACTATCTCAAAAGGATTGAGTCTCGCAAAACCTCCCACGCAGACATTATTAGTGTGTTTTTTACACTTCACTTTCCGAAGGAGAAAATGGATATGATAATTTATTTGATAAAAATTGATATAAAAAAATTATATAAAAAAATGAAAATGAAAATGAAAATAATAATGAAAATGAAAATGCAAATGAAAATGAAAAAGAAACTGAAAGTGAAAATTAAAATGAGAGTTAAAATGAAAATGAAAATGAAAATGGAAATGAAAAATTAAAATAAAGGTAGATTTTGGAACAGATCGTGGCGTAGTTGGTTAAAGTGCGTGGCCGCTATGTCAACGAACCTGGAGACCCGGGTTCGAACCCCAGCAGCGACAGAAAATTATTTGAATTAAAATAATTTTTCTGTACGGCCGCCACCTCTCTGCAGACAATGGCAAACCTCAGAGAATAATCAAAATGCCATGTAAAGCTTCTTGAGAATAAGAACATTACGTTCATCGCCGTTCGGAGTCAACGTTAAACCTGTAGGTCCGTTTCTCGGTCAATTGTGTACTAACTTAATAACACGCACAACACAATTGATCATAAGAAGATCATAAGAAGCTAGGTCAAAGTCCTTTCAAGGGCTGAAATGGCCAGTTATTTATTATTTATAGATTTTGGAACAAGGATTTCAATAAGTATAGAGGCAAGGATTAGAAAAAGGATAAGAGCAAGAATTTGGGCAAAGACTAGGACATCAAAGCTTAAAGCATTGAATTGGACAAGGATATGGACAAGAATTCAGTGAAGGATTAGGAAGAGCACTATGAAAAGGATTGGAACAGGATTTTGACACGCCTAAAACAATATTTAGAACGAGATTGGGAAAAAGATAAGGACAAGAAATGGGACAAGGAATAGAACAAGGATTTGGACATAGTAAGGACAGGCTTAAGGGAAAGAACAAAATATATTGGGGAAAATAAGTGAAAGTAAAAATAAGGATATGGATAAAAATACGCTATTACAGATTTACACCAAAACAAATGAGAGGATTGGGACAAAAATAAGGACATGGATAAAGATACTCTGTCACGTCAAAAATAACGGATGCTTCAACAATACAGCCAACTTCTTTTCTACTTTGATCCAAGGATTTGATCCATTGAGTCTAGCTTGTCTTTGTTATAAATAGGGAGATAGATACCCGGGACCTCTGGATAGTAGTCAAGCGCAATATCTCTTAGGAAGGCCGATTTGTGCACGTTATAGTTTTTCTGCGAAGCAATACAAAACGTTAGCCCAACACTTTTTTTTTTGCACAAGAATTTGTGGGAAGTTATCCCTATTTGTCTCTTTTGTTAGCATTTACAGTTATTTAATTTAACTAACCTTAGCTTAAAAAGGTTAAAGATAACTTTTTTAAACTCCTTAATTTAGAGAAATATTTTCTATTTTTTTTTATTATTTTTTAAGGGACAGTTAATTTACTTATCCTTATGGGAAACAGATGTTTTCAACCGTTAAGAACAATACCATAGAGCTACCAACAAAAAAAAAACAGAAAAAAAACAAAACTAGGCGCACGTAAGATTCACTCGGACCTGACATTCCTTTCAATAAGTTTTTTATTGTAGACAAGAATTGGAAAAATTTGCCCAAACACAGCGTTTTTAACCCTTATTAAATTTATGGACAGCTAGTAATGGATAAAATTAACAATAAAAAGAAAAATAGCCAAAGAATAACCTAAGCAGCATAATAACTGACCTTAAAAAAGCGGTAAAAGGCGTCAAAGCTCGACAACACCGAGCAACAAAAAAAAATGAAAAATTTAACGAATTTATTGTGTGTGTGCAAAGGTCAATAGCAGTCATTGTCAGAGTTTCCTTCCGGCAACAATAGAAAGCACCTGTTCATATTTTTTTTTTAATATTTTTTTTCTTCTTTCTAATTTCGGGCATTGTTTGCAAGATATATAAAAATAAAAAGAATACAAATAAAATAAATACAAAAAGGTAGCCTAGAGGAACGTGGTGTGGTGATAGCTTCAATAAAAACTTTGATTTTCAAACAAAAAGCAACAGACCAAAATAAACAAAAAAAAAACAAAAAAAAAACGATTGTTGTATAGAAAAACAATAACAAGAGGAAGCATAATAATAAAAAAACAAAAAAAAAATAAGCAAACAAAAGAAAAAAGATGCTGCTGCTGCTGCTGCTGGTGGTGGTGGTGATGGTGCAACACATGAAGAAATTTTAAAAGAACATCTTTTTTTCTACACTTAACAATTTAGCAAATTTTAGCAGAGGCAAGGTAAGAAAAGTTTTGCTATGACAGGATAACAAACACATACACAAATAAACACACAACCAGTCATAAACACACATGCACCTGTAAATGTGCGCTGAATTGTGAGAGCAGCACTTAAACCTCAAAACGTTGCCTGTCAGCAATGCGCTCCAAGTTGAATGCTCCTGTGCACCCAAACGCAGCAACTTGTTGGCAAAATATTTTGTCCACAACTCAAGAACATTCATTCAAGTGTTTGCATCCCTCGTTAGTATAAAAATTCAAAACTAATATATATATATGGTTCAATTCTATATTTATTTCTTTGTTTATTTATTTATTTGTTGCAATGATAAGAAACTTGCCAAAGTTCTAACGTTGCACAATGGGGCGGCTTATATGAAAGGTTTGATCAAAAATCATTTTAAACAAATAGGAAATTCGAAAATATGTCTGCCTTAAAGTATGCAAGACTTTTTGCATACTGGACGCATGCAATAATTTAGAGATGGCGCATTTTGTCATCGTTGGAGGAGTTGACGCTGGATCGCAGGTAGATAAGCCTCGAAGGAGTTGTTGTCAACAGTGATGTGGTTTTCAAGACGCTGTGACTGTTTGTTTGTTGGTATTTCATTCTATCTACGTTCACTGCAAGACCCGTTCGACTCGCCTCTTTCACTATTCTGGAGATTATTTGATTGAATTTGACATGAATTATTGAATGAATTACACAATAATTACCACAAAAGCTCAATGAATTATTTGGTTACTTGATTTAATTGGATACTAACTTTCCATTTCAAGCTCTTCTAGCTTTTTGCCGAGTACATCAAGTTTTTCCTTTATTTGGTACTTCGTGTCGCTTGCTTTTAAGCAAACGTAGTTGCAAGTCACAAGCTGTCGTGAGCTTACCCAGCAAACATTATGACTCTTAAAAGAGTCTTTTAAGACTCATATAAATGAGCGTTTATCGTCATAATACGCTCAAAAAAGACTCTTTTATGAGTACATTTTCGTAGGTTGTGGGCCTCAAAATATGATTCATAATAATGACTGTTTTATGCCTCATTTAATACTCAAAATTAAGACCCTTTTAAGACTCATATATAATACTCTTTTAAGACTCATAATAATGACTCTTTTAGAACTCATATAAATTAGTCTTTTTGGACTCAAAATTAAGACTCCTTTAAGACTCATTTTAAATACTCTTTTAAAACTCATAATAAGGACTCTTTAAAGACTCGTAATAAATACTCTTTTATAACTCATATAAATGAGTCTTTTTGGACTCAAAATTAAGACTATTTTAAGACTAATTTTAAATACTTTTTTAAGATTCATAATAAAGACTTTAAATAAATACTTTTTTAGAACTCATATCTTTTGGACTCAAAATTAAGACACTTTTGATAGTCATATTTAAGAATCATGGAATGGAATTTTAAAGACACATACTGAGGATTCTTTCAGAACTCATAAAAGTAATTATGATCCATTTAGACTGAAATATATTTTTAGATTCAAATTTATTTAAAATATTTGATAGTTGAAAAATAAAAAAAAATTACAACAATATCTTTTTTAAACATTTCAAATAACAAGTAATAGAAGAAAAATTTAAAGTTATTTTACAATCAATTTTAAATAACTTTTCAACTGATTGAGTCATAGGAAACATCGATTGTTCTGCTTTAGAAAAAAATTAATTCAAAAATAAATCAATTTTTTCTCAAATATACAAAAATAATAAAAAAAAAAAAAACAAACACAACAATATTGTTTTCTGTCTAAACGAATAACTGTATTAACTCATCATGAACGAAGAAGCGGAGGGAGACGAAGATAGTGCAGCTGGGTGGCAGACAGTTGCTGTCAAAAGAAAAAATTTGGAGTCGCCAAAACTCGTCAGAAAGCGAACACCTTATGATTGCGAATCGATCACCAACCAAAACCGGTTTTCAGAACTTGAAGACATAGATGCATCTAACGACGGATTTACCGAGGAGAGAAGAGAAGAAGAAAACACCGGTCAGCCAAAACCACCACCCATATTCATACCAAACGTAACAAACATAAGTAAAATGATAACAAATATTACAAAAATAATAACAAAAGATCAATTTACTTTTAAGTCATCTAGAGACGGACAGATTAAACTTATGGTAAAAAATGTTGAATGTTTTAGAAAATTAGTCTAGTAAAAATTTTAGTAAAAGCAAGAAAGGTCTTATAGAATAGTTATTAAAAATCTACATTATTCTACACCAATAGAAGTCATAAAAAAAGAATTACAAGAACTAGGACACTGTAGAAATATTATTAATGTGAAGAGCCGTGTAACAAAAGACTGTTTACCAATGTTTTTCGTTGATTTAGAGCCTAATGTGCAGCTTACGATATAAAATATTTAAATAATGCAGCTTACGATATAAAATATTTAAATAATGCTGTAATTAAAGTCGAGCCCCCGAGAAAAAATACCGATCTAGCTCAATGTCATCGTTGTCAGCAATTTGGTCACACAAAGGCATATTGCAAAAAACCTTTTCGTTGTGTTAAGTGAGGTATGGATCATTCATCAGCAGAATGCCAAAAAGTGAAAGATGCACCACCACGATGTGTGCATTGTCTGCAAAACCACACAGCCAATTACAAGGGCTGTCATGTGTACCAAGAACTTGTTGCCAAAAACAACAATTATAATAAAAATAGAATTGTTCCACCAAATCCGTTGCTTGAAAACTCTCGAAATAGTCCAAGCATTAGAATGAATTCAGCAAATCCAAACTACGACAGTCCTCTGTCATACGCTAACGTAGCTAAAGCTGCTACAACAGAAAATATTGAAAGCTCCTATCTAAAAAATATCGAAATAATGATAAATAAACAAAATGAACTTATAAACACGCTCATGAATATGATGTCCACTATAATTTCCAAATTATGTCCTGCGTTGATCTCTCGAACAGTGCGGAAGTGCTATAAGTCAAAATGTATAGTTGCACTAAGTGTGTTTCTCCAGTTTCGACTGATTATCTCGAATGTGTTAATTGTGGTATTAAGATTCATGCCAAATGCTCTAAGCTAAATGATAATGCCCTGGTTATTTTAAAAAACAATATAAACTTGGCTTACAAATGTGACAATTGCCTAAAATTCTTAAATGTGAACATTTTGAAAAAAATAAATGACTCGCTGAATAATTTAAATGTAATTAAAGAGGTATTAGTTTCTGCAAATTCTCACAATGTGCCGCCGGCTGAGAAACCGGTTTTAAATTCTCAAATTGCTGTTGAGTGTATTCAAAGAAATGCAGTTTTGACACGCTCAATGGCTAAACTCAACGATCGGGATTTGTTAAAAACTGGTCAAACTAAATCTTGTAGAGCTGTTTCTCCTGCACTCTCAAAAAAAGTAAGCTTTGTTTCCACTGATGTTGTTGTAACAAGGTCTGCTGTGGCTGCAAATGGTGCTCTTAGTGCTGTTGTTGGTGTTGATGATGGTGTTGTTGCTGTTAATGAGCTTTCTTCAAGAAACTCTTATACTGGTGCCTCTGCTGATGCTACTGAAGCTGATGTTGTTGCAATGGATATTGCTGATGTTAATGATTCCACTCTAGCTACTGAGCATGCTTTAAAAAACTCTATTACTGGCGCTGTTACTGATTATGATGCTGTTGTTGCTAATGATGTTGTTGTTGTAAAAGATGCTTCTCTAGTTGATGTAGGAGGTGAATTTGTAAACGAGCATGTGATTAATAGATCGTTGGATACTGTTTTACCCTCTGACTCGAATTGGACTGCAGTTGAGCACAAGAAGAAGCAGAAGAAGAGTAAAAATAAAACAAAGAAAAATGCAATTACAAATGCTGTTCAAAACGCTAATGCAAATGTTATTGTTGGCGACTGCATAAGCGCTGATCTCGAGGTTGTTGAAGATTTGAAATATGTTCACGTATCCTCTTTTAAACCGACGGTGTCTGTTGATAACATTATTGACTATGTTGTTCGTCATGGGAATATTCCCAAACACTGTTTGACTTGCTCCGTTTTGGTTAAAAGAGGGATAGATGTAAGAAATTTGAGAAATATTTCATTTAAGCTTGGTGTCTCGGCATCGTTATATGAGCAACTGCTTAAGCCCTCTCTCTGGCAAACAAACATAAAGGTTCGCCCTTTTGTGTTTTTTCAAAAACCAGGAGAAAAATCAACAGAAAATTAGTACATTCTCAAGCTAAATCGATTCTCACCACTAGTAAAACGGATGCATCTTTGAAGATTTATTTCCAAAACATATCTGGAATGAGGTCCAAAGCTAATCTGATATGGGCAGAAACATCTCAGTTGCAATATGACGTCATCGTTCTGGTTGAAACATGGCTGAATAGTGACTTCGTAGATGCTGAGTTTTTTGATCCACAACTATACATTGTTTATCGGAAGGATAGAGATGTTGTTAAGACTGGATGCTTGCGTGGTGGTGGAGTTCTAATCGCAGTAAAGTGTGATTTTCGATCATCATTTTTTGCATTGCTTAATATGAATTCTCTGTTGGACCAGTTGTGCGTTATGATCTCTGGACTTTCTGGCGAGCTTTATTTATGTGTGTCATACATTCCTCCTAATAGTGAGGATGAGTTATATAATGCACATGTGGATAATGTAGTACATCTTTTATCATCAACTGCTCCTGAAAATCAGTTCTGTATTTTAGGTGATTTCAATTTGAGTAAAATTGCTTGGTCATTTCTTGGGAATGAAAAAGTCTTTTATCCAATAAATGTAAATCATTCTAATGAAATTTATTTGATTGATAATTTCTTTAGTTTAAATTTAAACCAAATAAATACATTTGCTAATAAGCTTGGTAGATTTTTGGATCTTGTCTTCGTAAGTTCTGAAATAAAATTCGATATTGATGAATGCATGTTTCCCTTGTCGTCAACTGACATGCATCATGTGCCTTTGATTTTAAAATTTGAATTTTTTAACTATATAAAATTTTCCAATGACCGGGCTATTTTAAATATGAATTATAGTTTATGTGATTTTGAATGTCTAAATGTTCACATAGGCAGTATTGACTGGCAGAGTCGTTTAAACTGCAATAATGTTGCTGAATCTTTTACAGTTTTTACTAGGGATTTGTCGGATATTTTAAACTGTCATATTCCGAGATTCCGTAAAAAGGACTTCAAGAAACCGTGGTATACTAAAGGCCTAATGAAGTTGAGAAATTTGCGCAATAAATTTTTAAAAAAATTTAAGGCGACGAAGAATGAGATTTTTGAGGTAAAATATAAACACTATATGAGAGAATTTGACTTTCTACATAAATTTCTATATAAACAATTTGTGATTGGTTTTGAGAACAATATAAAGTCCAACCCAAAAGCTTTTTGGAGTTTTATTGAGTCTAAAAGAGCATGTTCCTCTATTCCAACCTCAATGATCTTCAAAGGTAGGTCATCTAATGCTTTATCTGATATTGTTAACTTATTTGCAGACTATTTTAGTTCGGTGTATGAGTCTTCAAAGAGTTGGTCGGAAACAGAAATTTTAAGTAATATTTTACCATGTACTAATTTCGGTACTCTTGCTATAACGCCACTTGATGTTTTTAATGGGATTATGGCCTTAAAAAATTCATCAAAACCTGATATAGATGGTTTTTCACCATTTCTGTTTAAAAAATGTGTATCTTCTTTGATGAATCCGCTATCACTTATCTTTAATAAGTCCCTAAGTGCTGGTATCTTCATTGATGAATGGAAATTCGCTTTTGTTACACCTGTTTTCAAATCTGGTTCAAAAAATGATGTCGAAAATTATAGAGCAATTTCTAAGCTTTCAACGTTTTCAAAACTTTTTGAATCTATTGTTAAAGATAAGCTTTATTTTGTAGTGAAGAATGCAATCAGCCCATTCCAGCACGGATTTGTTACTGGACGTTCCACCGTCACAAATCTATCTGTTTTTTCTGAATATTGCATCTCTTCTTTCGAGACTGGCTGTCAAGTTGATGTTATTTATACGGACTTTGCCAAAGCTTTTGACAAAGTGTGCCATAATGCCTTAATTGCTAAATTAAATTCCACTCAACATTCCTCAGTTGGTTAAATTCTTATCTTTTAAACCGCCGTTGTGTGGTTTCTATTGGAAATATCGATTCGTACGCTTTTCTTGCTACCTCTGGAGTACCTCAAGGTAGTATTCTTGGACCACTGCTATTTCTTTTATTTATAAATGATATTGGAAGCTGTTTTAAAAATTGCAATTACTTACTTTTTGCAGATGATCTAAAACTATTTAGGTCGATACGTTCCGTTGTGGATATTAACAGTCTTCAGGCTGATCTGTCGAATCTTGTTTTTTGGTGTGAAAAGAACTTATTTGCACTTAATTTTAAAAAATGTTTCCATGTTACTTTTTCTAAACGATTAAATAACATTGCTTCTTCTTATTCTATTCAAAATAATATTATAAAGCTTAAAGATCAAATCTGTGATTTAGGTGTCTTATTTGACTCCAAATTCCTTTTCACTAAGCATTTGGATTTTATCATTCCAAAAGCTTTTTCGATGTTAGCTTTTATAAAACGTAATAGTTCTGATTTTAATGATCCGTATACACGATTATATTTGTTCTCTGCCTTTGTAAGGTCTAGGCTAGAATATTGCTCGTTTATTTGGAGTCCTTTTTATGATGTTCACATTAATAGACTTGAGTCTATTCAGAAAAGGTTTTTGAAATTTGCACTTAGACCTTTAAATCTTACCGAGCCTTTATCATATAGTACACGCTGTAAATTATTGCATTTAAACTCACTGAAAGATAGAAGAACAATTCAGGCCTTAGAGTTTATTCGTGGTTTAATAAGTGGTAATATTGATTGCGCATCGCTTCTTGAACGTATAAATTTTAATATTCCTTTAAGAACCTTGCGTTGTTGTGTACCATTTTATCTCAGAGCCCTCAAGTCAAACTATGCGGGATGTGAACCCATAACTAGAGCTCTTAAAACGTACAATAATTTGTATTCAATTACTCTTTTGGATTTTTCCATGCCCAAGGAATTATTTAAGCAAACCTTGCAAGATTATTTTGTTAATTTAAGTTAAGATTTACCTTTGTAATTTATCTACTTTGTATCTATACTTAGTTCTGACTAATATGATTATCTATCATCTGTCAGTAAATAAATAAATAAATAAATAAATAAATAAATCTTCGAATGGCAATATGGAATGCAAATGGCATTTCCAACCACAAATTAGAGGTAGAATCTTTTCTAAACTCTAACTTTATTGATATTTTTATGATCTCCGAAACGCATCTAAATAGTAAATCCTTTTTTAAAATAAGAGGTTTCGATCTTATAACTGCTAACCACCCAACTGATAGAGCACATGGTGGATCTGCTTTGTTGATAAAATCACATATTAAATATGAAGAACTTGATTCAATAAGGAAACCCTCAATGCAGGCAGCTAGCATAAAAATAAAATCCGAAAACAGTTTCATAACAATTTGTGCAATATATTTTCCACCACGATTTGCAATTAGCTCACAAGAATACAAGGACTTTTTTGGAAATATGGGACAGAAATTCATTGTGGCTGGAGATTACAACGCTAAGCATCGTTGGTGGGGTTCTAGGTTGAGTAATCCTAAGGGAAGACAGTTGTATCAGTGTATATCAGAAAACTACTATTCAGTCCTGTCAACTGGCAGGCCCACCTACTGGCCAACTGACCCAAACAAAATTCCAGATCTGATGAACTTTGTGGTATATCATGGTATTTCATCTAGCGCACTTAATATTGAGGAAACTAATAATCTTAGCTCCGACCACTCAGCAATTTTGCTTAACTTCAATGGTGAAGTCCAGAAATTGTCAAAAAAATATACTCTTTTTTCCAAAGCCACTAATATACTTCAATTTCAACAATGGATTAGCTCTCATATAAATTTAAGAACGAGTCTCAATAAAGAAAGTCAAATAGATGACGCTGTCGAATATTTCACTAATCTAATACATAAAGCTGCTTACTACGCAAACCCACCACAGCGAGAATCAAATAACTCTTCCGTTAATAATAACTCATTGAGGTCATCCAGAGAAATTCGAAGTTTAATACAAAAGAAGCGAAGTCTAAGAAGAATATGGAAAACAAGTCGTAATCCTATCGATAAGACCAACTTTAATCGCGCGAAAAAGGAATTAACTCTGCGACTCTTGGAGGAGAAAAATAATTCCATCGAATTCTTTCTCCAAAACTTAGATGTTACAAAAAATGATGAACCCAGTTTGTGGAAAGCAACAAAGTACTTAAAGCGCCCTATAAAGAGAAGCGTTCCATTTAAAGATTAGCTCAGAAATTGGTGCAAGACGGACGGTAAGCAAGCTGAAGCGTTTGCAAATCATTTAAAGGAAACATTTACACCATTTTCATTTAACACTGATCCTAGTGACATTCTTAATTTTCTTGACTGCCCTTGCCAGATGGATCTACCTATTCGTCATATATCACCAACTGAAATCACTAAAGAAATTGAAAAACTAAACAACATTAAATCCCCTGGCTACGACTGCATTAATGCTAAAGTTGTAAAGAATCTTCCTAAAAAAGGTGTTATTTTCTTGGCAAATATTTATAATGCTATGCTGCGACTAAATTATTTTCCAACACAATGGAAGTGTGCTGAAATAATAATGATCGCTAAGCCGGGCAAGCCAGAAAACTGTTTAAAATCTTACAGACCAATAAGCTTATTGGCAACATTCTCTTAAATATTTGAGAGAATATTTTTAGAACGATTGCTGCCAGTGCTTCACTCGCGCCAAATATTGCCAGATCATCAGTTCGGGTTCCGAAGCCAGCATGGGACACCTGAGCAAGTTCATCGTGTTGTAGAGGCTATAAGTACAGCGTTAGAAAAAAAATTGTACTGCTGTGGAGTATTCCTCGATGTACAACAAGCTTTTGACCGAGTATGGCATGAAGGATTATTGTACAAAATCAAACAACTTTTACCGTCTCCATACTACCTTTTTTTTAAATCATATTTAAACCATCGGCATTTCTATGTCAAAGTCCGAGATGATCTCTCACAAATATGTGAAATAAAAGCTGGTATACCTCAGGGCAGTGTCCTGGGACCAGTTCTCTATACAATATATACCTCAGATATGCCGATAACAGAAAACACAACAGTTGCAACTTATGCTAATGATACGGCTATCTTAGCCTCTTCATTATCTGCAGATCAAGCAACCAATATAGTGCAAAACCATTTAGACCAAGTAGAAATTTGGCTTAAAAAGTGGAATATAAAGGTCAACTCGAGCAAATCCACACAAATCACATTCACAACAAGGAGAGCAGAATGTCCAAATGTAACAATCAACCAAACAACCATACCTAAAAGTAGCACTGTTAAGTACCTTGGAATGCACCTTGACAAAAGACTTACATGGAAAAGTCACATCAAAGCAAAACACCAACACTTAAAACTAAAAACTAAAAACATGTGGTGGCTTCTTAATCCGCACTCGAAACTGAGATTAGAAAATAAGCTCATACTATATAAAGTTATTTTAAAGCCTGTGTGGACCTACGGCATCCAATTGTGAGGTACAGTATGCAACTCCAATGTTGAAATATTGCAGCGATACCAATCAAAAACTTTAAGAATCATTGCAAATGCTCCGTGGTATCTCAAAAACAACATCATTCACAGGGATCTTAATACACCAAAAGTAAAAAACGAAATTACTAGATTTAGTTGCTCATATCTGGAAAAGCCTAATACGCTAGCCAATAACTTGTTAGATAACAGTCAAGCAATCCGTAGACTTAAGAGACATCATGTATTAGACTTGCCATCTAGATTTAATTCCTAGCTATAAACAATGTTAATTAAGTAGTTTGTTCCTTTGTACACTAAGTGGTACAACGGACTCTGTTAGTTTAAGTATTGTATAAACAAATTTGCTTAATGTCTAGATTAAGATAGATTGCAAATAAATGAATAATTTAAAAAAAAAAAAAAAATTTTACAATCATATAAAAGACTTCTGTATGAGTCTTTTTATTGCGTACTCATAAAACACGCATAAAAAATACTATTTTTGAGTCTTATTTTTGAGCAATCATTTTAGAGTCATATCAAAGACTCCTTTATGAGTCTTTTTATTGCGTACTCATAAAACACGCATAAGAAATACTCTATTTAGAGTCTTATTTCGGAGCAATCATTTAACAATCATATAAAAGACTTCTCTATGAGTCTTTTTATTGCGTACTCATAAAACACGCATAAGATATACTCTATTTAGAGTCTAATTTCTGAGCAATAATTTTACAATCATATCAAAGACTTCTTTATGAGTCTTTTTATTGCGTACTCATAAAACACGCATAAAAAATACTATTTTTTGAGTCTTATTTTTAAGCAATCATTTTAGAATCATATCAAAGACTCCTTTATGAGTCTTTTTTTTGCGTACTCATAAAACACGCATAAGAAATACTCTTTTTAAAGCCATTTTTTTGAGGTACTCAGAAAATGTTTGCAGGGTATTTATATTCAAATACAAGTCATATTGAATTGAAAAGTATCAAGCTCAAGCAAGCATGGACCTCATATTTTAAGCAAGTACTTGAAATAGATTTCAAATAGGCTGATGCAGTTCTCTGGTGGGTACAACTAAGCCAGAGCGTGGAAAGAGCGTGGGAGAGCAAAAAGGAAATAAAGTAAAGAAACAAAATGTTGCCAAAGCAACAAGCGCACACTATACGAGGGCTGCCTTTTAAGACTTGCGCCTCCGCAACACTAAGCATTGCCAGATGAATTTTTGAACAGATGAAGATGAAAATTTGACATTTCTTAGCATAAACGTACTCACATCGAAGCATCATACCCAGCGACTTTAAAACGCTGATTCAGTAATTTTTTAATTGTTAAAAAACATATTTTTTAAGAATTATATTTTGAGCTTTATGTCAAATAATTCATCAAGTAACAGGTTGCTACAACAACAAAAGTTCTTTGCAGAACAAACCGAGCAGACTAGACCATGGTTCAATAAGTTCGAGCGTAGTCCAATCGTTCTCTCCAAGACGAATTTCGTGAAGGTCGTCCAAGAACGACTATTGTGACAGAAAATATCGATGCTGTGCCTGAACTATTGGAAATTGAGATGGAGTTATTTCTGGTCATTCGTGAAACTAGCATACATTCGATTTTACATGAGCATTAAGGCGTCAGCTACCGTTGGATAGCCCAAAATTTGCAGGTTGCTCAAAAAAATACACGTGTCGATTGGTGCAAGGAAATGCTGATAAAAAACAGCGGGGATGGTTCACGTCTGCGACATCACTAGAGGTAACGTATCATAGATCTACGTTTATCAGCAGTTGGCACCCAATGAATTCTTCATGTTGCCTCACATTGAGAAAAAAATACATAGCGAGGGTTTTTCTACGCCCGAACAGGTAATTGAGGTCTTTAAAAAACCTGGCTTCGGAGGTACCAACGTCAGAGTGGCAAAACTGTTTCAAATATTAGTTCAAATATTAGAATGCAAAAGTGTATTGATCAGCTTGGAGAATACTTTGGAAAACAATAAAACGATTTTCACTAATTAACCACTGTTTTTTTTAATTATTAGGCGCAAGACTTAAAGGGCAACCCTCGTAATCACTACCAGCTCAATACAGTTGAGATTTTTTTATTAGCAGAGATATTAGCTGATGAGTGCTATAATAAACGTAGTATTGTATCTTAAAACACTTGCTAGCGAACAAAATAAGTACGCTATACTGTAACGAAGCTGCCGGTCTTCCGGCTCTATAGCTGAGATATGCTCAGCTGCTGTCCAGGAATCGTCACAAAAATTTATATTTTTGGGATTTTTTTTTAAACTATAGTTTATTTAGAAAAATATTTAGTTTTATGGTGCTTACAAAAAGTGGTTAAAGTAAGTTGGTGTGGCAAGCGATGTGGTGTTGGTGTGGCGAGCCATATGTTGTTGGTCGGAATCGGCTGTACGTTTTGACAATCAGGAGTTATCGCTTTGGCTGATGTCTGTTGTGTTAGTCAGGCTACTATTCTTTTCCTTGACTACCCACTTACGCCCTGACAGTCAAACTCTAGTCTTGTTGGTGGCGATCTGAGGATGCGCCGTCTAGGTATCTTTTCCCTCCCGTGCGACCTGACGGTGCGCTTAATATAATCCTTTCAAAGTCACGTCAACAATCAAGCGACTGACGGTGCGCTTCCTAGCCTATACTTGACCACCCGTGCGACCTGACGGTGCGCCTAAGTATATACACTACCAGCTCTTAAACTTAATCAAACGACCTGACGGTGCGCTTCCTAAACTATACTTGACCACCCGTGCAACCTGACGGTGCGCCTAAGTATATACACTACCACTATTCCCACAACAAAATAAAATACCTTGCATCTCGTCCTCAGCCTTCACTTGGTGTCCTTGTCAAACTTATGCTTCCCTCCTTGTTAGCCGTGACAATTCCTCTTTTATCTTCTTTGGATTTTCCTTGGTTAGCCAGCCTTCTTCCGTTGGTGGTCCTCACGATCACTCCTCTTCCGTTGGTGGTCCGTCAGCTACTTACTTTTCAATCCACTCACTGCTTAAATCTTGCCTCTTGTTAGACTATGCTTGCAGGCACCTCGAGTTTTATTTGTATTTGCATGTGTCTCTCGTTAAGCTATGCTTAAGCTATACTTGACCACCCGTGCAACCTGACGGTGCGCCTAAGTATATACACTACCACTATTCCCACAACAAAATAAAATACCTTGCATCTCGTCCTCAGCCTTCACTTGGTGTCCTTGTCAAACTTATGCTTCCCTCCTTTTTAGACGTGACAATTCCTCTTTTATCTTCTTTGGATTTTCCTTGGTTAGCCAGCCTTCTTCCGTTGGTGGTCCTCACGATCACTCCTCTTCCGTTGGTGGTCCGTCAGCTACTTACTTTTCAATCCACTCACTGCTTAAATCTTGCCTCTTGTTAGACTATGCTTGCAGGCACCTCGAGTTTTATTTGTATTTGCATGTGTCTCTCGTTAAGCTATGCTTGCTGGTAACTCGAGTTGTATTTGTATTTTCATATATCTCTCGTTACGCTATGCTTGCTGGTACCTCGAGTTGTATTTGTATTTACTTGTACTTCTAGCATTTTCTTGTGCCGCTCTTGTGTCTCGTTGTAATTGTTTTTGCTTGTGTCTCGCGTCGCACTGTTTGTGTTAGGGTTAGATCGCTGGTAGGGGAAATACTGGTTTTGAAAGTGTGTTTCTCTCTATCTCTGGCTGATGCTCAATGTTATGTTGAAATCGTATGATAAGCTTTGCTGCACTTTTACCGCATTGACCGCTACTCACACCAACAAAATTATATACCTTATACTATGCGTTTAGGTTGGCACAGGGTGCTTAGTTTCTTACAATGTCTAATTTAATTCATTTCACATAGTTTTAATAATTCAATAATTTAATAAAGAAAGTAAAATAATAATTCAAGTGCAGAGTTGGTTAACATTTAAAAAATAATTCAAATAATAATATTAATAATAATAACTTTAGCTCTGACGACGGAGATCGTGTGCACCCAAAAGATTCCAGGTTTTGGGTCGTCACAATACTTATATGTGTATTTGGAAAATATCTAGAAAATAAATTTTCATTCTTTTGAAATCTTTCATACAAGTTAAAGCGTTTCTTTTGTACTCTGCTATAGGTTATGGTCCCTCCATAGATTAAGAGAATGGATATTTAAAGCAAACAAGGATCTGCAAGCAATTCAGGATGAAAGATATTTCAAGCGTGAATCAAATGGAAAAACTTGTGGGCTCTGAAAATCAGTCCACATGGAGTTTTACTATGAAGAGACACCTCGAGCTAGACGGCGCATGGCACTGCGTTGAGCCTTAGGAAAGCATTGCTGTAGATGCTTCTAAGTACAACAGCACACGGTGTAAAATTATTTTGGCTCTGGGCAAAAGTTTGTACGTGCATGTAAAAGAAGCGGTTTGGAACGCTCTGAGAGGATTGTTTCAAGATTCTGACTTAGATCTAAGGATTGGGTTGTTGCAAAAACTATGTTCAGTACATCTAAATAATCGTTCATCGGTGGAAGACTACATTAACCAAATCATGTCAACCAGACACAAACTAAACGAAATTGGATTTCATGTCAACAATGAATGGCTTGGAAGTTTACTTTTGAAAGGACTGCCTGATAGCTACAGACCTATGATAATGACCATAGGCAGCAGTAGTAAGCCTTTGTCTGCAGACCACATTAAAATGAAATTATTGCAGGATGTTTGCATGGAGCCATCGACATTAAATTCGGCGCTGATAACAAAGAATGGAAATAAATTTCGCAAGAAAAAGTCGCAGATCAGCAAGGGCAACAACAACAAAGTACGATGCTTAAATTGTGAAGGCATTGGCCACTTCGCAACAGAATGTCCATCGAAGAAGAAGGAGAAGCATGACAAAAGCAATGGCAAATCTTCCATGTTTTCTGCATATCGCTCAGTTGGACGAACAGATGACTGGTTCATCGATAGTGGCGCAACAGATCATATGACGACACAAGCAGGGAATTTTTCGAAGATTCAGGCATTTAGTGGGGAAGTTAAGACAGCAGATGATAATACAATGAAGGCTGTAGGAAAAGGTGACATTTCGTTGATGGTCGCTACTCCAAGTGACACAAAGTGCGTAGATGTGCATGACGTGTTACACATTCCTGAGATAGGCGTTAACCTACTATCTATCAAGAAAATCATTGGTCATAGGAATAGAGTTATATTCGATCAAAAAGGATGTCGTATATTTAATTCTGAAGGGAAAATCATTGCTACAGCAAGTGAAAAGAATGGACTCTTCAAGTTAGATGCTGCAGTAAAGCAGAGCGCTTATATATCAAAGAGTGTTGATTTTGACATCGTCGTTATGGGCATTTGTGTGCAGAGAACATCAAGTTGCTGTCTATAGGATACGTCGATGGATTAGTTCTCAAAAATCAGTTGATAACAGCATGCATGCCACGTGCAGAGGGCGAACAACATCGCGTCAGTTTTCCAACAGAGGGGTCGAGAGCATCGAGGGTTTTGGACATTATTCACTCAGGTGTGTGCGGATCAATGGAGGAGAAGTCTATTGGTGGTAGCCGATACTTTGTCACGTTTATAGACGATTATTAAAGTACATATATGTTTATTTCATGAAAAAAAAAAGATTCAACCCAAAAGAGGAAGTAGAAAACCAACAAGGCTCACAATAAAGGTGTTACGCACGGACAATGATGGAGAGTACGTGAGCAAAGCGATGGAAAAAGAACTTAAACTTTATGGTATAGTTCATCAAACTTCTGTATCTTACACACCGCAGCAGAATAGTCTCGCGGAGAGAATGAATCGCAATCTACTAGAGAAAGCGCGTGCAATGATGAGTGATTCTAGTTCACCGATGTTTTTTTGGGCAGAAGCTGTGTTATCTACTAGATATATCATCAATCGTTCTCCGCATAAGAAGCTAGAGGAGACGCCAGAGAAATTATGGTCAGGTCTCAAACCGAATGTAAGTCATTTTAGAATAATTGGTTGCACGGCAATGTCACACATTCCAAAAGAAAAACGCCGCAAGCTTGATTATAAATCCGAGAAATGCATCTTCGTCGGATACTCAGAAACAACCAAAGGTTTTCGACTCTATAGTTTGGATAGAAGAGAAGATTTTCTTAGTCGTGACGTAATTTTTAAAGAAAATTAATTCCATTATGAAAAACATGGCAGCTCCATAGTTTCTCCATCTTGTCCTACTTATACTCATGTAGTAGAGTCAGGAGAAATAGAAAATGGTGAAAAAGCAGATACTAGTTGTGATTTTGGTTCATGTTCTTCTTTAGTTCAGACTGATGAGTAGGGGATGAAAATCAAAACTTAGTTAATTCGGATATATTAATATCAGTTCCAACATCGACAAGCGAAGTAATCCAGCCAATCGTAAGTTTACGCAGAATCGAAAGATTGTCCAAGAAAAACAAAGTAGTCTACTGTGTACAGCATGGGGAAGTTATTGAAGACCCAATAACCGTTGAAGATGCCATGTCGGGAATTGACAAAGACAAATGGACAGAGGCCATGAATTCCGAGATAAATTCTTTAGTCGAAAATGACACATGGGTTTGCGTTGAGAAACCTGCAGGCATTAATATGATTAAAACCAAATGGGTTTTTAAAATGAAGCGTGAACAGGATAATAATATTCGTAATAATGCTAGATTAGTTGTAAAAGGATTTACACAAAAGAAATGAATAGATTACGAGCAAACTTATTCACTTGCAGTACGATATTCTTCGATAAGATATCTTACGGCTCTGACAATCAGGGATGACTTGAAAATACACCAAATGGATGCTGTAAAGGCATTTCTGCAGGGAGAACTCAGCGAGGATATTAACGTGGAAAAGCCGCAAGGAATTCAAATTTGATCGCCTGGACAAGTATTAAAGCTAAAAAAGGCAGTTTATGGATTGAAGCAGTCAAGTTTAGTTTGGAACTTGAAACTTGACAGGGCATTGCAGTCATTTGGACTACAGAGATCAAAGGTGTATTCTGGCATCTATTGTTATCGGAATAGTCGTAAATTGACATTTGTGGCAATATATATTGATGATATTTTTATTTTTCATTTTTTTCATTTATTTATTTAATTTTAAACATTATTTGTATACTAAAAAGCAAGTTCTTTTATAATACATCATAGTTGGTAAGGTTACAGGCGTATTAACTTAATCTAAAAACTTAAATACTAATGGACACAATTAAAGATCTGAATTGACAAAATTAATTCATTCTTATTGTTTTAAAATGGCTTAATACTTAGTTATAGTGAAGATGGATAGTAAGACCAGAGGTAATGAGCAATAAGAAATAGGATAGAATACGAAGATAGGAAAGCAAAAGATATAAAAAGACAAATAGAGATAGACGAGAAAAATAGGTTACAATGTATATTAATGCGAAAAATAGGAAAAAATGGCCTGTCTAAACATTCTGGTTCCTTTTATAGATTTAATATGAATGGGCAGACTATTCCATAATCTAATTGCGTTAGCGAAAAATAATCTTGAGGAATTCAGAAAGTTAAATTTAGGTATAGTGAGCATACGACTTCTTTGTAGTTGACTAAATTGTAATTTTTCATATAGATAAGATGGTTTTTTGAAATAGATCAGCTTGTGCAAGAAAATACAGTTTCTGTAACTCAAGTAGTTTATTATATCACAACCAAGGATGCTTTTATTGTATTGTGATATATGGTCAAACTTGCGAAGGTCGTATACATATCGGATGGCATGATTAAATGCCAGCTGAAGCTTTAGTTGAGGACTGGAGTCCAGTTTACTGTAGACTAGCTCCGAGTAAGTAATTATGGGAATAACTAGTTGTACAACAAGTTTGCTTCTAGTGCTGGTGGGTGTAAATTCAGCTGTCACTCTCAGGTTGCGTAAAATGTAATGAACTTTTTTTACCACATTGTTAATGTGGTCCGTGCATGTAAGCGTAGAATTTATATAAAAGCCAAGACTTTTTGTACAACTTGTTAGCTTTAATTTATCAGGGCCTATAAATAAATCGGGAATATTCTCATAAAAAATGGTATCTTTCGCTATAGGTAGCACCACAGATTTCAGAGCATTAAGCTTGAGACAATTTAAGATTGCCCATTTATTTATAGAGTCTAGATCCTCATTTACTCTGTAAGCTAAGTCATCTAGAAGACCAACTCGATTTGAGAGATACAGTTGTACATCATCTGCGTAGGCATGCATTGTTGAATGTTTACAGACCCTAAAAATGTCATCGATAAAAATTACGAACAGCAGAGGACCTAGAACTGACCCCTGGGGTACACCACTAGACTGAATCTTATACTCAGAAAATTTATTACCAACCTTCACTCGTTGAACCCGATTTGTCAAGTAACTATTTAAGAGCCGAATAGCACTTTCACTGAAACCGTACATATATTTTAGTTTTCGACACAATAGAGAATGATTGACTGTGTCAAATGCTTTTGAAAAGTCCAGCATGCAGAGAAGTGTTACATGCCCTTCATCATAAGAAGACCTAATATCATCAAATATTTTAACAGTGGCAGTGGCACAGCTATGAAAAGCCCTAAAACCAGATTGCATTGGAGATAAAAGATTATTTTCATTTAAATAGTTTTCAATTTGACCTGCCATGAGAGACTCACACATTTTGGCCAGGCAAGATAGGATGCTGATAGGCCTATAGTCATTAGGTTCATTTGCAGTTGGTTTTTTGCCACTGGCATAACAAGTGCAACTTTCCAAGAGGAAGGAAACGAGGACGTGGTAACACAGTGGTTTACGATGTGTGTAATAGGGCTAAGGACATGCAGAAGAAT
This sequence comes from Pherbina coryleti, assembly GCA_943735915.1. Classification (NCBI taxonomy): domain Eukaryota; kingdom Metazoa; phylum Arthropoda; class Insecta; order Diptera; family Sciomyzidae; genus Pherbina; species Pherbina coryleti. The sequence continues at coordinate 143,781,205 of OX030949.1, read as the reverse complement.
AAGCTTTATGAATTTTATTGAAATATGGTCTGCTCTCACATATATTTTCTCACATATATTGTCTGAAATATTTCTGTCTGCTCTCACATAAATTTTTCCTCGAAGAGAAAATACAGCAGACAACTTATTTTCTTTCCTTTTTTGTTGCGCATAAGTCATGATCAAGCGATTCGCCTGAGAGAGACTTTCGTGAATGAAGAAATGTTCATCTCGTCCGCAGTCAATGTCACCCAGCATAAGCGGCCTCTTATTTGTTTTGCGGAAGGCTGCCACAGCTTTAAAGAGTTGGTTACGATCATACCCAGACGCTAGCTTCACAACAACAGCAGGCTTGTGTTTGTTTTTTCCATTTGCCCTTAGCCTAAAAACATCACGGAGCTTTGGAGCATTGCTTTTAACAGCAGTACAAATTTTAGCAAAAACATCAGGTAGGTTTTCGTTATTTGCGAGAGGGATGCCATGTATGATGATGTCTGAAGCATGATACAATTATAAGGTAGGCCCAGGAAAAACACACTCTCTATGACTACAAATCAGCAACAAAACAATAACAAAGGCGTAGGTATAATGTCAAAATACAATACAAAGCGATGCAAATAAATTGGTTACTGAACAATCGAACTAAGAAGTCGATTGAAAATTATATAAAAAGTTCACTTTTAGTTGCTTCGTTGAAAGCTAACATACAATTAATTTTGTATTATATCTTAAAACATAACTCATTTTGTTAAATTTTTAGGGTTTTTGCTTACTTTTTTTACATTATTCCACATAAAATCTGGGTACTCAATACCCAATACCCAGATTCATACTGTTAAAAGTAAATTATACATCCCTATCGCTGAATGAATAAACGTCAATTGTTAAAAATGACATTATACCTACGCCAATGTTTTGATTTTCTTTGCTTTGCTTTGCTTTTTCGTTTTTTTTGTCTCCGAATTGGGCCTACCTTATAATTGTATCATGGTCTGAAGCAACAGCATCACTCTCATATTTTTCTATTTGCTTCTTTAGCGCACCAATTTCATTGTTTACCCGATTGTTATTGTACTGTTGCTTCAGTTGTTCAATTTCAGTTTTCATGCTCTTAATTTCAGCACAACAGACTTCAACAGCTGACACACGCTCAGCAACACGTCGCACAGACTCTCTTAGGTTTGCGAACTCAGCTGATAACTCACTATGGTATAATAATACAAGGTAGCATTGACAGTTGCTTGGGAAATCATATACTGTCAAAAAATATACTCAAAAAGAGAGCGCTCACAATCCGCCATTGAAAACACAAGCAATGTTGAAAACGTTGAAGTGAAAAAAAACAACAACCACAGCAGCTGCTGATGTATTTCCACAAAAAGCTGTTTTTGAAGTTTATATTTTCCTGTTGAAGAGAAAATAAGCAGTTGTCAATGCTATCATGTATTATTATACCATGATAACTCACCAAATCTCTCCATTACTCTTCCCTCACTTGATCGAAGTTCTTCAGTTAGCTGCTTGACAATGTTCGCTTCAACAAAAGCTAACTTCACGTTAAGCGTTGCATCCGAATAAGTTGCAGTTGAAGGTGATGACTCATCTGTATGCGGTTTAGGAAGGCAAAGCGGAGTTGTTGGTGCAATTTGTTTGTTTATGTTCTTAATTTTTGCACTTCGTAGATTTTTTTGTTGCAGGCTCGACATTGTGAAAAGGCGACAGTTCAATTTATTAAACTCGAACAAATAAATTATAATTTGTAAGCAAAATATTTTGCGGCGATTCCGAAATATAACATTAGATGGAAGCAACGATATAATTCAGCACGTCTTTAAGGTTTCAGCGGGATTTACGATGTATTAATCAAAGATATTACGTTTAATTGCAGACGCCAGTGAAAACACGTCTACTCGGTATGCATTTAACACGAAAATTTGTTCATGTTCAGACTCTTTGCAATTTATGTTCATGTTCAGACTCTTTGCAATTCTTTGATGTACTCGGTCTTTCTTCATCATCCTCATTTTCTTTTTGCGTTCGCCTAAGAAATGTTGAAATAAAATCTTAACAAACTAACATACATAATTGAAAAACTTACTTTGAAATACATATTTCAAAACATATCAAAATATTAGTTTCAGTTCTATGGAAAGTGCTTTGACCTCTTATTTAGAATTGTTTAAATAAATGCACTGTTTATGCACTGTTTTAAAATTGTTTATTTAGGCTGTTCTTTATTCAAAATGCACAAAATATATAAATAATCACAATGAAAATATAAAAAAAAATGGGCATTTCTATCAAAAACCGCCCATTTAAGCTGTCCCAGTGTGCAACGCTATCACCTGCATACATTTTGTCTATACACTTGCATGCTTGTCGCCGCCATTCAAGCGTTTCCAACATTTTTAGATGCTTTTAGCCTTTCTTGTGTTCCGTCTGTCTTCTATTCATTCATAAGTTTACCAGTTCAAGTTCATTTAGTGGTTGGAAAAAGTTTTATTTTTAAGTGTCAAAGAATTTTGATTTTTTTTTTCTTTTTTTGTTTATTTGAAAAAAAAACCAACAACAACAATGTCATTTTAACAAAAACTTTATAATTTGTTTTCAATGCGTAGAAGAACTTTTATAATTTGCTCGATTTGTATGAAGGTGGGTGGGTTCAAGTACCAACAGCACACACACAGTTTTTTTTTTCTTTTCCGTCCTTTTTGTATTTCATAACTTTATTTTATTCCTTTTTGATATTTCAAAAAGTTTCAAAAGTATTGATTTATTTCGTCCTAAAATCAAGATATTAAAAATGTAAAATATTTATATATTCATCAATTTTAACGACTCAGGTGATGCTTGAGGAAAAGCTAAAAGTGTGCTTAGTTACGAGTATGAAGTCATTTTTTTCACACCAGAAGAATCAGGTGATGCTTGGGGAAGAGCTGAAAGTATGAAAAGTTAGGAGTATGACGTCATTTTTGATTAAATTGAGTGCTAAATAAAATATTTAGTTCTGAAAGACTTTTTAACCAACATGGTATTGGAAAAACTCCAACTCCAACTACGGCTTCGCACCCGACTCCGTTAAGTTCACTTCAATGACAAAACCTCATTCCAAATATCTGCTCTTTCCTATCTGGGCTGGTTTCTCAGATATTTCAAATTCATAATTTGCACAATACATAAGGCAGTGTAACACTAATGGATAATTCAGTGATGCCTGAAGAAAAATTACATCCCTTCTTTATACTAAAGTCGCTTTAAGGCTCTTGACATTATGTTTTGCGTATGAAATATTTATTGAGTAAGTGTTTTCAGAGTCTCTCTTCTTTCCAAGAGTAGAGATCAGCTATGGACAGAAAGCGTTTTGGGAGCGTTGAGAGCAAGAATTGAGAGCATTTTTCATTTCATGCTATATCTTTCGGAAAGTTTTGGGCATCATGGCTTGAGCCGAAACCGAATTATTTGAAGTTTGTCGGTAATGCAGTGGTTAACTACAATTTAGAACATCTTACACTAGACTTTTCGTGACTAAATTGAACGTTACCATATTTCTTACATAACGTTACATAATTCTTACTTAATAAATTTTTTTATCGTGTAGTAAAAATAAATCCATTATTTTTGTATGACATTAAAGGCTTTATTTATCATAGTTGTAATGAGCCAATTTAGGGCAAATATGCACCATTTTGAGGGACAACATTTTGAAGGTAATTTCATTATGCCCCTCTCATAAAAACCCTCGTCCCTATTGGCAAAGAATTGGGAGAGTCGATTTTCACATGCTTCCCTTGAGGCAAAGTTCTCACCAGCAAAATCATTCGCCATAGACAGGAACAGGTGGTAATCACTTGGTATCAGGTCCAGACTATAAAGTGGATGCATGAGAACCTCCCAACTAAGCTCCATTAGCTTCTGGCAAATCACTATCTATGTAAGGGGGCTGGTGTTGTCCTGTTGGAACACAACTTCTCTCCTATTGGAAAAAGCTGGCCGCTTCTAGGCGATTGCGTCCTTCCGATGGTCCAATTGTTGACAGAATTATTAATTAAGATTTTGGCCGTAAGGGAGCAGCTCATAGTAGATGACTCCCTGCCAATCCCACCAAAGACACAGCAAAACCGTCCTGACCGTCAATCCGACCTTGGCCACAGTTTGCGCCAACTCACCGCGATTCGGCTACAACCATTTTCGCTTGACGTGGTATTTTACTATATTTTACTATTTACTATTTTCTTCATACTGTATATTACTTCATACTGTACAATTGTAGCACTTTTCTTTAAAATATATACTTTTTAGCTACTTAAGCACCCAAATCTTTAATTTCACCACCCAGCAACACTGTTTTATCCGGCGAACGCTGTATCGACACAGTGCAAGAATGAACATATTTTGTCCACTGTTCCAAGGTTTTCGCTTGCACGCCGGGCACACGGTCACCGTGTAAAAGAGACCAAAGATCATCATCACAGCTGTTTCCTTTGACAGCAAAGGGTGACTATAAATCAATGAAAACAAAAATAAACAACGATATCTATGGAGCCGTAGCAGAACGAAAAAAGTTTAACAAGATGGTCCAGCTTCTGAGCAGGTTCATCTTTTTGTTAGTGTTCTTAAGACTTAAAATGTCTTCATTTATAATTGAAAAAACTTTAAATCCTGAATATAAAAAAGTTCTTTTTATAAATTACCAATGAAAAAATTATAGACATTTTTGATTTGTAAGATATTTTTATAAGAGCCATCCCTAAAAGTAATGAGCTTCGGACTTGTTTCTTTTATTTCTTCTGTCTGTTCGTTATAAGTAACGATCCGTCAAAAAACGCAAATTAATTCATGTTAGAACTCTCTAACTTATATAAATTTTACACAATTATATGAAATATAAAGCCAACATTTGGTGTTTTTGTTTGCTTAAACTTGCTACCTATTTATCGACAGTTTCCGGTTTTATCGACAAAACCATAAAATTTGTATGGGAGCCCCCCTAAGGAGTGGTCGGAGGGAATAGGTGTCCGAGGCAAAAATGTTCCTTTTGCAAAAGTAATGGGGGTCGGTCATATATATTAACCCTCTCCGGCACTCTCTTAAAGGTCATATGCTCAGGTGTATGAAATAAATAAACAAAAACCATAAAATTTGTATGGGAGCCCCCTAAGGAGTGGTCGAAGGGAATAGGTGTCAAAGGCAAAAATGTTCCTTTTGCAAAAGTAATGGGGGTCGGTGATACATATTAACCCTTTCCGGCACAAACACAATAAAATTTGTATGGGATCCCCCTAAGGAGTGGTCGGAGGGAATAGGTGTTAAAGGCAAAAATGTTCCTTTTGCAAAAACAATGGGGGTCGGTGATACATATTAACCCCTTCCGGCACTCTTTTAAAAGTCATATGCTCAGGTGTATGGAATAAATAAACAAAAACCATAAAATTTGTATGGGAGCCCCCCTAAGGAGTGGTCGGAAGGAATAGGTGTCGAACGCAAAAATGTTCCTTTTGCAAAAATAATGGAGGTTGGTAATACATGTTAACCCTCTCCGGCACTCTCTTAAAGGTCATATGCTCAGGTGTATGGCATAAATATACAAAAACCATAAAATTTGTATAGGAGCCCCCCTAAGGAGTGGTCGGAGGGAATAGGTGTCAAAGGGAAAAATGTTCCTTTTGCAAAAATAATAGAGGTCGGTAATACACATTAACCCTCTCCGGCACTCTCTTAAAGGTCATATGCTCAGGTGTATGGCATAAATATACAGAAACCATAAAATTTGTATAGGAGCCCCCCTAAGGAGTGGTCGGAGGGAATAGGTGTCAAAGGCATAAATGTTCCTTTTGCAAAAGTAATGGGGGTCGGTCATACATATTAACCCTCTCCGGCACTCTTTTAAAGGTCATATACTCAGGTGTATGGAATATACATACATATACATATATTGCTAAATAGTTTTTAAAAAAGAAGTCATCAAAAGCGAATTGACTAATTCTACGTCTTGTGTTACGACATAGTCGATCTTTTTTTTATGTTTTTTTTTAATGGTTAAACTTGTTGAGAATTTATTGAAAACCTCAAATTCAAAGTTGAACTTATGAATTTTTTAGCTTTTAGTATGAAAATATGAGTTGTTTTTTTTTTGTTTTTTTAAACTTTTATATTTATTAAAAATAATTATAATTAATTATTTTAATAAATAATAATTATAAAAAATTTTGTAAAACAATGAATTTTACTTTGATCAAAAACAAAAAAAAATATTACTAATACTGCATTGTTCTTACTTAAGTAATATATTACGACATTTTTCTTTCATCAAAAGCAAATTATAGTCATTACTCATTTGGTTGGAATATTGCTTGCAAATTTTCTGTTTGCAGTTCTGTATTATTTTTTTCATGTGCATTTTCCATTGATGACGTATACTAGAGATGAACAGATCTGACGTTGCTAATAATATAAATTGATCTTCATTTGTGCAATTTCGTGCCATTTTTCTTGTGTTGTGCTCTCTATAAAATCTGTAATCCTTATTTATTTTTTCCTGAGCTTCCTCTAATGTATCTCCAAGTGGTACTAAATCCTATTTAATGTTATCTTCTCCATGATAAAGAATTTTGTGAACTGTTGCAGACATATTTCTCCATGAATATTTGGTTGTATATATTTTTTAGCAGTTTCCTTACATAATCACCCAAATTGTTTAGCGTCAGTTTTTTTCATTTCATACAAGTACTTTGATGATTATTTTAAATCTTGAAATATGGTTTAAGTCCATTCCTGTTATTTCAGATGCTCTTTCTGAATCTAAAAAAAATCTTCGTGTTGTATAGCCATCATTTGGCACGCAATCTGAGCTCAGTATATTGACGTTTATTAAATTTCAAATTCAGAAATAATTCTAAGCCCTCCTCATTTGAGTCCTCATTTCTCCTCACTCGGTGTTGGATTACTTTTAAGAATCCGTTTTGTTCTCAGTAGACTAGCGTCAATAACTTTTTCAATGATATCCACTTTTGTGAATTAGTTCTGTGATCGGAATTGTTATGGATGGTTTGTTGAATATTTTGTAGTTGTCCAGTGATTTGTGTGGTCTTCCTCCGCTGTTACGATTTGTAGTTTCTGAAGCAGTCTAGACAGTAAGTTTGCTTTCTATCCAATTTGCAGAACGCTTATAAATTTGTTTTTGCTATAATCAACTTTTTTGTAGCGCTTTTGTATGTTTTGATGAAAGCAGATAATTTCTCTTGTAAGTGCAATTGTAAAACACACCATTGCATACTAATAGGGCTGCATGTAAATTAGCGCCATTTGAATAATTTTGTTAAGTAATTTCATTCAAATGAAACAAGTGTTTTATGAGCGGTTCCGGGCAGTTATAAAAGTATATATTGCGTTGAAGAGAACACTTTCACCTTTATCCGGATGGTTTCGGTTTCTTGATCCATTTCGCCCTTTAGAATTTCTATTATACCTAAATTAAAATTTGATACATATATTCTAATTTGAAAAACATTTCTTAACAGCCCAAATATAAATGGTACAGCTGTCACCTTACACAATTATTTAAAAGGTAATCTTACCAACTTAACTTAAACTTAAAAAATCACATTGATACTAATTTGCGAGCAATATCCGGTGAACAAAAAATAATATAATATCTGAAATAAAAAAAAACAGTTGTGTATAATTTCATGCCACTCCCACAATAACTAATATTTTGAGCAAAGTTTCTGGTACCTTTCTTTTAATATGTTAACTATCAAATGGCGTTCAAATTACGGTTACAACAAAAATAGAGGGTATGGCCAACGAATTTAATTCTTGAGCAACTGTGCGACGGAAGAGACAAAGTACTTAAATAATGGCAGACGGCTTGCAAGTTATTTTTTATGCTTATGCAGCTCTCTAATATAGACTACATCTTTGTCCCTTACAATGGACCACCTTAATGGGGCTTATATACGGTACAACCGCTGTACAGTCGCTTATCGTACAGTAGTTGGCAATTTCAACCATTCGAACGCGCAATATTGCAACCAACTCGTCGCATGCTTGCATCCAAACAATAATCGCACACAACCATCAAATAGCAACCGTTATTAGTAAAACCATTATATCGTGTAGAAGCCCTTAATACTCGTGTTTATCATGTTCGAAAAAAATGTAAGTATAATCAAACATCGAATACATATTGATTTAATTGCACTTCCACCCGGAAGTGAAATGCAGAATCTACCTGTTGGTATTTTTGTGTAAAATAAAAATACAAAAATTCCTCTGCTGTCATCACTCAAAGATCTGTCATCACCTCATGCTCTTGGTCTCGTTAAAGTGATGTCGACATCGTTTTACGTTAAAAAAAAAATAACAAAAACCAAGCTTAATACATATTAACATTTCATCAATTAATTTCGATGACGTAAAACTGTTAACATGACAGAAAATTCACAGCCTTGATTATTTTGCCAAGACCACACCACACCACACCCCCTTTCGCCCTCGTCAAACTCCTTAAAATTAAAGTCAAACGAAACGCTCATCTTTTTAGTATGTTAAGCTTTGACAGTACAGCGCATACTTGAAAAATGCGCATAAAAAAGCAAATTTATTTATTTACGGTCCATTTGGTACACTTCAAGAACACAGGACAAGTCATACAGTCTTAACGAAGGCCTTCATAGAAGAAGCCTAGATAATGGCTTGCAGCAGGATATGAGGTGGCAAAGAACAAAATTTAAATATTAAATTTCATGTTTGAGCAGTTTTATGTGGACATGAATAAATTTCCTAAATGGAGGGCAAACAATTTCCAGCAAAATATGTATGAAATAATGTAATAATTGTATGTCAACATTGGCTATATTTTGCACAAAAGAATGGTTTTCAACACTTCCCCACAGCTTAAAGCGTTTTAAATAAACTACCTGATGCTGAACAAGTTTTTTTTTTTTCTTTTTTTCCATGTTTGTAAAAGCGTCATGCAGAGAAATTTGTTTGTGTTTTTTATTTTTTTTTTTTAATATATACGTTTTGATATTTTTTTTATTATTCTATGCCGCAAAAAATTTAATTTCTTTTCAAAGTTCAATTAAGTATGAAAGCATAAAACTTTCCTTGGGCGGAAGGAAATAAATTCATTCATTCCCTTTCATTTGTAGAGTCATAGGGTACTTACATTGGAGGTTTCTTGAGCAGAAGAAAAGTTTCTTGAAATAAGAGGCAATAGGTAAGAGGTGGGCTTTATTTGTTATCGACTTGATGAGAATTCAAAGAATCGCGTTGTTATGTGCATTCAATTGTGTAGGATTATTTAGATTAATTCAGCAGATGTTGTTTAAGGGAGTTTTTTGTTTTGTATTTTTTTATTATTAATTGGACTTCAAACTCTAATTAATTGGATTAAAACATTTTAAGACTTTTTTTTAATACTTAAATCAAATCGAAAAAGAAATACAGACGCTTGTACCGATTAACAATTTATTTTAGTCTTGAGTAAATTAATCTCAAGTTCAATCTTCCTGTTTGACTGTCGGCTTATTCCCAATCTTATGGAACATATTTTATTACATTACATATTGGAGGACGATCGTCAGAAGGCAACGCGTGAGGGTCAAGGGGGCGATCTTCACATGGCAACGTGTCTGACTGCCTCAACCTGGTGAGGCCAGCATTATCCATGTCGAACTCGTCTCAGGTCGACTCAAACCTCTGCGTGGTTTCCTCTAGAAACGGCAAACTGGCAACCGTTAGTTTGACGGCTAATCTGAGCGGCGGGCTCCCCCTGCCTTTAAAGGGTTGTGCGTTGGGTTTGAAGCCCACTGTTTTTTTTAGAGGTATAGAACTTCGAATTGAAATAAAACTGAAGAAAATCGTTTTAATGTCCATCAATTTGGCTTTATTGGAAGGATAATTTTATGGCATTAATGTTTAAATATGATTTCGGGCATGTGGCCGCCGCGGCTGGCTCGAATAAAGCCAATTCTACAGGTCCAATTTTCAACCACTTTTTCGAGCATATGGGGCCGTATGTCGGCAATAACGCCACGATTGTTAGCCTCCCAGTCCCCTTACGTTTCTGGTTTGTTGGCGTAGACGAGCGACTTCACATATCCCCAAAGAAAATAATCCAATGGTGTCAAATCACACGATCTTGGTGGCCAATTGACAGGTCCATTCCGCGAAATTATGCGCTCATCGAATGTTTCCTTCAATAAATCGATTGTGACGTGCGCTGTGTGGCATGTAGCGCCGTCTTGTTGGAACCACAACTCATCCACATTCATGCCATCCAATTCGGGAACAAAATAGTCGGTTATCATGGCTCTATACCGGTCTCCATTAACGGTAACTGACTCTCCAGCATTATTTCGGAAGAAGTATGGCCCCATGACTCCACCAGCCCATAGAGCACACCAAACAGTCAGTTTTTGTGGATGTAATGGCGTCTCAAGGATCTCATGTGGATTCTCTTCACTCCAAATGTGGCAATTTTGCTTGTTGACGCAGCCATTCAACCAAAAATGAGCCTCATCACTGAACAAAATTTTGCGATGAAAATCAGCATCGAGATCAATCTCATTTTCGGCCCATACACCAAAATCACGACGCATTGCATGGTCTCGCGGCTTTAATTCTTGCACAAGCTGGATCTTGTAAGGTCGCAAACCAAGATCTTTGCGCAAAATCTTCCATAAAGTTGATGGACAAAGCTCCAATTGCTGTGCACAGTGGCGAATCGATTCATTCGGGTCCTCTTCAACATTTTGCTCTACAGCGGCAATTGTTTCTTCGGTGCGCACTGTTTGACGTCTCTGCGGATGCGTATTATCACATAGAGTAAACGTAGTGCGAAAACGACCCATGGTTAACCGAATTAATTGCTCTGATGGACGATTATGTCGACCATAAAATGGACGGAGCTTGCGGTAAACTTCGCGAACTGAACCATTATTTTCGAAATAAATTTGCACGATTTGCAAGCGTTGTTCTTTTGTCAACCTGTTCATGATGAAATGGCAAACCAAACTGAACATAAATGACATTAGAGTTCCCAGATTTGACCACAAAACGCCAGTTTTATCTCTATTCGAAAAACAAACCCCTAAAAAAAACACCCAATACAAAGCTGATATCACTGCAATCCAAGAAATGCGATGGAAGGGACAGGGTTGCTCACGGCAAGCATCCTGTGATATCTACTACAGCGGCCATGCGGAGAAGCACGAATTTGGATGCGGATTCGTGGTTGGCAAGAAACTACGACATCATGTTCTGCGATTCACAAATGTGAACGAACGACTTGCCATAATCCGTGTCAAGGCAAGTTTTTTCAACATAAGCCTGATTTGTGCGCACGCTCCGACAGAAGATAAGGACGATGACACCAAAGACAGCTTCTACGAGCGCCTTGAAGAGGCCTATGATCGCAGCCCCCGCCACGACATAAAAATCGTGCTTGGTGACTTCAACGCCAAGGTGGGAAAAGAAAATATCTTTGGTCCAACAGTCGGAAAGTTCAGCCTCCACGACAATACCTCCGAAAACGGAATGAGGCTGATTGAATTTGCCGCAGCGCGAAACATGGTCGTTAGTAGCACTAGATTCAAGCATCTCAATATTCATAAAGCAACTTGGCTGTCTCCTGATCAAAAGACGCGCAACCAAATTGATCACGTTTTGATTGACGGAAGGCACTCTTCCAGTGTTTTAGATGTACGCACGATCCGTGGTGCCAATATAGACTCGGATCATTATCTTGTCGCAGCCAAGATCCGTACACGCCTGTGCGTAACCAAGAATGCACGCACTCCAGCACAAAGAAAGCTAGACGTCGAAAAGCTGCAATCAAAGCAAACAGCTGAAGACTTCGCTACTCGACTCTCACTCCTGCTTCAAGAAAACACTCCTCCGGTCGACGATATATGCGCGCAGTGGAATCATATTTCCCACTCTATGCGTACGGCTGCCGAAGAGGTGATTGGCCACCGCCCTCGCCGAAACCAGTGGCACGACCAAGAGTGTCGCGACGCCACTGCAGAAAAAGACGCCGCCTGCAAAGCCACCCTGCAGTCGGTTGTAACGCGTGCTGCTAAGGAGCGATACAAAGAGAAGAGGAGGGAAGAGAGACGCATTTTCAGGCGAAAGAAAAGAGAAGCGGAAATGCGTGAGTGCGAGAAAATTGAGATGCATGGTGACAGGAACGATGTTCGAAAATTTTTCGAAAAAATAAGTCGCCTGGCCGATGGTTTTAAGACCGGGGCCTCTTCCTGCAAAGATGAAAATGGGAATCTAGTGACAGATATCCAGAGTACACTGATGATGTGGAGGGAACACTTCTCTAGGCTTCTGAATGGCGACGACGACAACAATCCCACCAATAGAGATGATATCCCGGAATCCCCAATTTTGGACGACAGCGTTGAAATTCCGCTGCCCGACCATAGTGAAGTCTTGAAAGCTAGAGCTCGGCTTAAAAACAACAAAGCCGCAGGAGCCGATGGCTTACCTGCTTAGCTCTTCAAGAATGGAGGCGAAGCTCTATTTAAATGCATTCATGAGCATCTAGGCAGAATATGGTCGGAAGAATGCATTTCAAATGATTGGAACCTCAGTGTGCTCTGCCCAATCCACAAGAAAGGCGATTCCACCATTTGCGCCAACTAACGTGGGATAAGCCTTCTTAATATCGCATATAAGGTCCTGTCGATCGTACTATGTAAAAGACTGAAGCCCATCGTAAACCAGCTGATTGGACCTTATCAGTGTGGCTTCAGACCTGGCAAATCCATCATAGACCAGATATTTACGCTACGACAAATCTTGGAGATGACCCCAGAGAAACAAATCGACACACACCATCTTTTTGTCGATTACAAAGCCGCCTTCAACAGTCCAATAAGGAATCATCTATATTCCACCATGTCTGAATTTGGTATCCCTGCAAAGCTTATCCGTCTTTGCAGAATGACACTGAGCAACACCAGCAGCACAGTTAAGATCGGATCTCACTCCTCCATTCGATACCAAACGAGGATTCAGACAAGGTGATTCCTTATCGTGTGACTTTTACAACATAATGATGGAGAAGATCATCCGAGCTGCTGATTTGAGACGTAGTGGCACGATATTCAGAAAAAGTATTATGCTGCTGGCGTATGCTGATGATATCGATATCATTGGCCAATATACGCGCGTGTCAGTTCAGCATTCTCCAGATTAGCAAAAGAGTCGAGTCGAATGGGTCTTGCAGTGAACGCAGATAAGACGAAATACCTAGTGTCAACAAACAAACAGTTCCAGCGTCTTGGAAACCACGTCACTGTTGACAACATCTCCTTAGATGTTGTTAAGGACTTCATCTACCTGGGATCCTGCATAAATTCTTTCAACGATGTCTGTATTGAGATAAAATGAAGGATAACTCTTGCCAAAAGGTGTTACTTTGAGGCAATTGAGAAGCAGAGCCTTCTCTCGACGAACAAAACTCAAGCTCTATAAGTCACTAATCATGCCCGTCCTTTTATATGCAGCACAAACCTGGACGTAAAGCAGTTCTGATGAAAAGATTTTGGGAGCCTTCAAGAGATATATCCTTTGTAATCTTCGGTCCAATCTGCGTTAATGGTGAGTACCGTATTCGATGGAACCACGAGCTGTATGAGTTGTACGCTGACATCGACATAGTTAAGCGCATTAAAATCGAGTGGCTGCGCTGGCTAGATCATGTTTAGCGAATGGAAAACGACGCTACAGCGAAAAAATATTCGATTCAGTGCCCGATGATAATTCCATTTTTTGTAACACGGACATCTGCCGTATAGGCTTAATTCCACGTTGCCCCATGGAAGTGGGGTCGAGGTTCAAGGAATTAATGCCTAGGAGATACGGACTCTTTACTAGACCAATCTATGTATTTCTATTGTTGGACCTAATGGATATCTCTACATTTGCGCGTCATATATTCCACCTAATAGTCCGGATGGTACTTATTCAGCCCATGTAGATAACATTATCTCCTTGCACTCTGCGTTGAGTAGCAGTAGTCACTTGTGTGTTTTGGGTGATTTTAACTTAAACAAAATTGTTTGGAAGCGAATTTCGGGTGATTTAATTCCATCCAATATTAATCAAACCCATGAAATTAATTTAATTGATAGTTTTTTAAGTATTGATTTATCTCAAATTAATTATTTTGTGAATAAGTTACATAAAATTCTTGATTTAATTTTTGTTTCTCCGGGTATTAAATTTATTCTATTTGAATGTTTGTGCCCAATATCGCCTCCTGGCTTACATCACCTTGCTTTGATTCTTGAAATTGAATTTTATGAATTTATTCCATCTCAACCAGTTAAAAATAATTTTGATTTCAATTCTTGCAATTTCAATAGCTTGAATAATACTTTTAATGAAGTTAACTGGAATAACTTGTTTTCAGATAATAACACCGCAACATGCTTTGATGTCTTTAAATCTCAAGTTATTAACATTTGTGAGAGTCATATTCCCCGTGTTTCGCATAAAATACACAAACTGCCTTGGTATACTACTGGGTTGAAGAAATTAAAAAATGTACGTAACAAATTTTTTAAATTATTTCAAAACAGTAACGATATTTATGATAAAATGAAATATGAGCATTATACGAGGGAGTTTAATTTTCTAAACAAGTTCTGGTATAAAGACTATGTTTTAAAGTTTGAATCAAATATAATTTCGAATCCGAAATCGTTTTGGAGTTATATTCAATCTAAAAAAGATGGTTCTAATATCCCAACGTCATTGTTTTTAAATGATAGAAAATCATTTTCGGTTGCTGACTCGGTTGATCTTTTTGCGGATTATTTCAAATCCAACTATGAGAATGATAACTCGTGGTTCAATAGCAGTGTTCTCAATAATATAGAAGAATTTTTAGACATTGGTGCGATTTCAATATCGGTCTCGGATGTTTTTAATGCGTTGGTAGGCTTGAAGATATCCGGTAAAGCTGATTTAGATGGATTAGCATCTATACTGCTTGTAAAATGTGCAGATGCATTAGCCTTGCCTTTATGTCACATTTTTAATAAATCTTTATCGTCTGGGTCCTTTATTGATTGCTGGAAAATTGCTTCCATTACTCCTATTTATAAAAGTGGGGTAAAAAATAATGTTGCCAATTACCGAGCAATCTCTAAGTTGTCGAATGTATCAAAGTTATTTGAGTCTATAATAAAAGATAAATTATATTTCTTAGTGAAGCGTCATATTTGTATTGAACAACATGGTTTTGTTCCTGGCAGATCAACTGAGACAAACCTTGCTCTTTTTGCTAACTACTGTATCTCATCCTTTGAACTGGGATCTCAAGTGGATGTCATATATACTGATTTTTCAAAGGCATTCGATAAAGTGTCGCATTCTGTTTTAATCAGTAAACTTTATAAAATGGGCTGCCACTCGGTTTTTCTGAAGTGGATTGAATCCTATTTGAGCTCCAGGCGTTGTTACGTTTCTATTAATAATATAAACTCTTATAGCTTTGTGACTA
The DNA here is from genome assembly GCA_943735915.1 of Pherbina coryleti. Taxonomy (NCBI): domain Eukaryota; kingdom Metazoa; phylum Arthropoda; class Insecta; order Diptera; family Sciomyzidae; genus Pherbina; species Pherbina coryleti. Next base: position 143,765,700 of record OX030949.1, on the reverse strand, counting down.
CTTCTGGAGTCCCGCAAGGTAGCATCCTTGGTCCTTTGTTGTTTATTTTATATATAAATGACATTCATAAATGTTTTTCATTTACTAAATTTCTTTTGTACGCTGACGATTTAAAGGTCTTTGGCAGAGTTCGGACTGAGGCTGATGTTGCCGCTTTGCAATCTGATCTTAATAAGGTTGTTGATTGGTGTAGTTGTAATGGACTTTTCTTAAATATTAGTAAATGTTCTAGTGCGACCTTTAGTAAATGTCATGATGTTATTTCAACTACTTACAGCATTTCTGATTGTCCACTTCAAAAACTTGATACTGTCCGTGACTTGGGGGTAATATTTGATTCGAAGTTTACATTTATTGAACATTTAAATTTCATTTTGCCCAAGGTATACTCATTGCTTGCTTTTGTTCGGAGAAATAGTGTGGAATTTCGAGATCCTCATACTAGAAAAGCTCTTTATACTTCTTTGGTTAGATCTAGATTAGAATATGCTTCTTTTATTTGGAACCCAGCTTACGCAATTCATTCTTTAAGATTGGAAAGAGTTCAAAAAATTGCGACTAAATATATGTTACGGTCCACTAGTTTTAATGTTATGATGCCATCGTATAATGCTCGTTGTTTGTTAATGGGGCTGAAATCTCTTGAGTCGAGAAGAAAGGTTCATTCTTTGTTAGTTCTTTTTGATATAATTTCAGGGAATATTGATGTTCCTTCCCTATTAGCTCTTATAAATTTTAACTTACCCACAAGGCATTTGCGGTTCGGTAAATTATTCTTTATTAAATGTCATCGAACTAATTATGCTCTATGTGAACCTTTAACTAGATCAATGATTTTATGTAACTCTTTGTCAATTAATAATGTTATTGATTTCTCAGTGTCTAAGCTCAGCTGTAAAAATTTTATTATTAACTTACTGTAATGAAGTCCTTAAATTGTTGTTAATTAAATGGTAATGCATATTCTATGTTAATTTTTCATAATGTGTATTTGTATCTATAAATTATTTTTAATTTTAATTCTAGTTTGTAAGGATTTTTCTTGTCCATAGACTCAATAAACAAAATAAACAAAAAAAAAAAAAAAAAAAAAAAAAAGATAAATCTTCAGGACGTCAGTGCCATGTACATACGACGTCCGTCATACCTCTGTTAGGCGTCACTTCCATGACTCCAGACGCGACCAATGCTCTGTCATAGTAGTTTCAACACCGGTCGCACACCATACTTAAGGGTATATTTAAATTAATAAATATACTGTATGGATAGCAACCAATGCTGGAACGCAACAGTACCAATTGTGGATGACTAGTTGGGACACCATCCACATTTATTGGTGGAAATTGAGACCAATCTAACATCTCTGACAATTTATGGACATTGCCACCCGGTTGATTAAGCGCAACTCCACGCCAATCTCACAGAACTGTTCACGACATTGAACTACCACAGCCAGCACGTTACTCCCCGAAGGGCCAACCCTGCGATAGTCTCCCCGGGCAAAAGGGATTTACCTGGGCACGCACTTACCACGACACCAACACACCCACACTCATCACTCTTGACTGTAAAGGAAAAAGCCACCACTACTTGAACGTGCTACAGAGTAGACCACATCGCACTTGACTATGTGTGGCACAAGGTCACCACTATTTGCTCCTTTTCAATACTGGTACTCCAATGCTAATAAGATGAACTTTTCAAACTTGGAGTACCCAATATACCACTTCTTGATTATACACCTTATCAATCTGGTACTCCAAGGCTACTAAGATAAACTTTTCACACTCAGAGTACCCAATATGACACTTCTTGATTATCATCGTTTTACCAGCCTTATAAGACTTACAAGACTTATAAGACTATCCAGAGACCTCAATGCGAAATGTATCAGTGGAGACTGTGACAGTACGTCTGTCGAGCGTATCGACTATCACCGTTCTAACAAATTTTAAGAATCATTGCTATTCCCTCGTAGGCATACGCTATCGTTGATCAAGTCAACAGTCCACCTACTCCCCAGATTGGACGACCAACTCCAGGATCTGGGTAGTCCCTCTACATTTACACAGGATAGGGCGAACCCGTTGCCTGCGACCATCCTCATTTATCCTGGCTTTGGACAGACTGCTCGTGAACAGGCGAAGTTGGTGCCCGGTGGTGGTCAATGCAGAAGAGGACGTCCACATCTATGTTGGAAGGATCAAGTGTTGGATAACTTGACTACGCTTGGTGTTTCCAACTGGCGCCAGTAAGCGCAAAGCAGAAATGGCTGGCGCAATTTCTTATACGAGGCCAAAACCGACCAACGGTTGTAAGCGCCAGATAAGTAAGTAAGTAAGTATGTGTGTCGTATATAGGAGGCATGTTATTCGGATTAATGTTCTTGTAGTAGTCAGCATAGTTTACCCAATGTAGGTTTGTTTGTTCTAGAAGAATGCTATCAACAGCGTGGTAAATATCCCTTACATTCATTTTTTTATTTATTTATTTGTTTGTTAAGCCTTTTAGGCTTTATAAAGGGTGATTTTTTTGAGGTTATGATTTTCATGCATTAGTATTTGACAGATCACGTGGGATTTCAGACATGGTGTCAAAGAGAAAGATGCTCAGTATGCTTTGACATTTCATCATGAATAGACTTACTAACGAGCAACGCTTGCAAATCATTGAATTTTATTACCAAAATCAGTGTTCGGTTCGAAATGTGTTTCGCGCTTTACGTCCGATTTATGGTCTACATAATCGACCAAGTGAGCAAACAATTAATGCGATTGTGACCAAGTTTCGCACTCAGTTTACTTTATTGGACATTAAACCAACCACACGAATGCGTACAGTGCGTACAGAAGAGAATATTACGTCTGTTTCTGAGAGTGTTGCTGAAGACCGTGAAATGTCGATTCGTCGCCGTTCGCAGCAATTGGGTTTGTGTTATTCGACCACATGGAAGGTTTTACGCAAAGATCTTGGTGTAAAACCGTATAAAATACAGCTCGTGCAAGAACTGAAGCCGAACGATCTGCCACAACGTCGCAGAATTTTCAGTGAATGGGCCCTAGAAAAGTTGGCAGAAAATCCGCTTTTTTATCGACAAATTTTGTTCAGCGATGAGGCTCATTTCTGGTTGAATGGCTACGTAAATAAGCAAAATTGCGGCATTTGGAGTGAAGAGCAACCAGAAGCCGTTCAAGAACTGGCCATGCATCCCGAAAAATGCACTGTTTGGTGTGGTTTGTACGCTGGTGGAATCATTGGACCGTATTTTTTCAAAGATGCTGTTGGACGCAACGTTACGGTGAATGGTGATCGCTATCGTTCGATGCTAACAAACTTTTTGTTGCCAAAAATGGAAGAACTGAACTTGGTTGACATGTGGTTTCAACAAGATGGCGCTACATGCCACACATCTCGCGATTCTATGGCCATTTTGAGGGAAAACTTCGGAGAACAATTAATCTCAAGAAATGGACCGGTAAGTTGGCCACCAAGATCATGCGATTTGACGCCTTTAGACTATTTTTTGTGGGGCTACGTCAAGTCTAAAGTCTACAGAAATAAGCCAGCAACTATTCCAGCTTTGGAAGACAACATTTCCGAAGAAATTCGGGCTATTCCGGCCGAAATGCTCGAAAAAGTTGCCCAAAATTGGACTTTCCGAATGGACCACCTAAGACGCAGCCGCGGTCAACATTTAAATGAAATTATCTTCAAAAAGTAAATGTCATGGACCAATCTAACGTTTCAAATAAAGAACCGATGAGATTTTGCAAATTTTATGCGTTTTTTTTAAAAAAAAAGTTATCAGGCACTTAAAAAATCACTCTTTAGCATTTGAAAATTACAATTCATAATCCAATTATACTAATACTAATAATACTAATATTAAGAGTTCAAGTTCGTTTTAAATGAAAATACAAAAACAAAGTAAAATAGTTCAGTTCTAATGTAATATTAATTAAAGTATGAACGTTTAAAAATGTACAGACTAATAGATAATATGAATAAAGATATTATAAAGCAAAAAAATAAATTAATAATAAATCATCCAAAGGGTCCAAGGTGGTGGTATCGAGAATGAGAATATGTATAAAATATATATATCATTGTGTCTTGAAGCCAATAAAGTCTTGGCTTAACAAGTCCGACGAATTGAGCCGTGTTTACCACACCAATTTCCTTGTACGAAAAGGAAAAAATGCACTAAGACAAACTGGGTCTCATTGGCCACTCATATTAATATACATACATATAACACCTCGAAGCGGAAATGTGGTATAAAGTATGAGAGTGTCAGATCTAGAACAGTGGTAGGTATCAAGGCAAACAAGGCCCGGTACGCCATACTGATAGTATATATAAAATATTATTCATTCTGTGATTCTAAAGCCGATGAAGTCTTGATTCATATTTTATTTATCACACCAAGTTCCTAGCAAGCTAAGGCAAAGGTAACGAACGCAGGCACACAGACAAACTTGGTATAATAAGCCACTTATATTAATACTAGCTTTTTCCCGGCGCGCGTTGCTGCACCCAGCAACTACAGTGGCGAGCAAAACTGGCTAAATGTTTCCCACTTTTATGCATTTTTTACTGTTGCAAAGCGACCTTTTTCTATATAGCGCTACCAAATTTTCTGGTTATATACTTCATTTATTAAGGAACGCAACGTATAAGTTCAAGTTTGAATAATATATAAAAATAAAAAAATATTACCTACAAAAATAACATAAAATTCTATTTAGCCAGTTTTACATGGCAGTAATACTAAAGCGTCATCTGGTGTCCAAGGTGGATCAAAGGAGATAAAAAAAATCTCACCGTACCTGAAAACCACTATATACCAATTTTCATTCTAATCGCATGAGCGGTTCAGGAGTTTGAGGTGGTTTTGTAAAAACAGTTATACTACAGCGCCCTCTGGTGTTCAAGATGGGTCAAAAAAGATAGCAGAAAAACACTCAACGTACACAAAAACCACTATATACCAATTTTCATTCTAATCGCATGAAAGTTTTGGGAGTTTAAGGTGGCAAAAAATGTGTACTACAGCGCCCTCTGGTCTTCAAGATGGCCCAAAAAAGATAACGTTAAAACACTCAACGTACATGCAAACCACTATGCATGGAAAGACCCAGTTTTTCAGTAGAAGGATATCACCAAGCTGCAACTTCATACTGAGTAACATTGTTGTGGAACATTTATATTCAAAGATATTCTATATCAAAAATTTAGCTTGTATGGGCGGAACCACACCCTCTTTTCCAAAGTCCGTCTCAGTTTCCTAGAACATAGAAGGACATCACCTAATAGTAATTCCATTCTGAGTTTTATTGTTATGCGACATTTATTTCCAAAGCTATTCGATATCATATTTTTTAATTATATGGGCGGTGTAACACCCCCTTGTCCAATGCTTGCTCAATTTTGCTAGTCGAAGGATGCGACTAAATAGTATTCTCTTACCAAGTTTCATTGATGTGTGACTTATAGCTTGAAAGTTATACCGAAAATTTGGTCTGCTGAAAAAGTGCCACGCCCCACATCCAACACCCATAAAATTTTACCTGTGGAACGGCACTTGTAAATTGAGGTAGAACACCGAATTCCGATGCTATGCTACCTATAATTTCAAAGCTATTCGCTATCGTAGATTTGGGAGGTGGCCCGCCTTCTTGTCCAATGTTCCGTGAATTTTTTCCAAAAGCTTCGCGTAACAATTACGAACAAATTCACAAAAGGAAGTATCCAATTTGGTCCAGTCGTTTTCAAGTTTTAAGCATCCGAACAAACCACTATTCATTTTAATATATTAAGATGCTGTAAAATTTATCTCAATCTATTTATTGGATTATTTAACTCAGTAGATATTGAAATAAAAAGAGTGTCACGCAAATAAATACGACATATTGGGCTTATGGCTACACTGTAGCAGGAATTAACTGAGTGCAACTGTCCACTCAAGAGACCAGCGCGGTGAGTTGTAGAATCTCACCTCTCTCTCTCAACAAAGAGCTTAAGCTATTGTTTGCTGTTATTTCGTGCTGCTTATACAATGGCAGCATGGATTAAAATGCATGAATTCTTAAATAATTAAATAAAAAGATTTACCAAAAACGTAGTACCCAGTAGCAGGGTCGCTTATTATAGCAATTGAATAGTGAAAGAATTATTAAAATCGGTTCAGCATTTACCCCCTTGATTGAACGATGAAAATTCGAGAGACGCCTTTTATATAATAGTATAGATATACACTACACAGATCATTCTAACATTTTATATAGGAATAAGTCCGGCAGGTTCAGGTCCATTCAGATGTACTTAAATGTGATGATTGATTACCATCCAACAGTAAAAATTCCGTCTCCTTGGAAGAGTATGTTGAGAATCAGTGGCAGTGCTGCAGATAATCTATTATTTTAAGTTTAATTGAGTTTCATTAAAAGATATAACATCTGAAACGGAATTGAAGTCTCCACAAGCGCTTCTTAGTGGTTCATTTTACAAGTAATTAGTTCTACAAAAGTTCATAAAAAACAGCTCAAAAGATATTCTTGGTCGAAGAGGAAGATTAAAGTAAATTTTACTCGGTAAGTATGGGCTGTCAACAAATGCATGTATAAGTTGATAAATCCAGCAAACATTAAGCATGATGCTACGATTTCTTAGAGAAGGTAGATTAACAAGAGCTAATCGATATTCATAGGGTGGTAAGTGAATGTCAGTATGACAATATATATTGCGTAAACAAAACAAAAGAAATTGCTTCTGAACTCATTCTGTATCGTCAACATAACACCCATATCTTGACGCATACTCAAGTATGGGCCTTACAATCGAAGTGAATAATGTTTTAGTAAATGAACGGATCATAAAACTATTTTGACTATCGTTTAATAAACCCTAAAGTACTATTTGCTCTGCTTATAGCTTTATTTATATGAATGTGAAAGCGAAAGTTTGGGTCCATAGTTACTCCGAAACTATGTCGAAAACTTCTAAGACCTCAAGTGTATAGTCACTTATTTTGTAATAACTTCGAGAAGGTTGTCTGCGAGAAAAAGTCATGTGTTTGCACTTTTTCAAGTTAAGCTTCATGCAATTGATTTCACACCAGTCACAAAGATGGTCAAGATCAGTTTGGTCAAGAAAAAAGAGTCTTGCTCATTTTTGTATGACAGGAAAAGTATTACATCATCAGCATATAGTAAAATATCACCATGAATTACAACAGATGGTAAATCATTAATAAAAAGTAAAAACAACAAAGGCCCAAGGTGGCTCCTTGAGGTACACCGGAAGTAACAGAGAACTTTTCTGACTTAACGAGGTTAAAGATAATACTTTGTGTTCTATTTAATAAATAAGATTCAATCCAAAGCACTTATGATGTTGGAAAACCGAGAAGGGTTAGTTTTAAAATTAAGAGCTTATGTTTTACAACATCAAACATCTGTTTGTAGTTCAAAATTCTCAATAGTCCAAAATTCTCAATAGTCTTTGACGTGAATTCTAGAAGTTTAGTAACATTAGATTTTCTAGATAAAAGTCCATGTTGGAATGGGGACATTAAAGATTTCACGCAATAATTCATGTGATAATTGTGAGGTTACAATAGCCTCAAAAAGTTTAGGCAAAGCGCTAAGCTTTGCAATTATTATCTATTATAGACCTATTCCCGGATTTATTCAGCGGAATAATAAAGAATGATTTCCAAGCCAGTAGAAAATAACAAGATATCAAAGATGCTGTAAAAAGCAAAGTAATTGGAATTACAAGTTCTTCCTTGCAATATATCAAAACACATGAAGGTATGTTATCAGGACCAGTTTTATAAGATGTTTTGAGGTTTTTTAAGTAGGTTAAAACTGTATTAACATTAATTATTGGGGAGCAAATATCACCAGGTTGCACATTACAAGGATAACTAAAATGATCGTAAGAAGCAGATGAATAAGTGGTCTTAAAGAAATCTGCAAAAAGACTAAAAATAGTAGAATCAACATCTGATTAAAATGTTTTATATTTCATAAAAGATGGATATGAATTTATCTTACGTTTAGTATTAACAAAGTTCCAAAAAGATTTTGCATCAGATTTTATGTTTAATTTAACTTTTTAATTTAACTTTGTGTTTAATTTAATTCATAGAAGCAATTGTGATCAAAGGTGATTTTGTTGAAGCTTTGCTGCTTCATCGACTGCAGTGTTACCTTTTATGCCTATATGTCCTGGTACCCATAGGAGTTTTGATATGGTGGGATTATTGTTGTTGACGTTGCTAACATCTTGAATCGTGGAGAGCGAGTCTGAGCATAGAATGAATTTGTTTCAAGATTTTTGTGCAATTTTTGCTGCAATTTTATCTTCGTCACCAATACGAAAAGCGGGCGCTGAGAGCGTTTTCGATCCATCAGTGTAAATTATCTTCCAGTCACTGTACTGGTCATGCAAATCGAAGAAATGCTGTAGAAATAGTTCTGTTAACGAAGGCAAAGTTGAGTCACTAAAAAGGCTATACAGCATAAATAATCAACTTTTTCCAAGTGCTTTTTTTAGCTAAAGCCAAATTAAATGTGTTCATTTTTTTTTCCCTTATATTTTTGTTGACCGCACTTGTGGCCAAGCAACTGACACCAAACAATTACACTAAATTATCTGTTGTTGTTGTTGTTTTTTTTTTAGCACCCTATTTATTATATTTACCCCAAGCACACAGCAGATGTGTGAGTGTGTATATATAATTATATATATACATATATGTGTGTGTGTATGTATCTGTGCATGTGCTAATGCTGCAGGTTCTTTTATGCGACTGACCTTATTTTGATGTTGCTTTGGAAAGCTTAAGAGCAGCTAACAAAAGAAAAACTTAATAAAAATGTTCAACACAAATCCTGCAACAGCTCAATAGTGTTGCATTGTAGAATAGAGAGAAGGTTCTATGCGTTGCAGAGAAATGCTGTTAAGTGCCACAAGTTGTCAGCAACGCATTATTACGAGAAGGTTCAATAGAAATAAAAAGCTGGGAAATTATGTTGCAACATTGGCACACACACACAGGCATATAAACACACTCGCACACACACACACACACACACAGAACGCACATTCAAGCACGACGCAAGCGACCGGAAGTGTCGTTTTCTTGTTACTGGCAGATGTTATCGTTGCTTTGCAGTAAAACGGCGATTTATTTATTGCTAAAGTTACCGTTAAGCTGTCTCAACCATCGTTACGTACATGCGTCCGTCCTTCAAACTGTCTTAACTAGGTATATGTTGCATGTTTTTGTGCTTGTGTTTGTGGCTTTATCCACTTGTTTATATTTAAAAATCTTGAGCAGTGGCGATGTATTGTTGCTGCACTGCTGCCGCGCTGCTGCTGCACTGACTGATTGATGTCTATATAACTTCAATTTCGAAACGGAAAACTTAAACTTGGAATTAAGTGACAGTGCGGTGAATTCTGGGAGTTAGTTGTCAGCATGTGGAAAACAAGAAAAAAAAAACAGGCAGGCACAACTAGTTAAGTAAAAAACTTTTCCATTCTAACTTGAATGTTTTTTTTTTTTGTTTTTTGTTGCAAGTTTGCTCTATTGTGTGCTGCTTCTACTTATTCTGTGTTCTTTCGTTGTTTGCCAGGACAACTTCACTAAAACTTAATTTAAAAGAAATCAGAAAGAATGCAAGCTACTGTCGTGACGGCTGTCTCGCTCTCGTTACTTTGAACTTTATTGACGTTCTCGTTCTTGCTTTGGCTTTGCTCTTCTGTACTCATTCACTCACTCACTCACCCACTTAGCCGCCGCGCTAGGTCTTTAAGTTTGCCATTATCGCCATTGTTGTCTGTCATTGTATGCGGAAACGGAAGCGGCGGCATAAGTTGCCGGAAGTTTGCTTTTATAAGCATGTGTGCAAAATATAATATGGCGGTGAAAAGTTGAAGTTTTGTTCAACTTGTATTATTCTTCTTCTTCTTCTTTTTATTTGCTAGTGCTCTTTTCTCTTTCTTAATAGCATTAAAAGTTTTCGCACGCAAGACGATGACGATGATGATGATGGAATTAGTTGGATTTGGAACTGCTAAGTAAACAAGATGAAGTCGTAATAAATTCAAGCGTTTACATTTGCCGCCATTGAAGAAATGTTTGACTTAGTTTTTCCTATGCTTTTGATAGCCATCAAACGTAGCTCTTTGTATTTTGTATTTTAATGATATTTTGTTTAAATTTTTTTTTTTTTATATCTTTGCCCATAAAAAATAAAGCCTTCTCTGTACTAACGGTAGGCATATAACAATGGCACAAATCGAATTTATCGAAGAGACTAAAGTATAAATTGAGTTTGAAGTAGCCATTGTAGCACTTAATGGTTTTCATTGCGGGAATAACGGTTTTTTTTCTGTGCACATCCGATTTATGCTTAAGTGTCGTCAGCAGAGATATGTTGGACAATTTCTATTTTTCTACTATTTTTTTTATGAATAAACTTTTTTGAGATAGTTCTTGAATATTTCTTTAACAATATTCTTAATATTTCTAGAGAATTAAAAATCAATTCTTCTAGAATTTTTCTTGATATAGTTATATGTTGATGTGACAACGTTACGTTTTACAGCGCAGTCGTTGCATGAAATTATTTCTCAATGAGTATGTATGTTATGATTAAAGTAATGACACGACATAAAGGTTTATTCTTTGATCTTGTGACAAAAATAAAAAATAAATTAAAGACATCTTCGAAACTCTGAGGGAACTGCCTCAGCAACGAAACAATAAATTTGTTACATATATTATAACGCGCTATGTATCCGTGCCATAGTAAAAATATTACAAATTAATAAAGGTTAGTTTTCAGTTCTTATGACAAAAATAGACAAAAAAATTCAAGACATCATGAGTCAGTGGGGAGAGCCACTACAAGATCGCAACATAAAATGCAACAGTGATACAACGGCGTTGCATGGAATTATTACGCAATAGTATATGCGGCACGGTAAAAATTATAAAACAGAAAAGAATAATTATTAAATCGTGGACACACCCAAAGGTTTTGACGTGTGGGTGTTTCTTTATACTCCTATTTCATGTCCAAACTCTTTTAATCCATGTCCAAATTCTTAACTTAATCAAATACATATACCAAATGCCTTTCATAGATTGGAAGGTGTGTTTTAGGTGTGTCTTAATTTTTGTCCAAATCCACATCCTTATTCATGTCATAGTCCTGTTCCGGTTTCATAGTCTGGTTTCATTGTGTTATTATTGTTGTTGTTTTTGTTGTTGGTGTTGGTGTTGGTGTTGGTGTTGGTGTTGGTGTTGGTGTTGGTGTTGGTGTTGGTGCTATTGTTGGTGGTGGTGTTGGTGTTGGTGCTGGTGTTGGTGCTGGTGTTGGTGTTGGTGTTGGTGTTGGTGTTGGTGTTGGTGTTGGTGTTGGTGTTGGTGTTGGTGTTGGTGTTGGTGTTGGTGTTGGTGTTGGTGTTGGTGTTGGTGTTGGTGTTGGTGTTGGTGTTGGTGTTGGTGTTGGTGTTGGTGTTGGTGTTGGTGTTGGTGTTGGTGTTGGTGTTGGTGTTGGTGTTGGTGTTGGTGTTGGTGTTGGTGCTGGTGTTGGTGTTGGTGTTGGTGTTGGTGTTGGTGTTGGTGTTGGTGTTGGTGTTGGTGTTGGTGTTGGTGTTGGTGTTGGTGTTGGTGTTAGTGCTGGTGTTGGTGTTGGTGCTGGTGTTGGTGGTGGTGTTGGTGTTGGTGCTGGTGTTGGTGCTGGTGTTGGTGTTGGTGTTGGTGTTGGTGTTGGTGTTGGTGTTGGTGTTGGTGTTGGTGTTGGTGTTGGTGTTGGTGTTGGTGTTGGTGTTGGTGTTGGTGTTGGTGTTGGTGTTGGTGTTAGTGCTGGTGTTGGTGTTGGTGTTGGTGTTGGTGTTGGTGTTGGTGTTGGTGTTGGTGTTGGTGTTGGTGTTGGTGTTGGTGTTGGTGTTGGTGTTGGTGTTGGTGTTGGTGTTGGTGTTGGTGTTGGTGTTGGTGTTGGTGTTGGTGTTGGTGTTGGTGTTGGTGTTGGTGTTGGTGTTGGTGTTGGTGTTGGTGTTGGTGCTGGTGTTGGTGGTGGTGTTGGTGTTGGTGCTGGTGTTGGTGCTGGTGTTGGTGTTGGTGTTGGTGTTGGTGTTGGTGTTGGTGTTGGTGTTGGTGTTGGTGTTGGTGTTAGTGCTGGTGTTGGTGTTGGTGTCGGTGTTGGTGTTGGTGTTGGTGCTGGTGTTGGTGTTGGTGTTGGTGTTGGTGTTGGTGTTGGTGTTGCTGCTGGTGTTGGTGTTGGTTTTGGTGTTGGTGTTGGTGTTGGTGTTGGTGTTGGTGTTGGTGTTGGTGTTGGTGTTGGTGTTGGTGTTGGTGTTGATGTTGGTGTTTGAAAGAGAAACGTCCTCATTTGGCGAGAAAAAGTGCTCTTCCATCAAGACAATGTGCGCGTTCACACATACCCATGATACAATAATACAAGGTAGGAGTGACAACTGGCTATTTTCTCCCGAGTGTCTTGCACCGACTGTCTTTGCCTGTATATTTTACTTTCTATTTCCTTTTGTACTTTTTTCGTTCTCTAGTTTATACTATTATTGCCAGTTGGTGCAAGACGAATAAACTGTCGATAACTTTTATAATCGACGAGAGGAAGTAGCGTATGTGCGAGATGCGAGAGAGTTAAAATATTACTTGTTCTCTGAGCCATGGTTGAATTAATAAGGTTGTCTCGAGGCTGATCGTACTCTCTTCTCAGTACCCACAATTGTCAAAATCAATGAAAAGTAACAACAACTTCATCGGCTTTACCCTTTTAGGTATATTCGCTTTTAGATTTTGTATGAGCTGTCAACTTCGATTTGACATTTATGGGAACTCGCTCTCACCCATGTGACAACCTTATTTATTCACACATGCTCTGAGCAACAAGTAAGAGCCCGAACACAAACAAAGCGGCTGTCCTCTCTCGGAGAAATCCGCTGAGAACACGTCCAGAATAGGAGCAGTTGTCGGTTCAGCATTGTTTTTCGGTGTATAAATGGTACAAATGTAACACACACACACACACACAAAACAAAAGTCAGCTCATAGAATGCAAGAATTCTTCGTCACAAACAAGAATTTGTGACGAAGCCGACATCAATCCGTGGGGCACGGCCTACAGAATGGTTATGTCCAAACTCAAAGGCTGTAGATCCCCACAAATAACATGCCCGATAATGCTGAGAATGTAGAGCATCTATTTCCCCAAAGATCAAACAATATGACTACAATTGTTCGGGAAATAGACGCTGCAAGTATCCCAATGATCACAATGGATGAACTACAGAGAGCTGTTACGAGAATACGAGACAAGAAGGCACCTGGACCCGACGGAATTCCAAACAAAGCTCTGAAGGTCGCCGCACAAAAGAAACCAGACATGTTCATTGCAACCATGCAAAAATATCTTGAGGAAGGAGTGTTCCCAGAACAGTGGAAGCTCCAGCACCTAGTTCTACTGCTAAAAGGAAACAACGCACCCGGAGACCCATCGTCATATCGCCCGATATGCCTGCTAAACACAATGGGAAAGATCTTTGAGCGGATAATATACGATAGATTGCTCAAAGTAATGGAGGATAAAGGAGCCTTATCAAACCACCAGTATGGATTCAGAAAATCGCGATCTACTATCGACGCCATTAAAATGGTAGTAGATATTGCATCTGAAGCCATTAAAGGACATTCCTGGAGGTGTGGGACAAAAAAGTATTGCGCAGTGGTGACACTTGATATCAAAAATGCTTTCAACTCGGCGGACTGGTCCCTTATTAGGAGGTCACTTGCGAGAATAGAAGCGCCTCACTACCTGCAGCGTATAGTGGCGAATTACTTCTCCAACAGGAAGCTAAAGTACGACACAGAAGAAGGACCGAAATATTTCACTGTGTCCGCAGGGGTACCCCAAGGATCCGTACTGGGTCCCCTGCTGTGGAATCTAATGTATGATGGTCTCTTAAGATTGAGGCTACCACAAGGAGTCCAAGTCATCGGTTTCGCAAATGACATAGCTATCGTGACCGTTGCGAAACACACTCGAGAAGTGGAGCTAGCCACAAACGCAGCAATTATCCAGATTAAGGAGTGGCTCGATTCTGCAAGCCTCGAACTGGCGAACCACAAAACAGAAGCGGTTCTTATCACAAGTAGGAAAAATGTAGAATTCATCAATATTCAAGTTGACAACATGAATATCCAGTCAAAGGAAGCAGTTAAGTATCTTGGAGTGATGCTCGACAACAGGCTGAAGTTCAAAACACATGCGGATTATGTGACAAAGAAAGCTGCAACATTACAAGCAGCACTTTCCAGGATACTACCAAACATTGGTGGACCCGGCTACAAAAAAGGGATTCTTCTATCTAGAGTGGTCAGCTCTGTCCTCTTATACGCTGCACCAGTCTGGGCAGAAACTCTTAAAAGGAAAGAGACTTGCCGGAAACTATCCTCAGTGTACCGGCTCAGTGCGCTCAGAACAATAAGTGGTTACCGGACGATATCGGACGAAGCTGCATACATAATAGCTGGAATGATCCCCATTGACATTCTAGCAGATGAGATGAGGAGAATTTACCAAAGGAGATCCACATTGCCAACGGAAGCTAACGCAACGGAAGGATGATCAAAGCAGAAGAAAGAACACGATCTATGGACCTATGGCAATCTCGGTGGAATAATTCACCAAAGGGTAGATGGACTCACACCCTTATACCATCAATCGATGTATGGATAAGCCGTGCACAAGGAAACTGCAATTACCACTTAACGCAGTTCCTCTCTGGCCACGGTTGATATCGTAGATACCTTTTCCGATTTGGACACGATACATCTCCTTATTGCCCGGAGTGTCCAAGCCAGGAGGAAGATGTGAAGCATGCAATATTTGACTGCAGTCGTTTCACGGAACTGCGAGGAACTCTACCAAGTCCAGAATTACTTATAGAACGGATGGTGGATTCAGTAGAATATTGGATGCATATCTGTGCACTCGTCAAGAATGTACAAGGTGAATTGTGGAGAGCTGAAACTGAAAGAAGATTAGCAGGAACAACAGAAACACCGGAGTAGCATAAATTGCTTGCCAGCCCCACGAAGTAATACCTAGCGGCAGTCCCGTGGGGAGAGTGGCGGAAGTGTGCAGGGTGTGGTTTAGTACGTAGGCGCATACCTGAAATTTTAGTAAGGAATGTGAATCGTGCATGCCAATGGCACAGGCCACGGGTATCTATGAAGATTACACATCCCTTTGGCGCATCAAAAAAAAAAAAAAAAAAAAAGCTCATAAATGCAACACACACACAAAAACCAAAACGCTAGTTCGTGCTTAAAATTAAGAAAATAGCACTGAACACAGTCAATTCTTAGCTAAAATTTGGCAACACTTACGCCACTCAAAAAGAGATCCACCAGCCGTCGGAAAAAATTAAAATTGATTCTATTCTGGCGTTTTTCCGTCGAGGATTTCTACAGCGATTTCATTTTTGGCGGCTACATTTTTATGTATTTTGTTTCACAGCGAATCCGTCAACGTACAGACGCTTTGGTTCTGTTCGGGCTCTAATTCTACAAGTGATGTGCTTAACTTGAAGTACTTTGATGAAACCAATGTAGCAAATGCATTTGTGCAGCCCTTTAATTTTTATCATGCTACTTAAGAACTCACCTTTAAGCTGGAATTTCATTCACTGCGTTTGCATTTGCGTCCGTCTACTCGCTGGCGTAATATGCGCAAGAAAATTATGGCAGAGTTCAATGATTGCATTTTACGTTCAGACTAAGCAAGGCTACAAACTTGTAAAATATTTGGTACGTTCTTAATGGGGAATTTTTTATCGTATTTACACAAAAATACTTAAAATGTCTTCATTTATTATTAAAAAAATCTTAAATCCTGAGTATAAAAAAGTTCTTTTGAGGAATTAACAATGAAAAAATTATAGACATTTTTAATTTTTAAGATTTATTTAGAAGAGCCATCCCTGACTTGAGTTTCTGACTCGTTTCTTTTATTTCTTCTCTCTGTTCGTTATAAGTAACGAGCTGTCAAAAAACGCAAATTACGCAAGAAAAGTTGAAATATTTTCGACTTTGCTTGCGTAGCGAATAAGCGGACGTATATGCAAATGTAGTAAAAGAACTTTCATCTGTAAGCTTTCACATATTTCTATTGCATTGCGTTCAGCGAGTAGACGGACGCATATGCAAATGCAGTGAATGAACTTCCCGCTTAAGCTTTCACACATTTCTATTGCATTGCGTTCAGCGAGTAGACGGACGCATATGCAAATGCAGTAGACATGGGTAACGCTGCGCTGCGTTACGTTTTTGCGTTGAAGCACTTAAATGCGTTACTGCGCTAATTCACTTCTTATAAAAAAAGTATCGCAATAGCGCAATAACACAAATGACGCTTAAAGAAAAATGAGAAAATATTTTTGCAGCGAGCCAAAATTGCACAAGTTTTATGTCGCCTTAAACATGGAGATAAAATGTTCGAAGCGAACAAGGTCGAAGAAGATGCTGTTAAGCATACCCAGTGGGCAATTATACTAGGCCTTAACAAAAGAAGGCATGCTAAGACTACTACTATTGGCATCTTTATACCTCCTAATATCGCTGTACCAATGAGCACTTCTAGAAGCCCTTCCTATGGATGGGGCTCAAAAATTTTTTATTTCTGTGCAACGCAAAACATAAAAGAAGTGAAACATATCATAAAGTGTTAGCCCAAGGAGAGCACAGCGCTCTCCTATAAAAAACATAAATAAAAACAAAGCGAGAAAATTTTATTTTTTGTCACATGCGAGAATTGAACTCGGACCGCTGGCGTTATAGTCAAACGCTATACCGCTCTGCTATTTCACCGTTTGATAACTTGTGAACAAAATGTATATAAAAATATGAGGTCCACAACTCTGAAATTATTTTTCCGCTGGGCATCTACAGCAATTTGATTAATTGGTATGTAGAAAAGAATTCTGAATGGAGGATTTAGCTAAATAGATAAGGCGTTGTTTTTGAAATCTTGAGGTCGCAGGTTCGAAGCTCAGCGGTGATAAAGAAGTTTTTTCAGTCATATATATACGCTATATATATTTCTCTCATTATCTCTACTATCAAACATATCTTTCTTCTCTATCGTGTGACGAAATGAAGTAAAGTGACCTAAGAAAGTTCAATTCAAAATAGAAATTGCAAAACAAAAAACAGTTTACTGCATTGTGTTTTTTATTTTAATTAACTTGAGAGTGCTTTTATAAGCCCTCATAAAGAAGGTCTTTTAACATGCATTCTCAAAAAAGAGCTTCTGGCAGGCCTCTTTAGAGTCGCGAGAGAGGAAAGCCTAGAAAATTTGCTCGTTTCATATAAAAAAGTTAATGGGCTTGGATATGAGTGCGGAAGGTCTTCAAAATCCATATGAAGGCCTGCAAGTAGCGCTTCGAAGCCCTGCTTTTGCCCACTGGGTATGAAGTGTGTTTGATTGTGATGATACTTTGCCGATCACGCAATGGTTTTTTAAATTTGTCGAACGTGTTCGATGTTAAGAGTACAAACAAACTTGAATCAAACTTTAAACTTGCTGCAATGCCAGAATCCTTTGTTGTTTTAGATTTGTTTGAAGCGCACTCTAAAAACTCACCGCATTCAAGAAATTGCCCACATAACGCAATTCAAAAACAGCTTGCGCAGATAAACATGTTGATAATACAGGTATCATAATATTTAAAACTGCTTCAGAACGCAATTGCGTTAAAGTATTACGCTGCTACAGTGAACTGATCTTGCGTTAGTGTAGCAGCGTAGTATTTTTTTCCAGGTTACCAATCTCAAGTTGTTTTTTTAACTATAATCTAAATGACGCATCTTAAGTATTTTCGTTTATATATTTTTACTTTTTTCTATTAATTTATTCACTACTTAATATAAAAGTACAAATTTTCATGTTATTTTATGAACAGAATTTATTTTATCTGCCATTATTATTATATTGAATATGATTTTAATAAAAATATGAAAAATTCAAGGATAGAAAACAAGGGTTATTTTTTAATTTTTACATTAAAATATCATATATAAAAAGATGTAAAATAATTTTTAATATAGCAATATGAAGCTAGCGAGTCAGAGATTCCGTTTTTGGCATGATTTATTTTTCATGATTTCTAAGAAAGAAATCATCTTCATTCAATTATTTGTGATCGATTCTTTTTTCGATCATATATTAAAATTATTTTTGATCCTTATTTTTTCGAGCTGAAATAAAAATTATTTATTTGATCGTTATATTTTCAATCATAAATATAAATTATATGTTATCGTTATTTTTTTCGATTAGAAATAAAAATCATTTTGTGATCGTTATTTTTTCGATCAGAAATAAAAATCATTTCTTGATCGATATTTTTTTCAAGCAGAAATCAAAGTTGTGGCGTCCGTGGCGTAGTTGGTTAAAGTGCGTGGCCGCTATGTCTAAGAACTTGGAGACCCAGGTTCGAACCCCAGCAGCGACAGAAAATTATTTGAATTAAAATAATTTTTCTGTACGGACGCCACCTCTCTGCAGACAATGGCAAACCTCAGAGAGTAATCAAAATGCCATGTAAAGCTTCCTGAGAATAAGAACATTCCGTTCATCGCCGTTCGGAGTCGGCGTTAAGCCTGTAGGTCCATTTCTCGGTCAATTGTGTACAAACTTAATAACACGCACAACACAATTGATCATAAGAAGCTAGGTCAAAGTCCTTTCAAGGGCTGAAATGACCAGTTATTTATATTTATTTTTATTTAGAAATCAAAGTTATTTTTTAATGGAATTTTTTCCAATCAGCAATAAAAATTATTACTGTTCGTTATTTTTTCGATCAGAAATAGAAATGAATCAATGATCTATATTTTTCTAATCAGAAATAAAAATTATTTCAAGATTGAAATAATATCGATTGAAATTTCAATCGAATCAATATTTACAAATAAAACTGTTTTGAGTTAAAATAAAGAAGTTATTGCTTCGAACCCACGTTACCAAGTTAGTTAGTCGTCTTGGACAAGGATTTGAACAACGATTTTGACGAAGATAAGGACAAGATCTTAGACATGGATTTGGAAAAGGCTTTGGATTAGTACTTGGACAAGGATTAGGTAAGGCAAAGATTTGGTCAAGGATTAGGACAAGGATTAGAATAACGACCAAGACAAGAATTTGAATAAGCCCTTAGACAAGAAAATATTATTAGGATTAGTAGACAAACTGGTAGCATGAAATGGTTGCAAAAAATAGTAGTAGAAAATATTGGTGGAAAATAGTACTAGAACACTAAAGAAAATATTAGTAGAAAATTGCTGTAGAAAATAGAAGTACAAAATATAAGTAGTGTCCCATCTTGTTTCGTTTTCAACATATGGCGTTTTTTCTAATTTTTAAGGTTATCATATCGACCAACCCCTCTACCTGTGCGTCGAGATTTCGATGCCCACCCTCTTTAGAAAAGCCAAAACCACTTTTATTTTTTCCTATCTTTTTTTGTTTTCGAGTTATAGCGCTTTTTTAAGTTTTCATTTTATTATAATTTATATCTTTATATGCATGTTACTTTTTTGATCGATTTAATATAGATCAAAAAATAATTTTTTTAATCAGATCGAAAAAATACCGATCAATGATCGATTTTTATTTCTGGTCTAAAAAATATCGATCAAAAGTAACTTTTATTTCTGATCAAAAAAATAATAGTCACAAAATGATTTTTATTTCTGATCGAAAAAAATAACGATAAAAAATAACTTTTATTTCTGATCGAAAAAAATAGCGATCACAAAATTATTTTTATTTCCGATCGAAAAAATAACGATCACAAAATGATTTTTATTTCCGATCGAAAAAATAACAAAAAAATAACTTTATTTTCTGTAAAAAAAACGACCAAAAATAATTTTTATTTCTGATCGAACAAATAACGACAAAAAAATAATTGTTATAAAAGGATTGATTGATAGCGATAATCGTTATTTGCGGTCCCTGGAAAAATGAATGACATTTTAATTTCTTATCTTTTTCATATTTTAAGCAGCGCTACTTTTTCTTTTGCGATAAAGCTAAATATTGAGCTAAAAAAAAAAGCTCAAAAATAGCGCAGTAACCCAAAATCGCAGGAAATTGTATTTGCTTCATGTACAGTTTTTTCTATAGATTTTCATTGCTTTTAAGGTACATGCAATGAAACTAACATCCAACTTCCAACTTGTCTTGCATACCAGAAATGTGTATGTACATATTGTTTGATATCTAATACTCACGTTGAACAGCATGCAGTCATGCTTGAAGTATAAATTTTTTTCATTTTTGGTTAATGCTAAAAATACGCTATATGTTCAGTAATACTTCATATTACTTGAATAATTAAATGAATTCATAAGCAACATGAGTCTTTCGATAGATAAATTGTTTCAGGATTTTCTAATTAATTTAATTTATGTTTAATAAGTGAAGACAATATGCGCTTAGCCCAACTTGCTACTTCACCACAAAGCTCAGCGCATTCAACAAATTGACCACATAACGCATCGCGCTATCCAAATCAAAAACAGCCTGCGCTGGTCTTGATGATACAGATATCATAGCATTTCAAAATGCTTCATGGCGCAATTGCGTTAGCGCATTTCGCTGATACAGTAAACTGCGCTGGGGTTGTTGTAGCAGCGCAGCATATTTTGCTGCGTTACCCATGTCTGAAATGCAGTGAACAAATTTCCAGCTTTATTGTCCTTCCATTATAAACTAGCGCGAATAGTCATCGAGTTATAATTCCATGCAACGGTTTTGCATTTTCGATGTATTAAGCGGTTGCGTTTGCGTTGTTATGTCGCCATAAATTTTTATGTTTTTTTTTATATTAATTATGTGGTTCAAGAAGCAATCTTTGCTGTCATCTAAATAAATTGTTTTAGTACAGAGACTATTTTGTCCATTTATCAGTGTCCATTTTGAAGTTAGTGGATAAAGCAATCCTTTCCACTAACTTCCATCAACCATCAACTACAACTATTTCGTTGCAATTATTGATGTATTTTTTATTTGATTGATTGTGAAATTAGGAAATGAATGAAGAAAGGTTAAAGCGTAGGACCACAACCTGGCCAGAGCTCGAACTCGATACGAAATAACCAGCCCTGAAAACTTAAATGATGAACTTCTTCTATAAACCCAAATAAGAGAGAGAAAGAGAGAGGGAGAGAGAGAGAGATAATCAGCAGTCACATCTAGCTAGACAAGAATACCAATTGGCATGATTTGCAAATAACACATAACACAGAGGTGGACATCGCCAGCTGGTGCAATGATTGATTAGGTGCAAATTTAAAACCTGAGCACACAGATAAAAAAAAATACATAACTTAAATTATATGGCACACTTCATTGCATCGAAGACTTGAATTGTTAAATTGGTGACCCAAAATATTTGCTTACTATTCAACCTTTCTTTGACACATATAGGATATTTTTTTTATTTTTTTTTATTTTTTTCTAAAATTTATAACAAGAGCAAAAAAAAATCAACGCAGAGCTTTTATGTTTTTTAGTGATGTTTGCATGTCCAAAGCAACCATTCACAGTTTATGTTGGATCAATTATTCCAGGCTTAGCGTTGCAAAAAACAAGAAAGCTTTCAAGCAAAGAAAATAAATTTAAAAATATGCACACCTAGAGATGAAAGAATGTTTTTATTTTTTTTTTTTTTTTTTGTTGTAGTTCCTGTTGCTTGGTCCTTGGTCCATTGTGCTGGCCAAATCGCGCGCCATAATTGAAAAAGTGGATTCTTTTTTGTTTAATGTGAATGGGAACGTGAACGTGAACGTTGACGCTGACAAACCGAAGGCGTCCAATGCAGAAAGCAATAAAGTTGAAGCGGGTTACAAAACAAAAATGAAATAAGAAAAAAAAAACAAACCAAATAAATCGTAAAATTGAAAATATACGATGGCACCTACTATTGTGTGACGGTATGTTTGCGGGTGTGTATGTGAGTGTTAGTGGATGACTGAGTGTAACTTGTTTTTTTTTTTTTTTTTTTTGAAAATTGTTGCTTTTGGGCCATCCCGCATAAACATTCAGCGTCAACAACACTTTTTCAAACTCACCACGTAGCCACGCACATAAAAGAACACTAGCACGCACACACACCCGCATCCCCTAACAAAAAACCAATGCATTTATGCAAAACCAAACAATATTTAAAAAAAAACAAAAAAAAAAAATAAACACCAGAAATTTCAAAACTTTGCCTGTCTAAAACTGGCTTTAATGGATGCCATTCTTTATTCAGATTCGTTCACATGTTTTTGTTCAATTCTACGTATTTCGTTCCTAATCTGGCCTTGCAAAAAGCGTCCGAGAAGTTCGCTGAATTTGGCAACAACTTAATGGAAATCCATTGAACGCGTGCCTGTGACCAATTGGCTTGTTTCTGTCGAGTAGCATGTGTGCGTGGGTGTGTGCGTGTGTGTGTGTGTGTGCGAAAGAGAGATCGTAAAACTAAAACATAACAAGTTTGGAAAAAAATCAGAAAATTTTAAAATTTCATCAGGTTTGTATTGTCTCTGAAGAGATTAGAATAAAAAGTGCAAAAAAAGAAAAAAATTAGGAGCATTTTGTAGTTTTTAGGTTTGTTTTCACAAAAATTCTTGCATATCTGCTGAATTTTTTAGATTTTGCTACAATTTTACCATTTTTGTCGGACTATTTTCTTTTTTCGCTGAATTGGTGAAAACATCGTTTTGTTCTGATTGCATTTCATTGTGATGACTGTGACAGCATGAAATATTATGTTCGAAACGTGTTTTCGAAAACATAAACGTTTTCCGAAAAAAAAAAATATTAATTTTTTACGATGACACCAAAGCGCAGACGTTGAATGATTTTAACGTTTTGCATGGTTGCTTAGCAAAAAGTTTTTAGGTTTTAAAGATTTTTTTAATTTTTTTTGTTTTCAATCAGACTCTTAAAGGAGTTTTTTAAGACTCATATAAATGAGCTTTTATCGTCATTATGCGCTCAAAAAAGACTCTTTTATGAGTACATATTCGTAGGTTTCGGGCCTCAAAATATGATTCATAATAATGACTGCTTTATGCCTCATTTAAGACTCAAAATTTAGACTCTTTTAAGACTCATATTTAATACTCTTTTAAGACTCATAATAAAGACTCTTTTAGAGCTCATATAAATTAGTGTTTTTGGACTCAAAATTAAGACTCATTTAAGACTCATATTTAATACTCTTTTAAGACTCATAATAAACACTCTTTTAAGACTCATAATAAAGACTCTTTTATAACTCATATAAATGAGTCTTTTTGGACTCAAAATTAAGACTATGTTAAGACTCATTTTAAATACTTTTTTAAGATTTAAGATTTAAGACTTTAAATAAATACTTTTTTAGAACTCATATAAATGTCTTTTGGACTCAAAATTAAAACACTTTTAATAGTCATATTTAAGAATCATGGAATGGAATCTTTTAAGACTCATACTGAGGACTCTTTCAGAACTCATAGAAGTAATTATGATCCGTTTAGGCTGAAATATATTTTTATATTAAAATTTATTTAAAATATTTGATAGTTGAAAAATAAAAAAAAAATTACAAAAACATCTTTATATAAACATTCCAAATAAAAATTAATAGTAGAAAAATTTAAAGTTAAAATTTTCACTTTCACAAATATTAACACGTAGCCCTTGTTATTTGATTCTGCAAGCTCCTTACTTGCACACTGAAACACTGAAAAATAAATTATGACGTATTGGAGCATTCACTTCGAAAAAATATTCACATTCTCACAAATTACCATCACATTTCATATTACAGAGATCAGCCGTGATGGTCAGACATACATACGCACCAACGTTTTTATATATTAAGAAGATAAAAATATTACTTTAAAGTTTATAAAATCCTCTCAGAGCCTAATTGTCGAGTTCTCATAAAACACTCGTATATAAAACTCTTTTATGAGGCCTTTTTATAATTACGCATGTATCATGCAATATAAGTATGATCTTTTTGTGAGTCTTTGTTATGAACAATCATAATACCGTCTCATTTAGGACTTTTTAAGTACTCTTATGACTCTTTTAAGAGTCCTTTTTTTGAGCAGTTATTTTACAATCATATCAAAGACTTTAGGGGTCTTTTTATTGCGTACTCATAAAGCACGCATAAAAACACTCTTTTTGGAGTCTTATTTCTGAGCAATCATTTTACAAACATATCAAAGACTCATCAAACACGCCTAAAAAATACTATTTTTGGAGTCTTATTTCTGAGCAATCATATCAAAGACTCCTTTATGAGTCTTTCCATTGCGTGTTCATAAAACACACAAAACAAATACTCTTTTTAGAGTCTTATTTCTGAGCAATCATTTAACAATCATATCAAAGACTCATAAAACATGCCTAAAAAATACTCTTTTTGAGTCTTATTTCTGAGCAATCACATCAAAGACTCCTTTATGAGTCTTTTTATTGCGTACTCACAAAACACGCATAAGAAATACTCTTTTTTTAGAGTCATTTTTTGAGGCACTCAGAAAATGTTTGCAGGGACAACAACCAAAATTGCTTATTTTCAATATATATTAACAATTTCGCAAATTAAATTAAATTCTTGTGCTAATGAACTAAAAAAAAAAAAATAAATAACTGGCCATTTCAGCCCTTGAAAGGACTTTGACCTAGCTTCTTAGGATCAATTGTGTTGTGCGTGTTATTAAGTTTGTACACAATTGACCGAGAAATGGACCTACAGGCTTAACACCGACTCCGAACGGCGATGAACGGAATGTTCTTATTCTCAAGAAGCTTTACATGTCATTTTTATTACTCTCTGAGGTTTGCCATTGTCTGCAGAGAGGTGGCGGCCGTACAAAAAAATTATTTTAATTCAAATAATTTTCTGTCGCTGCTGGGGCTCGAACCTGGGTCTCCAGGTTCTTTGACATAGTGGCCACGCACTTTAAGCAACTACGCCACGGATGCCACAGTCGGACGTGCTAATGAACTACCAAAATCTAAAACGTGAAAATTTCTAGTTGTAAAAATTTCATCGTCCTTTTGGCACAGCAAAAATTACAATTTTATTTCAACAGACAGAAATTGTATTCAACTCGGTAAATTCTCTCCTACCACGAGTGAAAAGTTTTCGAATAGCACAAGGCCAAAGTTATAAAAATTACATGAAAACTAAAAACAACGAATAACTACAAAAAATTACGAAAACATTACCTGTACGAACTTTTCACGTTTAGAATGCAGTAAACATAAATGGTACTTCTAAGTAACCAGGAAATGTCTAAGAAGCAGCAGAAAAAGATGGCTTGTCATCGAAATCCGAGCTCTGATTGTTAGTAATACGTGAAATCCTCAAAAAAAATCTCAGCCTTAATTAATTTTTAAAAATAATCTCTAAAGTACCAAATTGCCCATTTTCAAGCATCACATAAATATTTATAACTCGAAAAAAAAGCACATGTCTAAGTGCAGGTATTAAAAACACACGGTTCACATAATTGTACGAGTATTGTGGATATTAAAATTCATATCACTCAAATCGAGAATTCAATTCATAGTACTTCGACGTAGAATCATCATCATCATACACACGAAACCATTTGCACACCGGTGTCTAAGTGTAGCAACCTGTTAAATGTTGAGTTTAAAATTTGCAAAAAACGCATGAATGCGTTAAATAATTGCAAAACAAATAGAAATGTGCTACAAATAGCACACATTGTGAAATCTATTTGAGCGTGCAATATCACCTGAGTATGGAGAACTGTTTAGCATGCAAGAGGCACGCTAATCAGTCAGCCAACGGCGCGCATCCACCCGCCATTTATTCAAATATATTTAAAAAAAACGAGTCTGCCGTTTACGCACGAACGCGTCAGGCTAGAAAAGACACAAGGTGTCGTCGCAACGTGTTCTATGATCTCGATAATGATGATGATGATGATGATGATGATGATGATGATGATGATGATGATGATGATGATGATGATGATGATGATGATGTTGATGTTGATGTTGATGTTGATGTTGATGTTGATGTTGATGTTGATGTTGATGTTGATGTTGATGTTGATGTTGATGTTGATGTTGATGTTGATGTTGATGTTGATGTTGATGTTGATGTTGATGTTGATGTTGATGTTGATGTTGATGTTGATGTTGATGTTGATGTTGATGTTGATGTTGATGTTGATGTTGATGTTGATGTTGATGTTGATGTTGATGTTGATGTTGATGTTGATGTTGATGTTGATGTTGATGTTGATGTTGATGTTGATGTTGATGTTGATGTTGATGTTGATGTTGATGTTGATGTTGATGTTGATGTTGATGTTGATGTTGATGTTGATGTTGATGTTGATGTTGATGTTGATGTTGATGTTGATGTTGATGATGATGTTGATGTTGATGTTGATGTTGATCTTGATGTTGATGTTGATGTTGATGTTGATGTTGATGTTGATGTTGATGTTGATGTTTTTGTTGATGTTGATGTTGATGTTGATGTTAATGTTGATGTTGATGTTGATGTTGATGTTGATGTTGATGTTGATGTTGATGTTGATGTTGATGTTGATGTTGATGTTGATGTTGATGTTGATGTTGATGTTGATGTTGATGTTGATGTTGATGTTAATGTTAATGTTGATATTGATGTTGATGTTAATATTGATGTTGATGTTGGTGTTGGTGTTGGTGTTGGTGTTGGTGTTGGTGTTGGTGGTGGTGTTGGTGTTGATGTTGATGTTGATGTTGATGTTGATGTTGATGTTGATGTTGATGTTGATGTTGATGTTGATGTTGATGTTGATGTTGATGTTGATGTTGATGTTGATGTTGATGTTGATGTTGATGTTGATGTTGATGTTGATGTTGATGTTGATGTTGATGTTGATGTTGATGTTGATGTTGATGTTGATGTTGATGTTGATGTTGATGTTGATGTTGATGTTGATGTTGATGTTGATGTTGATGTTGATGTTGATGTTGATGTTGATGTTGATGTTGATGTTGATGTTGATGTTGATGTTGATGTTGATGTTGATGTTGATGTTGATGTTGATGTTGATGTTAATGTTAATGTTGATATTGATGTTGATGTTAATATTGATGTTGATGTTGGTGTTGGTGTTGGTGTTGGTGTTGGTGTTGGTGTTGGTGGTGGTGTTGGTGTTGATGTTGATGTTGATGTTGATGTTGATGTTGATGTTGATGTTGATGTTGATGTTGATGTTGATGTTGATGTTGATGTTGATGTTGATGTTGATGTTGATGTTGATGTTGATGTTGATGTTGATGTTGATGTTGATGTTGATGTTGATGTTGATGTTGATGTTGATGTTGATGTTGATTTTGATGTTGATGTTGATGTTGATGTTGATGTTGATGTTGATGTTGATGTTGATGTTGATGTTGATGTTGATGTTGATGTTGATGTTGATGTTGATGTTGATGTTGATGTTGATGTTGATGTTGATGATGATGTTGGTGTTGATGTTGATGTTGATCTTGATGTTGATGTTGATGTTGATGTTGATGTTGATGTTGATGTTGATGTTGATGTTTTTGTTGATGTTGATGTT